>VXBZ01010660.1:370990-435759 GCA_013399135.1 Heliornis fulica
CTCTCCCCGGGACAGGCGGCACCACCCACCCGCTTCCCACCCCCCAGACATCCTCCACAAGGCACGAAACCCGCAGGCTGGGGCCGGCGCGCCCAGCCCCGCTCCCAGACGCCCGGCGGGCAGAGCCGCAGGCATAGCCCGGCCTCTGGGCCGCTTTGCGGGAGAAGCACCAACTTGAGCGGGTGAGGGCGCAGAGCTGCTGCAGCGCTTGGGCTTGCCAGAAGTGAAAAGGCTGCCGGCTCCATCAGCTGCGCGCTTCTAACCGCGGCACCTGGGACAACACGTAACCAAGCAACTCTCCGACGACGAAAGAAGCAAGCAAAGCTCAAGCCCTGCAGCACTCACCGGACACCCGCCCTAAGAACTCGCAGCATGCGCGGGGGTGACTTCTGCCCCGGCCGGGGGCGGCAGCCCCGCGGAAGGAGCGATGCCGGGCACGGGAGAGCCTCCTCACCACCAGGGTCCCGGGGCTGTCAGTTTCCGTCTGTCCCAGCCGCGGAGCCAGCACCGTTTCTTTCTCCAACCGGTAAACGGGACCTAAGCGCCAGGGTTCACTTTGCCCTAGAGCTGCCCCAGGATTAGAGAAGGAAGTTTCAAGTCTGCGGGTAGTTTTTTTTACTAATCCCTTCACAGCTGCCAAGCGCCTGCAGTTCCCGAAAAATGGTGCTTAATTCCTCTTGGAAACGAGGGGTTACCCATTAGCTCCAATAAAACAGAGGCTAATTTCATCGGTATGTTGGTTTGAGGAAGTCAGAACCGGGCCAAAATGCATAATTTTTCACCTCTAGGTCAATGCTCCATTCTTCACTGAGAGGAGTTTGAACAGGATGAACTGATAGGGCCCAGCAAAACAAACCCACATCGTACAGTGCATCCAAAAAAAAAAAACCCAAAACCCCAAACAACCCCTTTAAATGGCAATGCAAGCAACCTACCACAGCCAGGTAAATTATAGAAAGTTTTTATTAGAAGGTATATTTCTGCCAAAATAAATAGTTACATTTTCTTCAGCAAAACCTTAGGAAAAAAAAAACCAGGAAGGAAAAAAATAAAAGTATCAACAATTTAATACTGATCTTTTAAAGTGACTGTGAACACTACTTGGTGACATTGCTGTGTAAATACATGACTTGCATATGCTATTGCTGGTCTAGTTGCTGCCCTGACATCAGTAATTTCCACAGGATCTCCACCAGAATCGTGTGCTTATGGGTCTTCTTGAACTCAGCAACAGCAGCAATACTGGAACACGGTAGGCCCAAAGAGCTGCTTCAGATGCTGTTTCCAAGAATAAGAGAAAAACCCAGAAGAAAGAGGGGTTTATTTCAGTGTAACACTTAAGTCTTCTGTTTGGAACTAGTGGTTTCCCCTCCCTATGCAGGGGAGCTGATGTGGCCAGGTCAGACACCTGCCTGCAGGTTGGAAACACAGTCATGTCCCGCCAGCAGGCAAGAAGAAGCAGGGGAGGGGATAAATTCTGCTGTATTCAGAATGGCAGACACCGAGGGACAGGAGGGCTGGCAGGCCAGAGCCCATCATAAAGGCACAGGGCGTGTTTGGCACAAATGAACTGGCTGAGGGGGCAGCCAGGTTCATTCTCTCTTTGATGTACAGGGAGAAAGAAGTCAGACACAGGTTCAGCTATCTCTCCCAAAAGTACTTTGGTGAAAGAGGAGAGCTCTTCTCTCTGAAGGAGGGAATGACTGGGCTACTTCTATTTCCTCTGGGAGGTATGCAGTAAGTACTAGAGACACCCCAGTGCTAGCAGACAGCAGATCCTCTTTTGATCTGTGGCCTGCATGTTGCAAATAAACAGCCCCAGAGAAGCCATGAGAGAACAATTCCTAGGTCCTATAGACAGTGGTCAGAAGTATTTTTCCCCACCACTTGCAACAGTATTACCAGTAGGGCGGGCAGCAAACCAAACCCAACATACCACACAGGCAGTGTGGCTTACAAAAAAGCATGCCCTGGATACGGGCTGTTGTGCACAACATAAAACAACTCCAGTGTTGTACAGGTTAGGGGCTGGTTAGATGCACAGGTAGTTCACCTCAGCATGTTAGAAGCAGCAATTAGTATCTGTGTAACAGGAGGGAGAAAAAACAGAAAGAAAAAGTGAATTCTTGAAAGCAGAGACCCTTCATGTGAAACAGTGGAAGCAGGAAGGGTTGGGACTCTTGCAGAATTCAAGTGAATGCTGTAAGGACAGTTGGACATGGGCTGCAAGATGAACCTGACCTCTCAACCACCATATACTGGAGAGCAGGCAGGCCCTAGCAGCTATGCACTGAGCTGCCCAACCACACATTTTGCTGCAGAAGGGACTGAGTGCTATAAATGATAACCTTATTCCTGTGACCTTCACAAGTGTCAGTTAATGAGCAACTGGTACCCAGAAGATCACACATACCATGAGGTACACAAAGAACAAATGCTTGAACAATTCCACAGCTGCAATAAACATCTCTGTATCCAACCCAAAGACCATCACAATGTTTCCAGGATTTCAAAAAAATAGGATCTGATCTAGACAAGGCAGCACCACGTAACAAAAAAATGTTCTTCTAAAGCAGCCACAGGCTTTGCTCTAGACTAGTGGTCTAGATGATCTTCCCTACTTTCTTCATCCTTTACAGTCTGTGGGGAATGTGCAGCAAGAATTGCAAGCAAAGGCATGAAACCTCTTTTAAGAAAGAGGAGGGTTTTGACAGATCTGCAGTTTCTGTATCAGAGCTTAAATCTATAAAGCAAAGAAACTATCATGCAACAGCCCTTGCATCATTTGGGGAAATAAACACGGGTAAAGAAAGGGTTAATACAGAGTGGTGCTTTCCCAGTATCCTTCAGACCCTGCAAATTAGCACAGGGAAAACATAAGTTTCCACCCTGAAAAGCCTGACGTTCAAATATACTATCAGGCATTGGTTTGTGGTTACTGTTTGAAGTGTAAAAAACGACTCTTTGAGAGGTTAATATAATAAATTAAATGACAGATGAGGTGAAACAGAGTGGAAAACAGGCCTTTTCCCAGGCACAGCAGTTAGTCTTTTGAAATGCATGGACCAGAACCAGCAAGCCTTCTGGATCACAGCACTGGAAGAAGCAGCACCAGCCCAGTCAGTTCTGATGCAAAAGGAGAACAGATGAGATCCAGGTGATAAGGGTGCCAAGCTGTAATTTCTTAGTGAACCCTGTTGCCAAGAGAAATCTGTTTCATAGTTTAGTGGTTTACATAATCACACAGTGGTTTTACCAGTCCAGGAAGAAGGGATAAAATAAAAAAAAAAACCAAAACCCCAAACCAAAACAGTTGCATCATCTTCTCCACCCATATATTAACACAAACAAGGCAGAGTCAAAAGGGCAGCAGATTCTAAGTGCAGGATTTTCCTTATCCAGCTTTGCCCCTGCAGATGTTTTGCTTTTGGATGAAATGCCTTCATTTCTTGACACAAAGTATCTGTATATTCTTGTCAATTACTCATGTGCATTAGGGACAAGGGATAATGCATTTGGCAAACTAAGTAGCTGCGCTACAGAAGAGGGTAGAGTGGAAGAAAAAAAAAAAAGATCCCACATCAAACAAACCACAAAATAAACCCCTTTTCTCAATCTCAGCTTTCATAAAATTCATCCTACTCACAGACAGTAGCTTGCTGCTGGTTCACTTCAATTACAGTTATATCCATCTAATAGTTTGGGTTTTTTCCACCAGCTTTAAAAAAATCTCAAGATTGCCTTGTTTTATAACCCAGTATTGCTATTCTGGTGTCAAAATCCTCAAATTTTTTTCTCCTCCTGTAGCAACTTCCCTGTTCCCTAACTGCCCTAACTAGGTGAAACCTAAGACTACATGCAGCTCCCTAAGCTATGTAGGCAGGCCCTTGTTAGGTTACACCCAGGAGGGGCAGTGGTGTGACACTCTTCAGTCACAAGTTCAGATTCCCACGGGCGCCCCCAGACAGTCGGTTACCATCACAGCTGCCCACTGTACAGCCTCCCACCTTGCAACAGCCACTGCAGAGAAGCCCTGATGCTCATCACCACCTCCTCCACAAACCAACTCAGGCCCAGTGCACAACTGTGCCGGTAGAAAGCAGCGTCCACCTCCTCACCCACACCACACTACAGATGTGATTCAGCAGATTCACTACTTTCACCAGCTGTTAGTAGAACTTCAGGGGTCATTCTCCCTTTCTAAACCAAAGGTGCCAAAAAGAGTCCACCACCATTCCATGTATAGGCTATGTGATCAGCTTCTGATACCCTGTCCTGCTGCCCTCAAAGACATGTATGTTTGCTTTGGTCAGTTGGATACTGTTTGTGCTAGGAGAGGTAGAAGATGCCTCATGCAGCTAGACATGCTACAGAAAAAGATACCAGGAACTGGTTTTGTGTCATACTGCAAGGACTTAGGTACAAGCAACCCCCACAGGAAGCTGTATCTCGCCCTGTGAAGAACAAAGAGCTCTCTGCACAGCAAGTCACAGTCAGACCACCACTGAGAAGGCAGCGGTGCAGAGTCCTGCCCTGCTAGAGACCCAACTAGCCCTGGTCTTTCAAGGGACAGAAGTAGCCAGTTCCAATCAGGCTCCATGTGCACCACAACTCCTAACTTCACTTCCACTTCTCATGCTAATGCTACTGCCAGCTGCAGAGTTGTACTTGTGAGCCACAACACCACACAGGCAAGCTGTGAGGCTGGTATAGCTACAAGTCGAAATCCTCCAAAGCCTCAACATCCAAACTCTTCAAGCTAAAGGTAGCGCTAATTCCCAGTTTGGCAGAAGGACCCTTTGGTATCAGCCACTTGGAACTTCCTTCAGTTGTACAGCCCTCAAGGAGCACAGCTTGACCCCTGTCAGAGGCAACCACCTCCTTCTGAGACACTCCACCACAAACCACTCAAAAATAACATGCCCTGCACAATCTCACCTTCCTACAAGCACTTCATATTTCTTCAGCCGCTGACGCCAATAGTCAGGCTGAGCTTATCCAGGGTAACCCCACACTGAATCTGTTCACACTGACAGGAATGAGGCCTCAAATTCAACGTTACCCTGGAAAAAAATCCTGTCTAAATTCTTTAAAATAAGCTTAGTGACATACTTCACACTGAGAGTTCAAGCTACAACAGTTCAATGAAGACAAATCAAAAAGGGAGAGGCCAGACAACACTAAACGGGATAAACACATTTCTACAGTCCCCATCGCAGTCTGCAGAGCCAGCTCTGGCTTCCAGTGGGAATGCAGTTAAGGGACAAATGAAAGGATGTGGCTTCAGAAAGAAGAAAGTCAGGAGGAGATTTGGAAGCCATGATAAAAATTGCTTTAGCAAGAAGCTACTTCATCTTTCAGTAGCACAAAGAGCTAAGGGCTATCAGATGAATTAAGAAAAGAAAACCAAACCAAGACTGATGCTCTAAAAAAAAAAAAAAAAACCAAAACAAAGGAAGCCAAAAGCATCATCTACATCCTGATTATTTGGCGGTAAAAAGCCAACAGCAATTCAAAGTGCATTATTTGGGAGAGCCCAGCTGGGTTAACATCAGCCTGGCCACAGGCAATGGCCAAGCCTCAAGACAAACTTGGAGCAAGGTATGAGCCCATGTGTGTCTGAACACTGAGATCCCTTGCCTGGCCCAGCGAGCAACAAATGGCTATAGTCAATCCCACCAGTCTCCATCCCAGGAAAGTCCCCTTTGCAGCATATTCAGGAGCACAGGGCAGACTGCTGGTGAGTGATGAGACTGGTCCCACCCTACGTCTGCTCCCCTTCCCACCCACCCTCATCCCCTCACAGCAGCAGGCTTAGAAGAGTGGCAGGCACTCTTTGGCACAGTCTAGAGGTGGAAGCTTTATCTGAAACCCCTCCCGAGGGAAGAGGGAGGCCTGCATATCCACATTGATGCAGAGCAAGCCCAACATGAGTTGGCGCTGGTACTCCTCCCACTTCATCATGACATCAGACAGGGAACGGTTGCTTCTCATCCACATAGGCAGTGCTTCACCGCAAGCTGACGCGGAAGAAATTGGCAGGCTCTGGGGTCCTCCAAGCTCCAGGTGATAGTAAAGCCTGAAAGACAAACACACACAAGGAGTCAGAACAATGGAAGACTGGAGTAGGTCTCTAGAAGAGAGCTCCAGAGACGTAGAGCTATTTGTTTCTACCACTGGCTGCATGATCTTAAGTCAGAAGTCCCTGTGGATGCCTGTTTTTCCACTCACATCTCTTGGTTAGTTGGAGCACAGAGCCCTTGTGGGCAAGAATCACCCACTTCTACTAGGATTCAAAGCACAGCTGGGATATTCTGTGTACTACTGTAGTACAGTTTTCTATCCTCATCCAAGCAGCAGAGTCTTGCCTCGAGCCCTGATCTACTGCAGGGAGTTCAGTTCAGAAGCACAGGCACACACACACACAAAGCAACCTGTCTCGTTCAGCAACTCTCCAGTGCTTCCTGGCCACCCTAGTTCCTCCCCATCCCAAACCAGGCCTCAAAAGCAGAAAATTGTTATTTGAACACAGGTACTTCTTAGAAGGAACCTTCCTTTCTGTGGAACCCTGGGACAAAGAATGCCATGCAAGCACCTTTCTTTTATAGGGAGCATGGAATAAGCTGGCTTGTTTTAACTAGGCCTATATCTTCTGCCCTATGGCTATAGTAACAACTTCATTACAGGGTCTGCCCTGTCATGGGAAGGAGGAAGGAGACCATATGCTACCCAACAGTTAAGGAAGCCAAGAGACAATGGAATAGATTGGGCAGTAAATCCTTCTGGCTAGTTAGTGGACTACTTGCTTTGTTCCTATGGAGTACAGTCTGCAGAAGACAAAGGGGAAATGTAGGACACCTCCAGAATGGTATTTTGGAGGAAAGCGCCCATACCTGGCTGAAAGGTGGCTGCCCAGTTTCTTCTTGGCTTTCTTCACAAGATAGTTGCAGATTTCAGTCATTTGTTCTCTCATCCATCTAATGTCCTCAGGGATATCTGGAAGCCATTCCAGCAACCTGGAAAGATACAAGAGAGGCCACAGAACAGTTAGGATGGAAAGAACGCTCGTTCTGCCTCCTTTCAATGGTCACTCGTTACTTTTAGTGACAAATGCATGAAGAGCCATTTGCCATTTCTAGAATTAAGGGGGAAAAGCTGAGAAGTAAAGAATAAGTTTCCTGGATGTCCTCATACATTTTGTGCCTTCACTTTCTCTATCTTCAATCCATTTTCAGATTTGGAAAGTGTTTTTCCCTAAGCCTTTCTATCACAAGCTATTTCCTTACAGAAACTTCATAGGGTACACTTTGGACTAAGAACAAGTCTGAAAGATCTCTCTTTCCAGCTGTCTAGAGCCAGAAATGGCTGAGAATGCCAGAGGGGAGCCACCTCACGAGGTTCCCACTTTCATCCCCATGCTGCTAGCTCAAAAGTACTAGGCTCCAAAATCTACCACCATTTTCTAGGGCAAGTTCCAGCATATGGCAATCTTCCTTCAAGTTGAAAGCACTGACTGTAGCTAAACAACACACAAACGTAGAAAAGGTTTTATGGTGGGTTTTTCTTTTTGTTTTGGTTTTGTTTGGGGTAGTTTGGTTTTATGGAGAGTCTTTTTGTGGGAATTTTTTTTTTAAATGTCTGGTAAGTGGCAGGAACTCTTTTCTTAGGAACTATGGTACCACAGAGTTAAAAGAAGATCCTACTTTCTGTCTATTCATGCTCCACCAGCTATATCAAACACTTTGCTACATGGAGAACACCACCATTAAGGGAACCAGATGAAGGCCTACCTGACAGTGAAGGACACCGCAGACTCCAAAGGCAGCATATAGGGGATCATCATTGCTGTGGCCACACGAATAGGCAGCATGTTGGTGATGCCAGTCAAGAAACCTCTTCTTTCGGCACAAGCCTCCAGAAGAGCTAAAGAGAGAAGAGAGCATGGCTGAATCCCCATTAATGGAAAGATCCCTTTCTTTGCCATTCGCCAGAAGTTATCCAGCCTGAGGCTTCCCTTCTCCACCTTCCACCGCTCAAAGAAATCTTGCTCAGCGTAGTAATTCTCTGAGCACAGGTGAGAACAGCAGCTTTTGGCTTTATCAGACTCAAAAAGGAGTAAGAAACAAGTTCCCCTCCTCTTTTTACTACACAGAGCTCCATAAAATGAGTCAAATTCTCCCAATTCAGTCCCCACAGGGTAAGCCACAACTGCAACTAAGAGGCCCCAACCCCACCTCACCATCAGCAGGTACCATTTCAACCCCTGGGTATGGCCAAGCCCAGCCCAGAAATAATACCTGCATATTCCAGTAATCCCCTGAAAAGGGCCATGCAGAAGAGGAAGATTGCCTGGGCTCTGTCCCTTTGATCATACCTTGGTTCAGTCTGGGAGGCAAGTGTTCAAGGATGTGGTCTTCAACCACAGCAAGGGCAGTACTGTCCTCTAGTTGGTCCTCTGCTTCTGTTTCTTCATCTTTCTTGTCTCCTGGAGGGGCTTCTATGGCAAGGAGAGGCCGGGCAGGACTTGGACGATTAAGAAGACCTAAGAAATCATAACATAATGAGGATATAAACTAGCTGTGCTGCCTTGCCATTAGAGCATGAGTCCTCACTTCACCCTAATTCCCCTCAGTCAGCCATTTTACCCAGCTCCTTTAGTATACTTCTATTTCAGTGCTTACCACAATGCTGCTGAAACCCTGCTGCTTTAGGATCATACCCTTTCCGCACCAGAAATTTTAACTTTTATCCTTGAAGTACTGCAGGGTGCTGTTTGGCAGTATCTTGCAGCTATAATCTGCCAGTCATCAATGCTGCAAACAAGATATCCCTCCTGCAGCTTAATCCACAAACACAGCTGCATGACTGCTCTTAGTCCATTAAGGTACCTATCAGAGAGCAGACATGTACTTGATCTGGTAGAAATTGACACCAGGTGGCACCAAACACACACTCAGCCTGCTACAACAGTTGAGCCAAGAAAGTCCAGCACTTATAAGAAGTGTAAAACACAAACAGTCAAACTGCGAGGCATGGGCAGTGCCGAGGGCATGCCTGCACTCCACACTGCTGTGCCACTTTACACATACCCTAGCTGCACATAAGAGGGAGGAGGGTATCTGCAGGAGGTTGGAATGGCACTGGTGCCTAACAATGGCATTGGTGTAGCACTGGGCACAAATAGCTTCAACACACAGTTGTGACAAAACCACTGTTCTGGTGTCAGAGCGGTTACAGTCCTTCTGCACTGCACTGGAAAGGTGTCCACTCCAGCTCTGCTTCCTGAAGTGCTAAAACAGACCTCTTAATGGAAATTCCATACTCTGATATCCGAGGCACAGCTTAATTCTGCCGTTCCACCTTCCACTGACTATCATCAAAGCCAAGCCATCAAGTCTGGGCAGAGAAAAGTCAGTGCACCCTACAAACATGCAGGGCCTTACCATTCTTCTTCAGAAAGTGCAGTGCATCCCGATAGCCCTGCTTGCACATATCCCGTAGCACCTGTGGGGCACAAAGGCAAGAGCAAGTCACTTGGAGGTTGTCTGGCTGAGCAGAAAAAAGACCCAGCTCAATACTGGCTTTAAAGGAATTCTCCTGACTCCTGAGCTGCCCCAGGGACAAGTCTCATCCTTGCCAGATCTTCCATGAATACATTGGATATGGGAATCACAGGATAACTCTTAACCGACACCCAGAATCCTAACTACAGGCTTAGAGATGCAGCCACCTCATGTACCTACCTAGAGCTGATGCTGCTGTGGGCAGCCCTCAGCAAGTCACTTTGACAAGCAGTCCAGAATACTTCCCAACAGATGCCAGCAAGAGCCACTGCATTTGCTGACAAAGCCAGCTAAGACTAGAGGGAGCAGGAAAAAAACTTGTCCAAGTAATTCACGTGAATGTATGCTGCTTATGCCCAAATGCCATGGTTGTGGGAGGTTACGTTTGCTCAGAAGTGTGCATAGCTGTTGGCAATGCCACGTGCTCTACTGGCTCTTTTGATGAGGCTGTCACTCACTGCAGGCTGGCAGTTCCAGCTTGGCCTTAGAACACTCAAGAGCACATTGCTTCTGACAGCTGATACATCCTTGCTTACAAGCAAGACCAACTTCCTGTCCAACACTGTTCCAAGGAGTGCAACATGGAAATACTTTCCAAGCAACTGCTACCACCTAAATTCCAGATCTCCCAGTAGTAAAAAGAAAATCAAACTACCTACACAACCTTGTGCAAATGATCTAGGCTTGCCAAGTCACTGGGTTGATAATGTCAAGGTTAAAAAACAAACAAGAGAAAAAAGACTAAGAGCGATTAGCACCATCTTCTGCTAAAAGAGCGCAGCATAGCAAGTGCCTACCCGCTGTGCCCGAGCTCTGGTGCTGCCCGGACACTCACCTGTGGCTCTGGAGGAAACAGGGCCTTCGAGAGGCGGTAGAGGTTGCGAAGATTGAACTGGATGCTGGTGTTGGTGACTCTCAGCTCATGCATGTTTGTCGAACTGTCCCGTGGACAGATATCACTCTCCCCTGAGAATGGAGACACCGTGATTGTGTTCTTCAGCTCATATTGTGGCAAGTTGTCAGAAATCCCTCCATCAACATATCTCTGAAATAAACAGAAGTGAAGCACTCTTTATTCTTTTAACTGATCAAACAGCTTATTTTACTCTCTACTCCTGTTCATATTTGCACTAACAACTTGCACAGAGACTGGAGTACATCTGCCAGCACTAGAGGAGTCACAACCAGGGATAGCATATCTATTTTGGCTATAAGCTCCTTTTGTTATATGCCTTTCTTGCTATAGTCAAGTGTGTTGGTCCCACGCGTTCAGTGAGAAAGGCATATTCACATCTGTGATTGCCAACTTACACCTTCTCTGGGGCTTGACTGCTGTCCCATTAAATAACTGACACACCAACCACCAACTGCAGTGTGAATTAGCACTGATCCAAGTTGTCACACTAAGACATTGTGCCATTTTTCACTTGTGTTTAAAATTAATTAGCACAGACATGAATCCCCACCAGCAGAAGGTCTGTTACCCAAGAGTAAGACCAGGCGATTTGTTGCTAGCAAGCTTACTGAACAGCAATCCCAACACATGGATACAGACTTGGAATCTACTTCTTGTAGCATGATAAAGTACAAGGGACTTGGGTTTGCTCCTAACAGGCACCCTCTTATCAGAGAATGTTCTGTACTTATGAACAATAAACTCTGGCATAGCAAAGAACACGCAGAAGATGAAGGGGATGTTGACCAAGCCAAAAGAGCAGGAAGTTTGGGACCTTTGCAGAGCAACAACTCAAGCTCTTCTGTAACTGAGCTTCACAAGAGTCCCGCTGATTTTGTATCAGGGTTGGTCCTGACATTTTCTTCCTGGAACCTTTGGATGCCTTCAAAAGCAAACCATCATATAGGAGCTATATAGTCCCATAAGCAGAAGCTCTAACATCTCAGTTCTCTGCTGGGTTAGGAGCAGAGCTGGCAAAAACTGAACCCAGGCAGAGCATGGAAATGCCAATCCGAATAAGAGATGTTCCATGCTTTCTAGACAACAGAAATAACAAAAAATCAATTGAGCCCTCACCCCCTTTTAAAGTGGGCACAAGTTTTCCCTAAGCCAAAAGCAACCATTGAAAACTGTCACTGTCATCACCCCTCTGAATCTGCTCCACTAAAAGCCAGGCTAAGCACAGCTAGAGGTGGAGATGTCTGGCTGAATCCCCCTGCAAAGATTAGATCATGACAGTCCAAGTGGGAAGAGGACAGAGCAAAGCATGCAGCACCTGCTTGGTTTGAAGCAGATGGAGGTAAACATTCAGGCCACTTAACTAAAACACCACTAGTTTTGCTGCAAGAATGCAGAAACACATCTTTCCCTGAGGGTGGCAGCCCGACTACACGGAAGCCATCAGAAAGAAGGCTTAACTGCAATAAGGCTGACAAGCAAAGCCTTCTTACTGCATGGAAATTTAGGAACGCACGTGCAAATCCCACTCTCTGATCCACCATTCCCCTTCTTTGGATTTGCCTGAACCTCCAGCAACCCAAGGCTAACCACTCTCCAGTGTCCTGCAAAGCCCCTAACAGCACTGAACCCAGACTGCAGCCGTGAGCAGCAGCAGCTCTGGGAAATGGTTCGCGGTCTGGGGTAATTTCTGGGGTGCCTAGTTCCATTCCCTTACTGTGCTCTCCTTTCACTCACATGACCTGACATTTGCTTTCTGACCCTTGTTAGGAGTTCATCACACCCATGTACTACAGACAGTTCAGATATCAGATACTGACCCTTCCATTTCCCAGTATTTGAGAATTCTTCCCCCCACCAAGACCTCTCTTCATCATCCATTCCACGGATCTAACAAAACATTACGCAGAATGCAGAATATAGATCTTACCTTCCACACATCATATTGTCTTAAAAACTGGTCCTCATGCCAGGCCTGTCAGTCTGTCCTGTGGCAAAATCACGTCATCACAGGCATGCCAGGGACCATGCAGTCCCGTTTCAAAAATCCTTTTCCCAGGCTCATACCCAGCCTAATTTAACCTCTCACCTTGCCAGCTCCCCTTTCAGGGACAGAGGGCCACAATTTTCTGGGCAAAAGGTAGGAATCAGTTTTCTCATCTCGTATTTCTTCCCCACCTTTCCCCATGAGGAAACTCAACATCACAAGTCATCCCTTAGTGTGCCAGGGCAGCCACACATTCCAGAAACCCTGATGTTGCACAGAGCTTTGGAATTTTGAGATCTGGCCTGATCAACACTGACCTCAACTAGCCCCAAAGAAGTGTCAGGCAAGAACCACTGCTATGCTCCCACCAGCTGTGGGACAACCCCCTTGCCTGCAGTGGCTAAGCAGCTACCAAACCATTACCGATTCTGTGACTTCTCTGAACAACTGGACATTGGACATTTCTTCCAGGTCGTTTCCCAGCCCAACAGGCTTGCACAAGACAAGAACAGTCAAGTTGTATATTATGCAGGAGAAAAGCTGACCCCATACTTTTAGGATGCAGGTAGCAGCAGGAGCAGATTTGATGCTGTGCTCTGACAGAGCATCTTGGTTAGATCACTTATAGGAAACCAGGTCACACATGCATTAATAGTAGTTCTCCCTCTCCCTTTTGACTATTTGGTTTGCAAACAAGCTATCTTTTAACACACACATTAACCTACGCAGCACAAGGAGAGCCCAAACTCAACTGAAACTGTTAAGCAGGACTGCAATATTGAGAGATGCTCCCTCTGCACAGCTCAAATGTCTTCGGTTGTAACTCCTTCAGTTGAAGGAAGAAATTGCTCAGGACAGCATGTCAAAAAAAGCTCTAGCAGGCAGCAGAACATTATTCTCAGAGGAAGGACAGGAAGAACTCCATGGAAGAGAGGTTTGGTATGAGCACCACTAGTTAAAACGCCAGAGTCAGAAAAACTAAAGTTCTTTCCACAGGTTGGAGCCTCGGTGATGGAGAGGATTGTACCAAGCTGCCAGGAGAACTATCTGCTAAGTCAGCCAGCACTTGCCCAGACTGCTGTATATTACTATCACCTTAAATCCTCTAGCCTTCAGGATATTTACAGCCAACTGCAGGTGGCAGCAGAAAGAACACACAGCCACTGTTGGAAGTTGCATATTTCAGAGTTCCTCATGCCTCTCTGTGGTAATTACTGCCAACAGACAGGACATAATAATGCCAAAACTAAGTACCAGCATTTCCACCTTCTTATTCATTAGTGTATGATTTAATGAAGGAGCATCTTAAGAGTCTTACTTACCACTCCACGTAAGGTTGGAGGTATCAGCCCACAGTAGACAGGGATAAAGGTGCTGCAGACACAGGCCTGAGGGAGAAAGAGATCCAGAACATAAGCAGCAGATCAAATCCTACTGAACCTAATACTCTGCTCAGAGCACCACGCTGACATGCTGAAAATTACACACCACTACTAAGAACAACTGGAGACCAAGGCGAAACAAAACCGCAAGCAGTTCCTACCTACCCCTCTGCAGTAAGCTTCCACTCACCTGGATCAGCTCCTCCTTGGAATTGAAGTCTGACAGTATCACATTCTCTCCATCAGAAACCCGTGTCAGGGAGATACCCAAACGCCCTGCTGCAACCTCGTGCCCATTCTCTGGCACAGTCTTGGCCAGGCAGATCCGAATGATCTTCACCAAGTTGAAAGATGGGTGGAGCGGGCCCAAGAACCTCTTCCGAGCTTCTTTTGACACTCGAATAATGCTGGCACCAGCCTCACCTACAATGAAAGAAAAATGCACCATGAAATCCTAGCAAAACCATCCCTCTTCACAAAATAAGACAAAAAAACCCTAATTCACAGCCTTACTCAGATGTTTCTCCCCACTGGCTGATACATAACTTAGATGAGAGGTTATTGTGGGTAGTGTTACAGAAGTCACAGACTTTTGCTGTCTTGGGTCTCATACTCCACTGCTGCAAAAAGCCACCCTCACCTCACACGTCTTATGAAGTCAAGGAAGCTCACATGCATTTGGCTAAGGCCACACACTCTTCCTTCAATCCTATTTCGCTAGCCAGTGCGTGGCTGGTGAGAACACAGACTGTCAAAGGAAAGGCCGGTGCTTTGAGCCTACGGCTAAATGCACGTCAATACATCTTCCACTAAAACTTTTCTAGCAAGCATCTTTTTCTGACATGAAAAAAACTCACCTGCCTGTAAGCAAAAGTGCCAGTGAACACAAATGTCAGTGCTTTCCAGTTCAGTGCTTTGAGAGGCAGCCATATCAGGTGAGCAAGTCAGACACTACACTCCATTCATGCCACCTCCAGTCTTTGGTGTCACATCCCTTCTGAGTCCAATTCCACGTTACCATACTAGGTAGGCCCTGATGGCAAGCAGCACTCAGAGACATGCCTGCTTTACCCTTTCACACAGTGACCCAGCTGGGTTTGGAGAAGACATCCCATCTGCACAAAGTGAAGGCATTTGCTAAGCCCATTATCTCACAGTCACTAGGAACCCAATCTGGCAAGAGCATCAGAGCTCTCCAGTGGGAAGAAAACAAAACAAAAACATCAACCCAAGCCAAACCCTCAGCACCCAGCAGGCTGCCCTTTGCTCACACTGTCTGCTCCTTCCACACACATCTAACCATGGTGACATAGAAGACAACAGTTCTTTTAAGTACCGACCAGTCACTGACTCCCAGAAGCATCCAGGAATATTTGTGTGAGAAGAATGTGAGGGGAAGAAATTAAAGAAACCAGGAGAAGAGAGACCTGTTGTCACAAATTAAGACTTCTCTCCAATCAAACTGAAGTTCAGCTCCTAGAGAAAGGTGAAAGACTATCAGTTCAAGACAACTGGAAATACCTCCATTTTGCTCTCCCACACAGACCTGCAACTGCAGAAAGGAGGCAAAAGAACTAAAGAATCCAAGGTAGACTCAGGTTAGTCAATATAATGGAGATAAGAGCGACACCACCCTCAATGCTATGTTGACACATCCCACTCTTTTGCAATACACGTGTGCCAGCAACATGTTTTCCAACAACACAGCCTGGGAATGTGATTCTGGGCTTAAACCCATCAACACCAGTAGCTAAGCTCACACAAAATTGGACCCTTGAACATGACCAGAGTCTCTGGGGTCAGGATTTTAGGCACTGTGAGGTAGCAACTTAGCAGAAAATCCAAGTTCCCACCTCTGAAGCAATTTTTAGCACTATAATCCCAGTCTTTTGCTCTGTCCTAGAGCAATGTTTAGCAGTCTAATTCTGATCTTGCTTACTCAATTAGCAGTAAGCCATTGAGCCCAGTCTGTTCCAGATAGTAGCCACATGGTTCAACATCCTTCCCAACACGAAGGCAGTCAGCCTCACAGAAGTCACATTTTATCAGCACCATGACATTAGCACTGATAACACTCCCCAAGATGCCTTCACATCTGAAAAGGGGAGTAAAAGACAACAAAATAGCAATCTGGACAAAACCATAATGAATTTCAGCTCAGCAACTCGTCCACACAACCCCAGGAAACTCCACTGCACTGAGGGCATGGCAGGGAGTTGCTGGCTTAGGTGAAAAGCCCAGTGGGAGGGTGGGTGTTGAGCGTGCAGCGGTACAGAGATTGCCTGTGCACAAAGGCCATGCTGGAAGGTGGGGGGGCCACCCAAGAGGACGATACTTTCAGACTTGGCATCCCAGTGTGCAGAAGGATAACACTGCAATACTCAAAACAACTGCAATTCAATTGAGCTTATGAGAGCACTAAACGTGAGCTAGAAGTTGCTCAGTAAAACAGCCAAGTCCCAGATACACCAGGAAACAGACGGTCTCCACATCGGAGGGACATTTCAGTTGCAACTGTCTGCTCTGTCACCACTTCACAGCCAAGTGGGATGGGGATACAGAGGAACACAAAGGATAAAATAAAAGTTATTGTTAATTAACAATTTTGTTCTTTGAATGCTTTCTGGTTGTTTGGGTGGTTTTGCTCGTTTGCCTGGTGGTGGGTTTTTTGTTTGCTTGTTTGTTAATACGTGTGCACAGGCACAGAGCTTGAGACATTTCAACTCAAGGTCACCTGTTGGACTGGCTGTCTCACTTGTGCCAGTGCTGAGTGCAGAACAGCTCCATGGGAAAACCCAGGCACAGGGTGATCTGCAGCACCACCAGCTTTCCTGGAAATAAAGCTAACTGAGGGCTCAGCCAAAGGACTCAGGTTTGCAGAGCTACACTCATGACAGATGACAAGCCCTCTTCGAAATGCATTTGGGGAGAGAGAGAAGAGGTGAGAGTGTTACTGCCAGAAGTACTATTTCAGGAAGGCCGGCTCAAACTCTGCTGGTAGCCTACCAGAGGTAGCAAGAGAGACAAGTCCTACAGGAGTAAGCTACAAGCTGTCAATTTTTTCCCATGGGTTTTGTCTTTTTTTTTTTTTTTTTTAATAGATCTGGTGATTCAGGACACAGAGTCATGTGAAAAGGATAAATTAAGTTTCTTGTCCTTTACTGAGAGGCAGAGTTGTTCCCTAGTAGTCAGTACTGCTTGCAAGGAAATCAATTAATTCTTCTCCTACCAACCAATTAATTCAGCACTTCTCCCTCTACAGATTTACTAAGTCAATATTCTTTTGAAAATTAATATGTGGAATATCCCATTTTCATTAGCAAAGCCATATACCCCTTCTTCCCTGCCCCCCTCACCGCTCCAGAGGGTGGTGTTATTTATACATGAACCTGAGCACTGCAGGGCTATCGTCCTTATCTGAATTGCAGTTGATGATGACGCAAAGGAGCACCAGTTGAGTCCTGAAACACCCCGATGTGCCCCCCTGCCAGACAAGGGAGGCCAATTGCTCCACCCCTGCTGGCTCATCCTGGGATCTTCCTTCAGCAGCTACAAGGGGCAAGTTACTTACCCTTAGGAAAAGACCTAAAGGCAGCTGCTAGGTGGCACTTAATTTTTAAGCTATGCCAAGCCAGCTTTACATTAGTTTATTCACATAGCAAGATGGTTCCCCTAAAGAACTGACTTTCACCCTCAACAATCATACTCAACTCCAAAATAACCCGGTATCTAAGTCTCTACTGCCCTGCATCCCCTGAACTACTCTCTCTAACATGAAAAGCAGCTGTTTATAGCAGCGTACAAACATCTCCAGCCACTGCTGCTACTCTGTCTCTGGAAAAGGAGAGGAGCTGAAGATCCATCACCTAGAACTAATGTTAGCCTGGCTTCTGGGAAGACACTTAGCCACAGCCAAGAGCTCCAAAGTGAAACAGAAAGGCTACCTGAAGCTTGTGCAATGCATAGGACGAGGATCACCACAAAGGCTAAACACCCCAGGAGAGGTGACAAGTGAGGAAGAAAGGCCTCTTCAGACACAGGGCTTCTGCCCCAAAGGCACCATGATGCTCACCTGTTGATGTTAGACCAAGTTGATAGCCATTTGCCAGCCAGCAAAAGGACAAGTGACCCATAAAGTATTCTAAGTGGGGAAAAAAAATCCTGAGACACAAACAAAAATAGGAGCAGAGCAGGCTAAAGAGGGAAAAGGGCATTCTGGACATTCCTCCTAGCAGCTCCTGTGACAGTGGCTCGCCCATGACACTGCAGCTCCCTCTGGAAGAGCTCCACATCGGCACAAGGATCACCCTCTGTGCCAGGGACATTCCTGCTCCCTGGCTAGTGCAGCAGTAAACAGGATGCATGCTTAAAGGAAAGGCTTTCCAGCAGAGATAGAGAGCAGAGAATGGCACAGAGAGTGCCCTACATCCCACAGATGTAGGGACAGCACCTCCTGTCATTGCTGGTAGGAGGCACACAGAGATGTCGCATCCCAGCCTGCAGATGCCCTGCCTTGCCTGGACAAATGGAGCAGGCAGGGAACTGTGCAGTTCCCCCAACTAAACCTACTTCTTGTTCAGTACCAACAAGAAGAGTTCAAGTGGACTCCTTCCTACACATCAGCAGCACACAAGCCTCTCCTCAGGCCCATTACCCAGCTAAGGCTCCAGACTGGCCAGACACACCAATACCAAAGCATTCAGAAGGAAGCCAGGTGCTTTTGATGTTCCTCCAGCACCTGGAGAGCCCAATGCCTTGCTAGTTTGGGATGGTGTGATCAAACTATTCTGCAAGATTTTCAGAACAGGAACCAGCTCCTGTGTACTGTAACCAGGGGCCTCATTCTGGAGCTGCTTAAGTTCTGCTTAGCTATCTGTTGAAGATGCTCCCTGTAAGAGTCTCCAGCTCCAGTCTTCATGCTTTGCTTTCAATTTGGTTGCTGAATATCAACGGCATTCTCATGATTTCCGTTGGTAGATACCAGCTCATACTTTAACTTAGGAATAGGATGAGTCAGAAGGAATTTACTAGCAGTCTCCCTCTAGGTTCATTTAACTTGGTTGCTTATCCCTTGCTATTTCAGCTGTTCATCATGGAAAAGCTAAAAGCCAGTCTCCAGCGATGCACATTCCTCCTGTGCATAGACGGCCAGGCTGCTCCAGCTCAGCACACACAGCTCCTCCACTTGCCTCTTCTCCCGGTACTGAACTCGGGCAACGCACATGCTCCTCCTGCCTGCCCTCTTCCAGGAGGGGATACAGTCCTAATTATAAAAGCAGTCCTGTCACCAGCCCAAAACCATAAAGCTGTAAACAAGAGGCACCAAAACACAAGTTGGCAAGCCAACATTTAGAAAATAATTATCAGAGAACTTTATTGGATGTTTCTGTAGCCCAGACCTACAGAAAGTCCCTGTTTCTTCACCCCAAGGAGCAGTGCATAATTGTGCCCTCAATTCCTGTGGGCAGGAACCTCAGTTTTTCAGAGACCCCACTGCTTCTCTCGACTACTGTTCCTCCTCCCACACCCACACTGAGGCAACGTGGTTTCTGCTCATGGTCCCAAGAGGGCAAGAACAAGACAGACTCTTGGCTGAACTAAGCTGCACAAAGGACTATTTGTGATGAACAGGACGCTGACATAAGATGTCCTCTGTCTGTCAGCAAGGCTGGATGGATGTCAAAGGAGGTCCCAAAGACAAATTCATGACAGCAGAAAATAGACCAAGAGTTATGTCTTATGATGTGCCCTTGTAAAATATTTTCAGATGATAGGTGAAGAAACCTCCAATTTTAAAATATTTGGGGCTGGGGGATGGCAAGTAGCAGTGGAGCCTCTAAAGGCACCAGTTCTTTTCACATCTGTACACATCTTCCTGTAATATTAAGAAACACCATGTAGCAAAATAAGCTGTTTTTCTGGGACTTCCCTAATTCCTGTTGTCCTGAGGTATACTTACTTAACTTTAAGGTTTTCAATTCTTATCTGAAGGCAAAATAGCAGGAGAGAAGAAGCAGCTCAGCCAACTTGGCTCCAGATAAGAGACCACAGAAACTTCTTAAGACAGCCTGGCCACTGGCTGTAAATAACGTCTTTCTCCCCCTTTCTTCCAGAGTGAGGGGCACCGACACAAAACCTGTCAGAGTAACTCCTAGGAATCCCTATCAGACGATAGTGAGGAACACCTATTCCTAACCTTACAGGTGAAGCTGGTGGAAACACCAAGAGGACAAGACAGCTTTTCAAGTAGGGCCAGCTCTCACAGCCAGAGGCGGGTGATGAAGAAAGGGCTCTGCCCACACCACTTTCTGGCTCACATATTTGGTGCTCAGCATTGCAAAGTCTAGACACAAACAGTGCCAAGACACAGCCTGCAGCAGGACGGCTAAGTAAATCCAGATCACCTCCAACTGCTCCAGAGCCAGAAGACTCCTCTAAACATGCTTGTCCCCTAAGAGGTTTATTTTTCTGTTTCAAGTAAAAATTGGAAAGAGAGCAAAAAGCTTTGTGTGCTGGGGGTGCCACTTAATAGATGAACCAGAGCTACTGACATGCTCTGGACGTGTGGGGATCATAATGAGAAGATCTGCTTTTAAGCCACCCTAGGGTTTTTTCCTCCTCTTACTCAAAGTGACTGCTACCTGCCTGCCTACCCACTGGTACCTACAGTGTAGGACCTTCATGTAAGCCAAAGTGTGGATGCACAAATCATACTCCATCTCACCTTAAGGTAGGTTGCTCTGCTTTGTACAGAGGCAAAAAAAAAAAGCTCTGGGAGAACAGGCATAAGAGCCAGGGCTTGATTACTTCTCTAAACTAAACCTTTGCACCGGACTTAATGTATTATTAGCACACCAAGGCCTCACTAGGCAACTGATGTTCCACAAACTGAGGTCAGGACTGGAGCATTTACTCTTACAACACAAACCAGAAAACAGCACAGCTGCTACTGCAGTAGGAAGGCCAAGAGGCAGCTCTGCTCAGGAAGGCAGCCAGGATCATTCTCTGTCACAACCACAACAGCAATCCCCACGAGCCTAATCTTCCCTCACCATAATTCCCTAATACAAGGCTTAATGCTGCATTTCTGTTCATTCTGTTAGAGAGAAATTAAATGGTATAACAGCACGTGAAAAGGGAAACTTGGTCAAGACCCTGGCAAGCTGTATTGAAAGCCACATCCTGTCCTCATCCATTAATCCCTGCCAACGCTACAGTGCAACTCAAATTGCATGGGGTGATGAGAGGCTTCACAGGGTAAAGGAAGGTGCAGCTCAGATCCCTGCTGCTTGCTCTGAGCCAGGGTGATGCTGGGTTTTGGGTGACTTTTTAAAAGCAAATACTCTGCAAGAAAAAGGTAGCAGAAGGGAGAAATGGACCAAAAAAATAATGCAAAACTGCCTTCTGCCTCTGCCTGCAGAGGCAGAAGGCAGATTTTACATCCAACTCTTGCTTTACTCACTCAAGTGAAAGCCACCAAACAAAGGCTCCAGTGGTTGTTATTCTGAACAGGAAGCAGTGCAGAAGGATCAAGTCTCACCCACATGCACAATGTTACCTACACTCCCTCCATATCAATTTCTCGGGATATGTTTGCAGGACAGCACTACGTACCTAGAGAAAGAGCACACTGCTTCCACTTCATGGTGGAGGTATCACTGGAGGTAAGATGTTTTGGAAGAAGAGAGACCAATGCTACTGGAAAGTAGATATTTTTGTCAAGCACCTGCACCACAGATCAGTGAAGACAATGATGAGATGTCATCATTTCTGTTTCCAGAGCCTGAAGAAACAGCTGCCATGCCAGCCTCACTTCATCAGCTTTATCACACACTAGCCATTACTCTCAGCTGGCTCACCAACACCAGAGCAAGTCCCACACAAAGCTTTTTGGTGGCTTTCAGCCTACCACCTGCTAAATGTTCTCTCCTACATACTTGCAGGCAGCAATTGTTCTGTGTTCACCAGAGATGTTAGACATACTGGCTCTATCATGCAGAGATGGGCAGTCCAACTGCCTTCTCCCATCCCTTCTTGCTGTACATTTG
Organism: Heliornis fulica; assembly: GCA_013399135.1. Classification (NCBI taxonomy): domain Eukaryota; kingdom Metazoa; phylum Chordata; class Aves; order Gruiformes; family Heliornithidae; genus Heliornis; species Heliornis fulica. The sequence continues at coordinate 392,884 of VXBZ01010660.1, forward strand.
TGTGGCTGCTAAAGCACTGTCTCGCCCTGGCACTGAAAGGAATAACTGCAGTCCTCCATTGGCCCTCAGCCTGCACCGTGCCCAGCTCCCTCATGCCTGCACAGCTAGCCAACTGCTCCGACCCACGCCAAGCACCTCCCCGTGCACCTGTGAGCACACTGCCTGCTGTGCCTGCTTTGCCCTTCCATCTCACACAGGAATGTGAAGTGCTACCTTATACCCCTGAACTTTTCCCTACTAGCCATGGCATGAGCAGAGCCTGCTACCAGCAAGGAGGCAAGAATGAGCAGCTCGGTTCCAAAGCAGTCCTCGGAAGAGGCAGGAGCATTTTGTTCTAGAAGGAATCTCATTTTGATGAGGCTTATTTGGGAAGGATCTTCGGGTAGGCTACATTCCTTGTGAGCCATCACACAGGAACATCTGGAGATTGATGTTACCTTTCTTCCACTGACATCAGCAGCAGGCACCCAACCTCAACTCCCAGGCATTAAGGTGATTAGGGTTATGAAAGTAGCCACATGAGCTGAACAGGAGCTGCTCAGAGGGTTGCAGAGACCCCTGCAAAGGAAGAGAATCTGCTGAACCCTTCCTGCAAGGCTGAGCAGTGCACAAAGGAGGAGAGCAGCAAGACAGATGTAGCAATGTCCACCTGAAGCTCACAAAGAAAATTAACTCATCTGTGTGCAGAAGTATAGCTAGTAGTTAAGTGGATAGTTTGTTCCCATAAGTAAGTTTCTACCAATTCCACTATATAAGAACAGTGGGATAGATAAATCAATGTAACTCACCCTGCACCAATAGCCCACTCAGAAACTGGGTTCTAACTTTCTCTATGCATGACATAACAATGGCAGCCCTAATCCACACCCTGCCTTCATGACACACTGGAATAACCCACTTGCCAGGTCCAGCCCTGAATCAGCAGTCTTCAATGAAGCTGCCAAGAGTAGTTCTTGTAATTAACATAAGGGCTCCCCAATTTACTTACACCCTCAGATGCCACCTCCTCTTTTCCAGGATGCTAAACTAGATAATCCACTGAACTGGCAGCTCAGAGACACTGCTAGAGTCTAAATGGTACTTGATCCTTTCAATCCTAACCTAGGAAGCTTCCAAAACCAGTACCCATCCGAACAAACTATAGTGCAAGAAGAGGAAGAAAAAGGTTCATTCTTGGAAGAAATTCTCCAGAAATTCTCCACAGCCAAAAGCCTAGGAAACAGCTACCGAAGACACTTCACACAGCTTGCTGATTCCAGAGGACTTATCAGACAAAAGCCATCAATGCAGATTTGGCCTTTATCTGTAACAGAAAGCACCACAGCTTCAGGACTAGGCAAGTGCCAAAAGGCCGCACAAAGCCCTGGGTTCTACAACTACCAGCTTCCACACCTAACATATCCCAAGCACCAAGAACAAAGTGTGTGCTACCTGCCTAGGCTCATCACCACAGGTATCGCATAGAGCTTAGATTGTTATGAGTCTTTCGGCTGGGGAGAATCCCTTTCCCCAGGAACACTGAGGGCAGTTCTCTCAGACACTGTACTGCAGATCAACACAACCCCAGGGACAGGATCAGGCCTGTCACAAGCAGCAATTGTATCACAAGTGCAAAATTCTCTCCGCCTTTCTTCCCACCTTTGCAGCTAAAATGGGCAGAGCTACAACAATCTCCAGCACCTTTACACTCCCAGGCTCACCAAGTCTCTCCCTTCTGTGTGCTCCTTGGAAGGGATTTTCTACTGCCCAAGACCCTCTCGCTTCCAGGACACATTCTGCCTTTTCACAAAGACACAGACTTCTTGCCTTCCTACCCCTCCCCTTCCACCAGCTCTTACTCCCTCTGGGGCCTTATGCCTACCCGACAAGGAAGACAGTCCAAGGCAAATGCACATAGTTTGCAGGTTTCCTCGACTCCCAGATTCTTGAACACATTCTGACTTTCACTTGAAGTCACAGAAACAGGCTGAGTATTAGACCTGGGCAACAGAAACGCAGAAATGTTGAGGGTTCAATGGGACAGTTAGGAATCCAGCCAGCAGCAGGGTTTGCCTCGTGGAGAGCAAGGTAAGACAGAAGTCACCCCACTCATATCGCTCCTTCACGTTGGAAATTCCTGATATTTTTCAAACGCCCTGGAATTAGGAGGCTTGTCCAGTTCTGGCTTCAGAAAGAAGGAAAGCTGACCAAATTACCATTTATCCACTCCTCACATAGTCATTTTCTAGTATAATGCAAGGCAAGCACAGCAGAGTTAAAAATCCCTGTTTCAGAGGTCACAGAGAGGAACGTAGAGAAGCCCAGAGCAAGCACGGGTCCAGCATCAAAGTACAGTCACTCCAAAGTCACTCCTCCACCAAGCCCATGAACATTTCCAACTATGTCAGTGCAGAACATCCTCCTACCCACCTCTTTTGCATCAGAGGAAGAGGCAACAGGTTTACCACTTCCAGGGAGTGCCAGGAGGTTCCTCATCCACATCTTCATCTATGTACACAAGAGCACTTGTCCTTCAATTGACTGTGCTGGGGCTGCTGAGCTCAACAACTCTCTGCCCCAATACAGCCTTGTCAGGAGATACAAACATCAATCTGTTGTGCAGGGAGGGACTTGTGTTTTGAGAGGCCACGGCAGCTTTCCTTTAACTGGGGAGATCTCCAGATCTGTTCCCGCAGCATCACAGCTACTTCCCCTAGGATAAGCATTACGATTCACACTTTGGCCAGCATAAACTGGCATCGCTCTGAGGACTCCATAGAGAATAAGCTCATTTATTTCCTTCTCAATCTGGGATTTGGTGTTAGACTCCACACAGAAGAAAATAACCTCCATGACCAGTCCTTAAGGCTTCGCATGCACATGGTCAAATTTCAGGAACACATTTAAAGATACTACTATCATTCATCATCTTCGTTTCAAAGAGGTAAGAGTCTGTGCTTTCATTTGGTGGTTTCTCCCCTCACGTGGCTGCTACCCAATGGAAAAAGTCTCTCCAGTCCAGCAGCTTATTTCCTGGAGGTCACATGGTGGGAACTGACAAGCAAAACTGAATGTCAAATAGCTGTTACTTCATCACAGGTTGAGCCTGAGGCTGAGATCTGGCTAAGGCCATAGTTTAAAAAACCAACAAACAAACAAACAAAAACCCCAACAAAAATACTCCAACACCTTTCCATATTTTTAGTACTTCTTGTACTATCCCCTTAGCTTGCTTTAGCATTTCCTGCTGACATCTTCATGTTTTAGAGGAATATCTAACTCCCACAGATGAGGGTCTGATAGTCAGCTTTGCCTCTGACAGCAGAGCCCACTCCTTCCCCCCCAAAAATGCCACAATTCAGCAGTTCCAGCCCACCCTCAGATGAGGGCCACACAGGACAACACTCACATGCTACACAGACAATAGAGATGCTGTTGGTTAACTATGAGTCACAAGCACAGTCTGGGATCTCAGCATCAGCTCAAAAACAGCTTTTCAGATTGCAGGTTCGCATCACACCATTCATCCAGGCTACTACACCTCCACAGCAGGCACACCAAATCCCATACAACTCATGGGGGCAAGATGATTCAATACCCTTAAAAATATACCCTCTACTCTGTATTGAAGATTTAAGAACGTGACATTGGATACAACGTAGCATTAGTTTGACTGGAAAAAAAAAAAAAGGAGGGAGAGTCTCATGGCATGTGTTAATCATCACAGCCCAGTGACTTTAGGCCTTAGACAGGTAAGCACCCTCAGATGTCAGCACAAAAGAACTTCCCAGTTGCTTGGCACATTAAAGGTGCATTTCCTGGTGTGCTGCACTCCAACAGTGCCAAGAGAAGACACAGTCGTGACAGAAGACCATTTCACAGCAAACCCTCAGGACAAGAAGTGATTCATGCTACAACACTGCTGCATGCACGATCAAGTAACTTGTAAACATGCCAGATTTGATAACCTTGATAACCATGCAGATTATCTTCATGGAAAAAACAGCCGTGTTTTTCATGCTACTGAGAAGAACCCCAAAACCGGATAGAGCCTTTCAGATCCAGGACAGGAACACTGTTGTAGCGCCTACAGCTTACTAGTACAGTGCTTGACATTAGCTAGACAAAGTCATATCAGACCATAAATACCTCCTGGCCTCTAATTTAAAAATCAGGTCTTCTGCCTAGACAATATGGATGCCAAATGTTGTTTTGTTTGGTATGCTCAAATGCTCCTTTGAAGTCCACAGTGAGCTCTCAAGGCTGCCTGTCATTTGGTCAGCATTAGCCCACAACAAAGCCTTACTGCCATAAACAAGTGAGGACAGTGTGGCCCTAGTTCTGGGAGAAGGCAGAATCAGCTCAGAAGCAAGCTGAAAATATATAAAGACCAGAAAGAGAAACCTGGAAAATAAACTACTAAGTGGAATCTTGCATTCTGAAGTGTGGGAACGTTTCTATTCTCTCCGATCAGGATATCGGTATCAGAACCAAAAGAAAACACCTCAAAGGAAGATGTTTTTTCATTCCTCCTCAGGAAGCATCTACCTTCACACTTTTTAAAAGTCTCATTGACTTCAGAGTCAATTTCAGATGGATGAAGACACTGGCCCTAACTGCATACAGCCAAATAAGCAAGGCTTCCACAAAGTTCCTCTCTGCTTGTCCACCACCAAGAGACACTATTTAGCATTTCAGTATGATGGACAGAGCAACAAACACTGCAGGGTAGCAGTTGCCATAAGCTTCAAAGCCCTATGCTTATGCTCAGATACTTGGGATCCTACAACAGCCTGTGCTAGGATGAACTGCACTCCTAGAACAGGTTGTCACTGGATCTTCTGTCCCATCCTCCTCCTCTCCCCTATGATTTCATCCTGAACCCCTGGACCGCAGTCTAGAATCTGTGCTGTCAGGAGGGTTTATGACAGGGACAAAGTGCAGTGATATCAAGCCCCAACCAAATACTCCATTTGCTTCTCCTTTCGGAACTCTAATCAAAGCTGCTCTCTACACAAGATAAATCGCAGTCACACAGCCTGGGACAAAAGAAAACTATCCCAGAAAAGCCAAACTTAAGGCAGAATTTGAACATCCAAGACGCAAGCCTCGGCTGACTTTGAATAGCATGGTTTGCCCTCTTTTAGGAGGGATGCTGCCTGGAAGGTGGCCCCTAATTCAGTCCTCCCCTTGTACCTCAAAGGACATGAGAAAACCTATTCTAAACCTGATTCACAGAAAGCTCTGTGAGAGCAACGCCTAGTGTGCCACAGATGCTCTGGACATATAACGAGTAAGAACAAGGTAGACATGATAACAGACTTGTTCAACAGTATAATGGCATCTGAGCAAGGCAAAGGATTTGGGCACTGTGTCATGTTTGTGCCACACTTCCAAATATAACAGGGACCATGCAGTGAGGGAACTAACTGGACAGCCACCTCTTCAACAGAAGCAACAGCAAGTAAAGCAAACAAATTCCTGACAGCAATCAGCAAATGAAAAAGATTAGAACGATAGAATTTTCCGTATAGAAAAAGGGATTAGAGGAGGCCTTTTCCCTTGTCTGCCAATAATGATATGACCACAGCCTTTGAGATGCCAAACAGGTTTGAAAGCCTATTAATAGCTCCCCACAAAGCTCCAGAAGCAATGGTTACACTTCATAGGGCATTTCTGTAAATAAAATGCTAAGGAGGGGGAAACTTCAAACCTAACTACACAGAAAGACAGCGTTTGCTGCACGAAGGCTGCATCTCAAAACTGTACCTGTCCTGAAAGCTATGAGTGCCATGAAAAGACACCTGTGATGGAAGCAAGAGGAGTTCAAGGAATAAACAGTTCTGGTATCACTTGACTCTAGGAGAGGCTTATAATTCTCCAAGACTAAATAGATACATCTGATTCTCTTGTATCACAGTCCCCTTTCACATTTAAGACACCCTTCCACATTTGTTATTCTCAAAATAAAAGCATAGCTCATAAGTACAGACTCTAGCACGTTTGTTGACTTCTTCCGCCCCCGTGAAAAAAGCTGAATGTCTAAACAGCCAAAAAAAAAAAAAAANACACCAGGCACCATTCTCCTTGGCTGTTCCCCAGACATGCCCTGAGCAGAGATAGACTACCTTGTGTGCTGCCCTCAGAGATAACTCTTTAGTTTCTTCTGCAACTTGACAACAGTTAATACCTAGCCAAACGAGATCTAGCTCTTACAAAGGGCAAGAAAATTCCAGTGCCCAAGAATAACTCTTCCAGAAAAAAAAAAAAAGATTCTAAGAAAAAACAGATTTCCTAGTTACTCAGAGATGCTATTCAACCATAATCCATACAGTCAACATGCTCTTTGATGTCTCCATTTCCAGCTGTTTCACGTCCCATGCGCAGTCACCAAGAGCTGATGCCCACTCAACAAGAGGTCAGCTCCTCTGCCCACCAACAGCCCCACCAGGCATGGATCCAAGCAAACCAAACCCAAGAACCAAGCCCTCGTAAGTCTGTGGGTCAAAACCAGGACCCCCGTGCCAACTCCCCACTATCAGGGGCCTTCTTGACAGGTGGCACCTGTCCCCTCTGCGAACACCTGCTCTGCGGGGCACGGTGGCATTCGTCCATCCATCCATCCACCCACCTTCCCTCTGAAGGTAGTTGGACGGACCTGGGGGTGCCAACACTGAGGTGAAGGCCTTAAAGACAAAACGCCGCGCTCATTTAGGACGAGCGAGGGAGGCGGCGCGCCATTGCCACCACCACCGGTGCTGTTGTAACTAAACACCGAAGGGAAGACTCGAAGAAGCGCTCGGCTCCGGCAGCCGGCCGGCCTACCAGTGACTGCGCCGGCCCCTCAGCCGCCCCTCGCTCTGCCCCGGCTGCACTCCGGTCCCGCGTCCAGCCCGCACTTACCGAGGCAAGCGCCGCTGACGAGGGCGGTGGCGGTGAGTGCCCCGGCTGAGGCACCGTAGATCTTCCTGGCGTTGGCCACCAGAAATGGGGCATGTTCCTGCAGGCAGCTGGCTACCCCGACGTGGTAGACCCCCAGGAAGCCGCAGCCGGCGAAGGAGATATTCCAGGTGGAGTCCGGGGGGAACATGGCCTCCGCGCCCCGCTGAGGGCGGGGAGAAGCAGCCGCGACGGCGAAGGGAAACGGCGGGTCTCTTCTCACGTCGCACGTTTCTTGGGCGGGCAGGCTGCAAAGCGAGAGCCTAGAGAAGCTGCTCTGGGGACACAGACCCGGTGACACTGCCGGGGTTGCCGCTGGACCGCCGACCGCCGCCGCTGAGTTTATATGGGCGGCACGGGCCGGCCCTGAGTCCCGCCCCCCCGTTCGGCCCCTCCTCAGAGCCCGCCCTTCCTCCCAACCCTTCCTCTGGTGAACCCCCTCTCCCAGCCCGGGCCCTGCGGGCGTTGCGGTTGTTTGTCGCCTGTTGAGCCGCGGCGGCCGTGCCCGTGTTTAACTGGCAGAGGCTAAGGCAGCTCCTTCGAGGGGAAAGGAGAAGGCGACGTTCCCCCACAGCACCCCGAGCCTTGCAGCCTGCCTTCCCCCACAAAGCGTGCTGGCTCCTGGAGCGTCTGGCTTAGCGCAGTCGCAGCACAAAAGCAGAGGGAAAAGCAACCCTCTCTCACAGCTTTCCCTGCCCCTAACCTCACCGTTGTTTACCTCTCTGAAACCGCTTCCTCGAGGTGCCGGCAAGCTCACCACGACGCTTACCTTCGGCCAGGACAACTACCATTTTCAGTAGAGCACAAGCTCATACGCAGGCAAACCAGTGGCATATCAGCTCAGAGCAGCATCGGGTGAAGGGCCAGTGCTATTACAAATCAAAAGAGATTTCAGAAGCTGGAAAGATGCCCTTGTCATAAATAATACAGGCTATAGTAATTCAAACAACCAGATAAGTGTGAAAGTTTACAGGGACATCAAATGAATCAGCATAGCAAGAGAAGCGGCTGCTCAACCCAAAGCAAGGAAACAAGATCAGCAGGAAGGAAGGAGGCCTGCAGGCTACAAACCAAAAAGCCTAAGTAGTTTTTTAATAGAATCAACATGGGGAAAAAGCACTTTCTGCCAAAGTTCTTTTAAAAAGGCTTAATTAATCTCAGCATAAAGATCCTTATAACTTTTTTTTTTCATGTAACTGGTCAGAAGTTTCTCATTTGGGACACCATTATACCAGTTCTTACCAGCTCTCAGACTAAGCAAAGCTATGCCTTCCACCCCACAGGAATTTCACCAGTTATGTTAGTGGTGGTCCTAGTAGCCCCCCCTCCAAATGTCCTTTCAAAGGACAGGAAGGCTGGTACCCTCCCTACAGAGGAGTTGTCCAGGCTGTAAGAACAGCTGCCTACTGCCTCACAGTCAGCTGACTGAAACAGCCAAACTCGGTAACCCTTGTATAAATCAAATATTTGAGCTCAAGTTAGGTCTCTACAGAGTACTTTCTCCTGTAATGTTTGCACTTTCCTTCCATCACACAGGCAGAAGTCTAGGCTTATTTCTATTTCAGGTCCTACCCTGGAGTCCACCACCTCACCTAACTGCCAGGAAGTATACTTGATAACTCAATCCTTGAGCACCTAAAGAATTAACCCCACTTATCTCGAGACCTTTCTTTATGCCTTATACTCACCTTTCTCTTCCCCTCATACCTCTACTTGATTTTTTAACTTCCTTTCTCCCTTGTGTTTGATGTGGTTACACAACCCTCATCAGTCCACATCTCCTCCACTTGAAGAAGTTTGACCCACCTGAGCTTTGACCTTCTTAAAGGCCCTTAACATCAAGACAAGCAGAGTGCTTCTACCCCATGCTTTTGGTGACATGGAAAGGTTATTTCCATGTATCTAAACACAAAGAAAACATTGTGTTTAGCATTTTCTAGAACAAGGATTGTTCTACTGCTGTAGAAGAACTAGTCAATAGGCTGTGACTTCAGTGGAAATCTATGTCAAAACTGAACACTGAACCTTGTTTGCATATACCTCCCTAACACTTGTAACCACAAGAACAACTTCATTCTTGAGCCAACACTGGTTCCTCCTTTTTTTTTTTTCTTTACAGCATTTTACAAAGCTTAAGATACCTACTAAGAAAGAGAAACAACAATGCTGTGACAATGCTGGGGTTAGTTTCTCTTGATTTCCTAGCAGCATTCTCATCCTGAGTTGTTTACATCGTCCTGCCTTGGTCCTCAAGGTTACCTATTTGAGGGTGTTAATGCTGCCCTGTTGAAACGGGTTAATGAAATAAACCATGTGAACAGTAATCTCTTGCAGAGTGCTGCCTGGATACTGGCACTACCAGGCTGGCAAACAACTGTGTTTTTCTCAAAAAAACAACCAACCAACCAAAAAATTACACACCCACCCCCCCAAACTAATCTTTCTCCTCAGTAAGAAAGTAGTGCCATAATCCTGAATTGTTTATAATCCTGCAGTGAACTGGGTCAGCCAGATTTACATGACAGGTTTTCCTGTGTATCAAACTCCTATCAAAACACCGCAGGTTCTCTCATGCCCTTACATGTTGTGATGCCACTGAGGCAGCTTGTCATGTGACCTCCATTACTTTTGTTTTCTAGTCTAATGAATGGGGAGCAGTTAGGACATATGAGATAATAATGCACAAGCAGTCTGTTTTTTTTCTTCTTTTTTTCAGGTAAAACTGTGATTGTTAGCGGCTGACAGGAGTTATTTTTTAAAGAGAAGCTGAGAGACAGCCTGTTACATTGTCTTCAATAAGTTACTTTACTTGTGTTGCCTACAGTCAGCAAGACTGGGTCATGAAGCCCAACCTGAGTGCCGTTAACATGGCTGGAAAGCCTGACTTTGGTGTCTCTTTCTTACTATGTTAGTGTATATCAGACAATTCCATGGCAAACACTTGGGACTTGCTTTGTAGGACCACCTCCTGAGGCAACAGAGCAGTCCCCTTGTCCTGCTCTCTTGGGACTGAATTTTCCCTCCAGGAAAGCTACTACAGATATCTCTGCCCTATGTTAAGTCAAACCTACTAAGTTTAGTGCAGCTTCCTACATGTAACAGCTTGCAAAATTGGGCCTCAGTAGTAAGAGTGAAACCAGTTAGTGACCCCAGGGAGCCATTGTTTATTACTTTCCAATAGTGTCCAGGATATTCTCCCTCCTTTCCAAGTAGTGAAGATGTCAGGTCACTCCCTGCCCCACCGTGTTTGTATGGAATGACTTTTCAGTCAGAGCTGATTTGAGATGGTGCAGCATTTGTGTCCCAGCTTGCACGTTACAACATCAGCCCTATGACTAAATCACTCTCCCTTGCTGTCAATTCAATAATGATCAGTTAGAGTCTAATCTCCAGGCACACTACCCTTTCCCTTTATGATGCCTTTGAGCTTTTCTTTATGGGGAAGTAAGGAAAAATATGGTTTAGCTACAATTGATTCTGCAAGTGGACCGGCAGAACACAACACATCCACCTTGCCACTGCCTTTGCCTTTGGAAATCAAAGTCTGAGCACCAAACCAGTCTGCAACAAACTTCGAGGCACATCACTGCTTGTGTATCACGTGACAAAGGGATAGAGCTTAAAGTGCTTTGATTTTGCATTTGTAAGAACTGTTCAGCATGCAGAGCTTTAAGTAAATTCTGTGTGTGAAGTCCTGGAGTAGGCTCATCCCCTCACCTTCACAACCAATATCCCTGTGGCAGTCTAACAATGCTGTGTTTTCACTGATTTCTCTAAGAGCTCCCCCCCCAAGTTTCTTTGAACACTTTCCAAAATGAGCTGTCCTCTTTCACACTGAGACACTTTTCCTCAAAACTATGCACTTTCAGGAAGGATTTTTAAGGTGTTAAGAGAACACCCAGCACAGGCTCAGTTATAAATCAATATATAACTCATTATATAACTCAGTTATAAACCCACGACACAAGGTTTAACAGATCCTGGGAAAAGATAGAAAAAATAGAGGGAAGGAATGTTAGTCTAGAGTAGTCTTATCACAGCAGCCAGCAGCTGGCACCACAGGTTTCAGTCTCATCCCACAGGCCTGGGCACAGCAAAACCCATGGAGTAGCTAAGTGCCATCAAATCAAATCCTTTTGCTTATAGAAAAAAAAACTGCCGAGTGGCTTGACAGCAGTTGTCCCCTGTGAAAACATCTGACTTTGCTCTTGCAATTCTAAGCAAGGAAATATTGCAGGGTATGGAAGAGCTACCTCTCAGTAAAGCAGCATCCAAGAGCCACTCTTCCAGGGATCTGGAGAAATCAGCAAGGAGAGAAACACAAGTACGCACACACCCCTTCCAGTGCCAAACCACAGCCATTACCAGTATGACAGAGAGCGAGAGCACACACGTGAGCAGTTTTAGTTACTACCACAAAGGTCACTATGCTAGGAGTTGACAGTTAACCTCCTGTAACACCATCTCAGAGGAGGCACAGAGGGTAGTAAGGGTTAGTCAAGATTAAACTAGTCGTTTTGAGGTCCAAGGATTTCAACTGCTCACTCCCTTGGTTATTGTGAATATACATTTTCTCATTACACCACATGGAGGCAAGCTTTTCCTACTTGGATTTCACCCATCTCTCTTCAGAAGTACTTGCCATGTTTTGCCCAGTGACTCCTAACCAAGACAGCGGTATTGATAGTAGGGTTTTTTTTCCTCAAAGAGCTTCACAGTGTAGTGTAAGGGCACTCTTTTTTGACAGCACCAGTGGAGACCTCACATGCAAAGATCCCATGTGCTACTCGCATTTTACCTACTTGGGTTGACACAAAGACCCCTGGAGAAGCTGGGGTAAGCTACCTGCTAGACCCCTCTTCAAGCAGAAGTCACTTCGTGAAAGTAAAATGTACTATTCTGCTGGCCTGACAGTGTTCTGGGCACACCTAAGATCAGTTTCAATTCTCAAGGAGTGTTTTATGAGTAAAGAACGTTTTTTTTATCAAGGTGATTCATACCAATAGTTCAGCTACCCCCAGAACAGCCATTCATTATGAAGAGACCTCTGTATTGATCTCTGTGTCCCACAAAACTAGGCTGCAGTATTTGTTATAGATTCTATGTTAAGCCGATGGATATAATGTCAGGCATTTGATTGTTGCTGACACAGCAATGAAATCAGTGCTTTTCAGAACTTAAAAAAAACAAACCCAGTTACTAGAACTGGACCAAATCGACCTGCTGGTCATTCCATTTCAAATGTTTTGGAATTGATTAAACAGATACAAAAAAATAAAGTCTTTTTATTGCTGAATAGATGTGTGTCTTCCCTGAGTACCTGGGATGGCAAAATTAGTACAGAAAAGGTGAACTTATCATCAGGTAGACTCAACTTACAAATGCTATTGAAGGAGTTCACACCATTCCCAAAGTTGAGTTGAATCCCATGGGCTGGGATTCATCTGATTCAGACTGATAAAAATCATAGCTCTGTCCGAATGCAATAGCACTGGTTCGGTTATAATAATAAACTCAAAAAAAAAACCATTTAAAACAAAGAATTTTAATAATTTCTCTATAACAAATAATTAATCAAATAGGCCAAATCCCATATCATCATCAGATTCTTCAGATTCCTCCTTCTTCTCTTCTTTCTTCTCCTCAGCTGGGGCAGGGGAAAGACAAAGCCAGTGGTCAGTATTTATGTTTTTTTGCACCACAGATTTTCAGGATACACATTTTTGTGTACTCAGCTTCCATACTATTGGCATTTCAGCCTCCAAGGTTCATGTCACTCCCTTTCAATAGCCAAATACAAATGCAGAGGGGATAGAGATACAGCTACTCCTTCAGTAGCATGTTCCTTTAACATGCTTTACACAGGGAACTCTTGATTCTCAGCTTTAAGCCAGACCAACCTTAAGGTGGATAAAGAGCAAATGTTTCTGATTGAACAAAGGAAAAGTAACTCGTCAGTTTTACATTTCAATCCCACAGTGAACTGCCAAAGTAGGAAAGCCTTGAAATTTGGACTCAATTGTAAGATTTTAACAGAGAAAAATGGATGCACTCTGTAACAACCCCTACTCACCGGCAGCAGGGGCAGCAGCTGCAGCAGGAGCAGCAGAGCCCCCTCCAGCAGAAACTGCCACAGCTCCCCCAGCTGGCATGCTGGCAAGTTTTCCATTACCTGCGGGGAACAGAAAAGTAATTAGATGCTCGTTGCAAGCACAGAGGTAAGGTGAAAAGGAACAGAAATGAGAGTGCAGAACAGACAGCATGTCTTGTGGCTGAACCTGTCACTATTAGCTGAAAGAAACAAAAGGCTGCAACCATGGGAAGAAAAGTATAAGCTATTCTATGCAAAAAAACAAAAAAAAACCCCAAAAAACAAAATATGAAGAGTTTGAGAGTCACAAAGGCTTATCCTGAGAACACTGACAATGTTTAAGTAGTAAGTCTTCCATACACAAAGTCCCCTATTTTTCCCAAACAGTAATATAAAGATTGTGGCAAGCACATCTGATTTTGTACGTACATGAAAAACATGTTTTACGAATAGTGGTAACAGCCCAGAACTTGGGAATTTCAATGTAATTCAATAATAGTATACAGGCAGTGCTGGCTCCCCCCAAACCTTTCTTTTTAACAGTACGGAGAACTGTGAGGGCATAACTTAGTCACAGGAGGAAGAGGGCGAGGGGAAGATGTATTTATGGCAAAGAGTACATTAGTACAAGTTGTATTTAAACAACTTGAACGTATTGCATCTCCTTTGAGATTAAGCAAACTGACCTGATTTATGCTCATCTTTGGAAAGCTAGCTAGTTCTCTGGCATCTGTCATTCACATACCAAGGCTCCCTTGACATTCAGAGGTCACATACACAGTATGTTTGCCTGTAGTCCAGTTTCTGGGAATAAGTTTCTAAATAATTCCCTGTCACTTCAAGCTCCAATAAACTAGCCAAGTAAACAAACATGTTTCCTATGCATGTCAGTATGTTCTAGGAAATAATTTATTTAAAAGAAAAGCATTACAGAAAGAGGCTAAGTGTGTTGTAAGCACATGCATAATGGCTCTCTAAGGTCTTCAGACCACACTGATTGAAACATCCAGTTACTGCTCATAACAGCAAGGCCAGGCAAAGTCCTGGCAACCTTTAAGCAAACATCTGCCTGCAAGTTCCCTTGTGCCTACAACTTGGGAGAAGGGAAGAAAAAAAAAAAGCGGAATGAATTAGCCAGAAACCTTTGCACTACCTCAGCGCTGCTTTATTTCAGCCCTATGACCCAGTCCACATCAAAAGTTGCAGCTTTGTTAAGAGCCTGTAAGAGCATCATAAGCTTCTGTAGAAGCTGTCAGTCCTATCTGAGAGAAAAGGAAATGCCAGACTTAGGGAGCTCTAGAAGAAACATGTACTGGAAAGGTTTGTATTAACTGCAGAGGGTGTACTGTAGCCTTAATGTGAGCTGACAATTATTTATATTTACTAGTGTGTTCTTCCTAATTTACCCAACTGATGCACACAAGTAGATAAACACAAAGAAAAATATATCTCTCAGGGAACTTGAAGGACAGCTAAGTCTTTTTCCAATCAATATGTCCAGAAAACTACATCATGAGCAGACTACCAGTAAGCTCGTACATGTTGAAGTTTTCCACTTTAATGTGGTCCACAAGCGAAACCCAGCAGGTACTGGCACCAACCTGCAGGGAATTAGAATGGACCATTTCAGTCATTTCAGCAGAGATCCAGCATGGAAGTCCTCAACCACAAAGCACACTGATGAATAACCAGGGAGCTAGCAGCAATTCTATGCTCTCAGGTCAAAGTGGGTGAAGCAGTAAGGGCAATTATCTGTGGCACTCGGAGACTGTACTTACCCTGAGCAATCACATCCTCGATGTTTTTTCCATTCAGCTCACTAATAACCTACGTAAATTAAGTTTAGAATGTTAGTAATTTCAAACCATCAAAAATATAAGCTACAGTTAAAAATGTACTGATTGAACAACATGCACTGCCTTCCCCCTGCTGCTTGTACAACCACAACGTTCCTTATTTCTCAGCCAAAAACACAGGAATGAAAACTTCAGCTAAGTCTTTCATACTTTTCTGTGAAAGCTTTTTCATGAAATCTGTTACAATAAATTCATATGAATCCAAGTTCCTTGCAGAAAGAAAGACACACAACACTGCAGAGCCAATTAGGAAACTCCACTACTGGTCTGTTAGTCCCTGAGGGACTGCTAACCTATCTTGCTTAATACCCACGGGGATACTCTGAAGCACTGGCCTCTAGACCAAAAACCACAGGGTCCTGGTTCCTAACATTACCACATGTTACAGCCAAGCCAGATGCTATATCCTTGCACTGGAACAGAGAGTCCTAATTTCCATTTTACTACCACTGTTTAACCAGGGATAAGGAAAGCCAAACACAAAAATTACTACATCGAGCAAGCACATTTAAAAAAATAAGCAAGCAAAAAATGAGTGCCACAGGCTTCTACTGGGACTCCCTGCTTACCAGGAGCCAGTGCTGAATGTGGCAGAGCACCAAAGGCAAAGGACTCCAACCAAGCACTGAATTGTGCCTTTCAAAAGGTACCTCCTGCTTACACAGAGCATATGATCGGTGTGCTTGCCTCAACCAGGAAGAAGGTGTTTTGCAAGACTTCACTAGATTTTCACTGCTGTAAAATGCAGCCAAAGCCAACAGAAAAGGATTAATCACGACCAAAAGAAATTCCGGAGTTTTCCAGAGACCGGAGAATCAGAGAATACAACCAATTTGTGAAGGAATTAAGCCAAATCTGAAAGACCTGGCATTTAACCAGTAACACCATGAGTTCAAGCCAACATCCCAAACCATAATAATGATGCTGTCAGCCCAGTCAATCTATCGTTTTATTTGGCCTACAGTAAAACAGTCTCTGTCTGGAAAAGTAACTTGTTTTCTCTTCCACCTCTCTGGAAACATCCCACATCCAAGATTGGGTCAGGTGACAAGGCCCTTTTTGGGGTTTACTATTAAGCCCACAAGGCTGTAAGTCTATTATATCCCAATACACACTCTACTATCTTCTTAAAATGCCTGGTTTTCAACAAAAGTACTACAACATTAATTTAAAAAAATCTTCGCATGTATTATTACCAATACCCATGTTTTAATTTGCAAGTTTTTTAATGAAAGAACAAATGATTAAAAATAAGAATTTTTACTGAATATCAAGACTTTAAAGGTGTTAGCTTTAAATCAACACTGACAAAAAGCTAAAATGAAACATTTAAGTGCAAGATATATACGTAGAATGTCAGAAATCATCTTCAATATATACTTATTTATAGGCACCATCCCATTGAAAATTTTGATACTGAAGAGTCACAAGTTACTGACAAAAGATCTTTCCAGGGGACAGTTAAGTAAGAAAAATCAAGAAAAATCAGACTTCTATGTAAATGTAAAGATAGTTCTGATTGGTTTAGCAGTGTTTTAGCTATCACACACATAACATCTGAACAACGTAAGACTAGAAAAAGTGCAAGCCAACTAAAACACTAACACCAAGAAAACAGCTCCAGTGTCTGACGCCAACTGGGCCGTGACCAGGTGGAGTTAAAAGGAAATACCACCTTGTTCATGCGTTCATCATCTGTCTCAATGCCAACGCTGTCCAGGATCTTTTTCAAATCCTTTGACGTGGGAGAGTCGTTGCCGCCAAGGACCGCTAGAAGGTAAGCTGCGACGTAACGCATCCTGCAAAACAAAGAGAAATGGATCTTCATTTCGGGGAAGGTTTATTTCCTCACCGGGCAAATCAAGACTCACCCTCCCCTCTCCTATTAAAAGCAGGCCCACGACACGCGCGGTCACGGACCGCTCTTCCGCCGGCATATGGCCTCGCTGGCCCCGGGCAGCCCGATTAATACTCAAAGGCCGCCGCCCGAAAGCCCGAGCACCCCGCCCGGCCTGCCACTGCCGGCACGGCACCACACGCCCCTCTCGGAGAAAAGCCGCACCGCGGCCTTCTGACCACCTCCTCATCCCTGGGTGGCGCCCGCCTAAGCCCGCGCCGTGCCCCGCAGGTCCAGGCCCACGCCGTGACAGCACATGGCCGCCATTTCCCCGCGCCCGAAGCAGCCTCGACAAGGCCCCGCCGGCGGCCGCGGGCTGGCGGGAGAGGAAACGTCGGCAGGGTCCGTTCCCGCGGCAGAGGGGCGAAGGGGCGCCGCGCGCTTACTTGCAAGGAGGTGGCGGTGCGGGAGACGGGCCCGGTACGTGCGTTCGCAATGGCGGCCCGGCGGCAAAAGGGAAGGGGCGGTGCCTCAGCTACACCTTCTTCCCGGCACCTATCTGCAACGCGCGCTGCTATTGGACAAGGCGGGTGGGGAGCGGGTAGGCCAATGATAAGGCGAGGGCTTTGGGCTGACCCGCCATCGCGCTGGTGACGGCAGCAGCGCATGCGTGGAGCGGGGAGGGAGGGTGCTTCCCCGTCGGCTCGGGGCTGTGGCGCGCGTGATCTGTCTTGGCAGGGTCGCGCGGAGCTGCCCGCGCTTCGTTCCTTCCAGGAGTGCGGCAGTGAGCTGGGGGAATCCCAGACATATAAAGGGACTGGGAGAGGAGCTCCTTGAGAGCAGCCCTGCCGAGCAGGACCTGGGGGTCCCCGTGGATGAGACCATGAGCCAGCAGTGTGCTCCTGCAGCTCGGAAAGCCAGTGGTGTCCTGGGCTCCATTAGCAGAGGTGTGGCCAGCAGGGACAGCGAGGGGGTTGTCCCTCTCTCCTCTGCCCTCGTGAGGCTCCTTCTGGAGCGCTGCGTCCAGAGTTGGGGGCCCCGATTCGAGAGAGATGGGGAGCTGTTGAGAGGGTTCTGAGGAGGCCACGAAGATGATGGGGGCTGGAGCACCTCCCCTATGAGGGCAAGCTGAGGGAGCTGGGCTTGTTCAGCTTGAAGAAGAGAAGGCTGTGAGGGGACCTCATTGCAGCCTTCCAGTACTTAAAGGGAGCGTATAGACAGGAGGGGAGTTGGATTTTTACTGGCCTAAGTAGTGGTAGGACAAGGGGGAATGGTTTTCAGCTGGAGGGGGGAGGTTTAGGTTAGATATTGAGGGNAGTGATGAGTGAACGTTGTGCCAAGATCAGCGGGAGCCACATAAACCAGGACGGCAGCAGGGCTGTTAGGAACCACATAAACCAGGACCGCGGCAGGGCTGTGAGGAGCCCTGGCCGCCACTGCCATGCCGCGGGGGTTGCCCGAACCCCCGTGCGGGTGAGAGTGCTCAGGTAATTAGTGCTGCCGGCTGTACACTGGAGCGCCTCGGAGCAGCAGTCCGTGCTTAGCGTGTGCTCCCTGCAGGGAAAGCAGCGGCGTCCCCCATGGCGCCGTGCAGCTCGCCTTCAGCTTCGGACAAAGGCCGCTGCTCCCAGGGTGCCACCAGCCGCAAACTCGCCGTTACAGAGGAACCCGGCTGGGACCCTCGGAGCGGAGCGCGGCGCCGAACGAACCTTGGGACGTTTCCATGACGGCCCGAGAGCTGCCCGCCCCCGTCCCGCTACATCCGACGCCTCCTCCGGCCCGCCCCGGCAGTGCCGCTCGCCTGCAAACTGCGGGAATTGCCGGAGCGGCGCTGGGCGCGGCCGGCGTTCGGAACCGAGGCTCCGTGTGCTAGGGACCGAGCGCGGAGTGGGTGAGACACGCGTGGCCGTGCTCAGCGGGGCGCAGTGCCTGGCTGCTCAGCTGCAGGTCCTGCCGGGGCTGGGGGGGGCGGACAGACGGACGGACCCACCCTGGGTGTGGAGCCTCGGGGCCCTGTGGGATGAGGGAGGCCTGGGGGTGCCGGAGCTGGCGGCAGGGACAAGCACAGCCCGGGACAAATGTGTGTGTGTGAGGGAGCCTGCGCCCAGGTGTGGGGGGGTGTGCACCTGTGCACAAGGGTCCTGTGGTCTGCAAGCCTCTCCAGCCTGGTCTCTTCAGAGCTGCCCTCTGGTTCCTGCACCGTCATTGGCTTTACAAAACTAGAGCTGACGTTCTTTCTGCTTATGCATACCTGTAAGAGAGCCGTGTATGCGTTGTGATAGCCTTTTGGTAGGAAATACCTTTTAACTAGCAGTAGTTTCCGTTTCCCTGTTCTTCCTGCCCTTACGTGTCTGTAAGGTTTCTGCTCTTTTATCGAGCCGGCTGTAACACATCCCCAGACTGTGTGGGAACATCAGTGTTACTGTGTCCTGCTGGTTAACAGTAGAAAGCGCTGCTGCTCAGGGTGCTGCAGGGGCATGGGCTCACTTCTGCTGGCCTTGAGCTTACAGTGGGTTTTTTTTTTCAGTTCTGCATCACTCAAACATCTGTTTGCCTGTTGGATACATGGCAGGGTTTAAAAAGAACTCCTAATATTCACAGCATAAGCTAGTGTCAATTCCAAGCTGAGGAGGATAAAAAAGATAAAGGAAGTGGCAAGAGCAGGAAACTAGGGACTTGGAGTAAAAACAAGTGTGGTGCCTCTGCGCATCTTTGCACTGCCTGAGTGCTGTGATGATAGCGGCCAATTTTTAAAGTCCCAGGTGGATGAAAGGTTCTTCACAATAAGAAGGCAGAGGAATAATTAATTTGTTAGAATTTAATCCCTCTGTTCCTCTAGGTTTAAATCCTTGTTAGCATGTACAACATGATATCTATTCTTCCACTTTCTCTACTCATGGAGGAAACTGGCTGTGGCTTCCTACCTAGTTTGTTATAGCAGAGCACCCCTGCCCAGGCAAACCTGCAAGAGCTCCAGTCCCACTGTGCAGTCCAATGCTCCTGTGCCACAAAAGTGTCTTTTCTCACCCTCTCCCTGGCCCTGTGAGATTTGTGCTGATGCCCTTTGCCCTTTCTCATCTACACTCACTTGTATTCTGTTGGTACCTGGTTTCCCAGTCAGGTTTGATGAGGACCTGTTGCAGCCTGTGAGTAGGCTGTGGGCTCTGCTTCTGGCTCAGCTCTCCCTGCTCTGGTTTCTCTCTCCACTTGTAAGGCTTCTCCTGGGGCACTTTGAAATTTGCATAAGGCATAGGCCTTTATATCTTTAAAAGTAAATGTTGCTGTTTATTCTGATGGTTGCATTCCTTGCCAAAATGTAAGCTCAGAACACTCAGAGGTCCTCCCCAGGAGGAGAAGCCTCCATTGCATCCACCACCCTGCATTTCTGTGCTCTCTGCCCACAGAGCTTTTAATAATGTGTGTAATCCCTCCTGCTCTTTTACTGTGATTATAAACTGCTTCTGGCCACTCTGGGCTGGGGCAGGTTGTTTTTATCGTGCACTTGTATTGTATTTCAGAGCCATCCTCCTCCTCATCCCGGCTTCCTTGTGGTGCCGCTGGTGCCTGCCTGCCTGGCAAGTCAGAGCATGTCTAGACCCCGTGAACCAGACGCAGAAGATGGCAGAGCTGCTGGGGCTGAGGGACAAGTGTGGGGAGGGGGCTTTGGAGGCTCTTGTGCTTGCTGACTCCTGCCTCGCAGGCAACAGACTAAACCTGGATGTTTATCCTGACGGCTGCTGCCGGTTGCTCCAGCTGTTCCAGGGGCGACAGAGAGAGGTGGTCCAGGTGGAATTCCTTCGTCTGAGCAGTAATGATCACCTCCTTGAGACCACGCTGGGCATTCTTCCTCATCTGAAGCATCTAAAATCCCTGATGCTTACAGGTAAATCCTTGGGCCTGACACCATCCAACTTTTCTAGGTTCTTCTTACTGCCTTCCTTTCCTTCCTTTCTTTCCTTTCCTTCCTTTCTCTCCCTGTTGGAGATGTACAAACTGCTGTTGGAATTGTTTTATTCTGGTGTCCCTCACTACAGCTTTGGATTTTAGCCTTGCTTACAGCCACATGCAGATTTCAATAAGATACAGCTTCAAGACTCTTTATATCCTTCCTTGTTTCTAGAGCTGCCTGGGGACCGGTTTTTGGAGTCCGTTTAGGTTGATGTTGCAACGTTTTCTTTGCCATCCTCTAGAAGAAGAGCAATTTTTCCACAGTTATGCAAGGAGAGGGGGATTGAAAAGTGTCAGATTTTTTGGTAAATGTTCAGCACCTCTTTCATTTTTGGAAGTATAATGAGCTGTCTTTGCTGTGTTCCCCTCTGAATTGATTCGAGCTTAATCCTTGCTTAGTGTCAGTGACTGTAGGTTTAGCAGAGTTCAAGATGGGTGTGAAGAGGCTGCTCAGTGTTTTTTCAGAAGTATGACTCAGGGTGTGCATGTAGTTTAGCAAACTGTAATAACTGTTAGGTTTATAAATATTAGATCATTCTCTGACTTTCTCATTATCTTTATTGTAGGAGAATCTCAATGCATGCGGTATAATTTCTTTATCAGGCTGAATCATTTGCTCTTTGGGAGGTGGAATTTTAAAAATAAATGAAATAAAAAAGGAATGTGTGGTCATAATTTGTGGTTATAGCTGAAAATGGAAAAAGTTGAGATTCATTTCTGTATCTGCCACAGATTTCTCTTGTGAATAATTTCATTTGTCTTTCCCCGCTTTAGTAAGGGGAGGATAATGGCAGTACCTTTTGTCAGGCTTGTTTTATGAGATGTACACACCCCTTGAGCATCCTGAAGTGCAATAAAATAGTTTTCTAAGATTTTCTTGTGTACAAAGTGCTATGTGTCAGTTTGTTATCATTTTATGCCATTATGCAGCATATAAAACATTTGGTGCCCTCTGCTATATACACATACACATAGGCAACAGTGGAGGGAGAGTAGGAAACAAGAAATGGAGAGTTTGAGAAGCTTTTTTTTTGTTTCCTTAACTTACTTCCTGTGGGTGTAGTCCTTCTCCAGTTTGAGTGTCAGAAGCTGGGGTGGGGCACTTGTATCCTTCTCTCTCTGCACTGTCCCTCAACAGCACAGGCAAAGACTGAAATCTTTCTCCCTAAGTCCATGAAGTGTTTTGTGGAGCTGGTGGTGAAGGAGTGTGTGAGGCTTTAAAGAGAGATTGGCCACCTTGCTGAAGGGTGGTGGATGTGAGGAGTGGTCTGGCTCTTTCTGATCTTTGACTCTAGATGTGTCTAGCAGAGCTTTACTGGTTGACTGTGTCATCTCTTGACTTCAGAACAGATCTTCATCGTTAATATGCGCTCCACTAGGAGGAAACTGAGGCAAGGAGCAGAAAACTCCTGTCTTTGAGTACTTTGTAATCAGTGCTGCTCACTGTGATCAGTAACTCCCCATCTTCTGGGTCTCTAGGATAAAGAGTCTCCTGTGTGGCTGGTGAGGTACACCTGTAGAATATTGACCTCTTTTTCCACTTCACACCCAGGTGGCCATGCCAGGAATGAGTTTGGTTCATGTCAGCGTGGCTCCCTGACAAGCTTGCCACCAGATATTGGGCACCTGAAGTGTCTCACCCACCTGGATCTCAGCTTCAACAGTCTTTCCACCTTGCCCAGCTGCATCCTCCACCTCTCCAGCCTCCGAGTGCTCCTGGTGAGCCACAACAGCCTGGTGACACTCCCCAAGGACTTAGGCTCTCTGAGCAAGCTGACTTTCTTCTCTGCTATGAAAAACCAGCTGAAGGACTTACCTCAGAGCATTGGTGAGCTGGCACTGCTGCAGGATCTGGATCTCTCAGAAAATGCTTTGGAATTCCTCCCTGAAGAAGTTGGGAATCTGCACAACTGCATAGAACTGGATCTCTCTGGGAATCGCTTATCAAGCATCCCAGAGTCCCTAGGTAAGTATTTTGTAGTGGCAAAGAAATACATGGGCTTGCAGAGCTTTTGGTACAGTCTAGGACCCCTGAGGCTCTCAGTCTCTGTCCCCAGAGCTGTTAGCACAAACCATCTGTTTTGTTACAGCCAGAAGGAGGGGTTGTCAGGAAGAAACGGGCTTGGTTCAGTCAGTGCCTTTGGGCATTAATGGCTCTGGACCACACTTTCTGCTCCCGTGCATCAGCAAGACTAATGAGATTTCAATACAATTTACAGTAGCCAAGGAGCTAGGACTGGAAGCGGAGAGCTGGGATTTAATGGAGTGCAAATATGGGCTTGGAATCTCACTGTCCAGTGTAGACTAATCCACAGAACCAGGCTCTGACTTGTGCTGCCCAGCTTCCTTGGGTCCTGTATTGCTTTGTGCCTGGGGATGTCACTGGTGCTGTTGGGGGCATCTTACATCCATGCCCATAGATGGGTGCTGAAAAGCAGAGGCCAGGGGAGGCTGTGTTGCCTTTCTGCTAGTTCCCTGGACCCCTTTTTCATGTGAGCTAGAGAGTTGTTGGGCTCTTGTGCTTTTCCGTGTGTGTGTGTGTGTGTACATGTGATGAGAGCGGGGATGGGGAGGGGGTTAGAGCTGATGTGCGATGCAATTAACAGCTTGGGTGGGGAGTCACTTCTTGTTCTAACCTGCAGCCAATTTGAAGTCTCTGCGGCGGCTGCATCTCCACAGCAATCTCCTGGTGACAGTCCCTGCCTCGCTTGCCAGCCTGCCCAACTTGTCCAGACTTGATCTGCAGAACAATTGCCTCCGTGCTGTCCCTCCCGAGATCCAGACTTCACCGTTTGTGCACCTCCGAGGCAATCCCTTAGGAGAAACTGAGACATCCCTGCAGGCTGGTAATTGCAAGGCTTTTGCTGCTGTGGGTTCTGCACAGCTGTTCCCTCCTCAGCCCAGCATGGTGTGGATGGCTTGGTTTAAAGAAGACAAGCAGGGGGGAATCAGATCAGTATTCATTTGTCTGGAGTAATTACTAATTTTTCCAAGCCGAATCCCAGTCTGAAGGGTCCAGTGGTCCCTGGAATTGGGTTTGCTAGGAAAGGCTTTATAGTGACAATGAAAATGGGATTCACAGAACAGTGATCACAAGAAGGCCTGAAAGGGGTCTAGGACTAGCTGCATGGCCCTAAGGCTATCGTGCTAGAAGCACAGAGAGCAATAGGAGGTCATACAGCTGTGCCTTTACCTGCTCCTTCCTTGTGGTTCCCAGCTTGCAGAGGAGTAGTTTTTTGTCCAACATGAAGGTAATGAATGATCAGGAATCTGAGCAGGGTTTTCCAATGGCACTCACATTCACAAGAGAAGCATTGATTCTCAGGGGTGGCCCCAGGCAAACAAACATGGTCCTGAGAGCTGCAGGGGTGGTATATTCCAATATTTCCTAATTCCCCGTTTCTGAGTTTTCCTGGGGGGGAGTCAGGATTTCTGGTGTGTTGCAGCACCCCCAGGTCCCTTCCCCTGCTGCTTCTGCTTGATCTGAAGCCAGCTGCAGTGCAAGCAGGGTTCCATTAGCGATGTCTGTCAGATTAGGATTAAGCCAAAACAGAAATTCAATTTCAGTCTTTCTTGTCTACCCTCATTTAAGTAGCCTCTGTCTTCTCTTCATAACCAAACCTTATTGTTGCAGGTGAGGCCAGTGCTGCAGGGCTACAAAGACTCTTTTTTGAGTCCACAGAGGACAGGTAAGACTCAGTTACTAATAATTTATACTACAGTGGTGTAATGGGTCTCAGACAAGATTGGTGCATGGTGGGTATTACATGTCTGTACAGAACTTATGCCTCAGTAGGTTAGTCAATCAAAAGGTAGGAGATCTGGCTGTTGATTTTTTTGGAAGGCTGTAGTCATTGCACAGTGTCATATCTTCATGCATTTTTTCTGGAAGCTTTACTGTCACCTCTGAAGGCTGCAAAGTGGTCCTGGCCTGTGGCATCCGTTTCTACTTTCCACCAGGGGCTGCCTCTGACCCTCTGCGGATCTACTTCCGAACCCTCACACCAGACCCTCGGTGGGTAAAGCTGAGACACCATGATGTCCTGCTAAGTAGAGTCCTGGAGCTGCAGCCTCATGGGGTCTTATTCCAGCAGGTGAGGACACATCCAGGCCACCTCCTGGTCAGTCTGCCTCTGCAGCATCTCTGAGAGAGTCTTTTGGGACTTTTGGGACACTGCCCCCATCACTGCAGCTTTTAAGTAGCAGCTACAGGACTGCCTTTCAGAGAAGCCCCATTGCAAAGACTCAGAGAGGATCCAGCCAGCTTCTCTGGCACTGTGCTATTCTGGCTCCTTTGCCTTCCCCTTTGCTTCTATAACCTTCCTTGCTCACAACCGTCCTCCAGTGCTAGAGGATAAGTACTGTTCCAGCATTTTTCCTTAGCCTGCAAGGAGAATGGTTTTCATCCTTCCCTGGAAGTCTGATCATGTGTTTTTCATTCAAGCTGGTGAGTACTTACACCACCAGTCTTGTTATGGCTGACAGTGAATCACTCCAAAAGTTGATTTGTCCTTTCTACCCACAAGCTGCTGAACTTTCCCTGCTGTCACACTTCACTGTGGGCCTGGCATCTGTCATCTCCCTGGAGGCTGCAGGACAGAGCAGGTCCCTGTGTCCTCCTCCACTCCCTGCATACAAGCTGTGCTTTGCCCTCTCCCTTCTTGTCTGCACAGGAAGCCACAGAGCAGAGCTACTCCTAGTTTTATCCTTCCTGTTGGTGTCTCATAGGAATCTGTTTTTGCCAGGAAGTGCAGATCTGGATGCCATATGCCTCCCCTCAAACCCTTTACCAGCGTGAGGTGGTAGTTCGGACCTTCAGTGGGCAGAGCTGGAGTGACCTGAGAACAAGAGTGGAGCAGAAGAGAAAATCAAAGGTAAGCAGATGACCAGTGGCACATGTCATTCCTACTCTTTGGTTTTGCCCAGCCAAGAGTGAGCCCATTTGAAACATCTCGTGAGATGTGTTTTGACCAGTTGCTATGAAATTTAGTGGATTTCACCTGCAGGTTCCTCTGTCATGGAGATGTATCTCCTGAAGGTGATGATTTGCAGCCTGTCATGCTTAATCCCTGTTCTAGTGCTTTCACCTGCTCAGTTGTTACTGGCACTTATTTTCCTCCCTTTATTGTATTATGTTATATTCCTGTATATTTTCTCTTCTTCCCTGTCTTCTGTTACAGAAGCAAGTGGCTCGCTGTAGTGTCCTTCACTTCTCTTGGTTTCTTGTTGTTTCTCGACTTGTGCAAGATGAATGCAAAGTGCCCACAGAGGGGACACTGCTCTTTTCCAGTGTGGATCCAAACATCAAAGTGACCTTTTCTCCTGGAGTCACTGAAGAAACTCGCAGTGTCAAGCTGCAGGTATGAATGCTTTGAAAAAACAAGTTTTTGGTGCAGCTGTTGGCCCAAACCAAGTAGGGAAGGCAGAGGAGAGATGTCCACCTGAGGGTAGTTCATGTCTGACATGGATGCTTCATGGGCTGACCCATCCTTGGGTCACCTATTGTGTTACCTCCCCTGCCTGCAAAACAGGCTGTGCTCCAAGCTGTGCAGCAGAAGGATTTCTGGGCAGCCCTGCCAGTGCCGCCTCCTGAAAATCAGCAGGTAGCTGCTGTAAAGGAAACACAAGGAAATTTTGCCTCTTGTTCCCTTGCAAAACATGCTGAGCCTGGCTCGGTGAATGAGACTGGGGGTGATTATTTATGTGAATCTAATTCTAAAGCCACCACGCTGAAATTAATTGTCTGTGGAGTTGCTAGATAATGCTAAATGCTATTGTAATACCAGGGTCTGTCCCAGCTTGTCAACCAGGAAAGCTGGATTAGAGCACTGTTCAGCCAAAGTTCACTGTCCTTCCATTTCTCACTGGGCCCTGAGTCGAGAGGAGCATGTGGGAATTTGGGTGACTCACTGCTTCACTCACTATGCTGTCTTCTATGTCAAGGTGCTGCCAGTCTCTGCAGAAGAGATAGAGGAAATCACAGCTGATGCAGGATGCAGAGCCAGTCCCCTCCTCTGCCTCTCCCAGGACTCCCCAGTGGATTTTCTCAGGCCAGTGAGAATTCAGCTACCCCTCCCACCTGGCGTCACAGGTCAGTTCTTTCCCAAAGTTGGCAGAGAGAAGCTCCACAAATGACAAGCTGGGAATTTTGTTTGCCTCTCCTGTTAACAATAAAGCATACTGCTTTTCCTGCAGGAACAGTGGGGTGTGTCTCCTGAGGGTGAGGTGGTACAGGGTGGTGGCAGCTGAAAGTAGTTCAAGTCCAGCAGCACAAGCTGGTAGAATGGCATTGGCAAATGGTCTTCTTTGCTAACCTGCCTGTGTATTTAGACTGCTGAGTTTGGTATGATAGGCTGGAGAGGCACTCCTGCTGACTGAGGAGATGCTTTGTAAAAAGGCTTTGATTCATGCTTGGGAGTAGCTTGAAGCTGGTAATAAAGATGTTGTCTCCAGAGGTCTGCCTTCTCTCTTGCTTACTTACTCGTGCTGAGCCACTGCAGTAAAAGTGTCCGATGAGACACTAAGCCATCTTCCACTCTGAATACTGCTATAAACAGCCTCAGCCTTGCCAGGGATTCCTTTGTTTGCGTGCTGTGTACCCTGTGTCTCCTAATTCCTGTTTTCTTTGACCTTTTATGGCTTTTTTTGTGTGTGGCTTGGCCTTCATTGTAACTACCTAACATACCTTGTATGTCTGAAGTGCATCAGGATGGAAAAGTCTGTGGGATATATATTGAGAAAGAGATAGGATTTAATAATGCTGAATACTGATGGTGGACATTGCCTACTGAATCTGTGGGTGGAAGTAAGCACACTATCAGTTTAAGCCTGCATTTTGCCACAATATCTTGGGAGCATTGGGGTAGCCCCATCCTTTTATTGCTGCTGCTCTTTTACCAAAGTTCCATCCTGGATGCTGAAGAGAAGGTCATGAGCCTTAATTTGGTTCTGGTGTTTTAAAAAGTAGATTACCCTAAACTTTGTCTGGGTCTGTGGAGCCATGAATAAAAGCTTCTGCTGCATATAGCATCTCTTAATTATTGTTGTTGTTGTTGTCTTTAGGGCTGAATTTAGATCGTTCAAGGCTGCACCTTCTCCATGGTGACCTGGAGGGCCAAACCTGGGATGACATTACCAATCAGGTGGTGCTGGAATTCACACACTTTTATGCAGTGTTTGAAGTCACACACTTCTCCTGGTAAGTGCAGGATTAGTTCTGAGGAAAAGATGGAATGTTCCTCTGCCTTGCTTTTCCCACGCTCTGACCAGGGTCATGCCATTAACCCTACCTGTTCCTTCTTCCTTTTTTTTTAAGCCAGGCCCAGCTTCCCACTTCGTCACTACCCACCATTTTTACAGTCTTGTGGGTGTGACACTGTTTTTTCTTTCTAGACAGGATCTCTATCTCTCTTGTTTATTATTTATTTTTTATTTTCCTTAATTCCTGCCAGGTACTGGTTGTGGTACAGCACCAAGACCTACATTGGAGGCATTGCCAAGAAAGTGTATGAGCGGCTGCGGATGTACCAGGTGAACTTCATTGCTCTTCAGAGGAAGAAGGACCCCGAGCAAGTCCTGCTACAGTGTGTCCCCAAGCACAAGGTCTGATATGAGTTGCATTGCCTTACTCCTGAGCTTCCTGGGCCTCCTTTTGTAGGACATAAGGGCAGGAGTGCACCAAATGGTCCTGTTCACTGCCACAGGGCATGGTGATGTATGTTGTCACTACACTGTCTTGGCAGTGTGACACCAGCTCACTTGGAGCTGCTGGGGGAAGAAGGAAGCTACAGAGCAGAGCTGCTGTGTGCTGTTACCAGCCACTAGATGTGAGGCAAAACAAGTTGGCTTAAACTTTGGTCACAGATATTAAGGTTAACATGTCACTTGTCTGACATGGGCTAGTTGTGTGGGCAGCAGCACTGCTTTGGTTTCAGGCAGGGTGCTTAGAAATGGTACTCTGCCCAATATTACTTGCTTTTTACAGTTCAGGAAGTGGAACAGAACATATGAGTCCTCCTTAACCTGCTTTAGAGCAACATCAGGCTAGTTTATACTGTTAGTTTGAGCTAATCTGGCTGATTTGGTACAGAAGGAGATGGGAAGTGTTTATGCCTTCTCTTCTACTGCTTGTGTCCTAGGGGTATCAGCCTGCAGTGGGGTGACTTCAGATGTTAGCAAAGTAAGCGTGCATCTGTGTTTGCAGAGAGTGCACCTTGACAGACAGTGCAGCTCAGTGAGGTGAGGGTCATTTTATCAGACTATCAGAACAGGAATACACATCCTACTTTGGTCTAGTGGCTAATTTTTTTTGTGTTCTCCTGGGTTGAAATGACCTGTAAGGATTGCTTTGTATCTTGGGTTCCAGGCTAAGATTGTTTCTCTCCCAGTGAGAGTGGGGTTCAGAGGTGGCTGTATTCCTGCCAGGGATGGTCATGGGGGTAAGAAGAAGATTTACTATTGCAGATGGAAGAACAGACTCCTTGGTTCTAGGCTGACTCTTGCACTGCCTCTGAGACCCCAGGTCTGACAGAGTGATCACAGGCTGCAAAGCCAAAATGAGCTTTCTTGTGCCCTTAGCTATGTGCTCTTGTAGCATGTGGCTTTTTACAGGGAAAATGTCTTTTAATGGCATATATCCCTCCCTTTCTGAAGGTTACTGACCTGTTAGAAAGATAGAGACATAGCTGGAAATGCTTTTTTAAATGGCAGTTTTGGGGATGGCCTATCTTTGTTAGTTCACATAGGCTTTTCTGCTTTTTACTTTACAAGAGCAACAGAGAAGCCACAAAACTCAGAGCATCACTTCCTTGTCCATAGCGAATGTAGCTGGGATAGGAGGAGGTGGGGTTTTGTTCATTTGTTTACATCCTTTCAATGTAAAATGGACTTTCTCTGTTGAAGGTGAGCGAGAAGAACATCATGGATGTAGGGATATGGACCAGGGACAGACAGACATGCTTCACACCAAACATGAGGTCCTGTGTTCTCATTCTTGTCAGGTTGACCCAGTGCTGAGGAAGCTTCAGGACCGCTATCGAGGACCTGAGCCATCTGACATGGTGGAGATGTTTGAGGGAGAGCAATTTTTTGCAGCTTTTGAAGGAGGCATCAGCATCGATATGGGTATGGTAGAACTGGGCTCCTTCATTCTCCTACCTCTTGTGCTTGGGCATGTGTCTGCTGGGGGCTGTCCTGACATCCCTCTCTGTCTCCAGCTCACCCAGTACTCACTGCAGCCAGCCCAGGTCATTGAACTTGTTGAATTCTCTGGTCACCCAACCTTTGTGTCTATTTTTCCCTATGAAACTGTTGTTTGCAGGTCTTCCTTTCCTCTCATGCTGTTGTAGCCTGCAGAGGGCAATAGCCAAATTTTATGTTTATTTTATGACTGATCTTCTGCAGCCAGCTATGCCCTTATCCTGGTGTCTTAGACATCACTCTGGAATGCCCATGGTGATCTAAGGAATATTGCCCATTTCTGAGAGAATACATACAAAGTTTGTTGTTTGTTTTTTTGAGAAGTTATTTCTGAAATAATCCAGAGCAAACAGTTCCCCTAATAGAGCCATTAGAACAGAGGAAAGGGGGAGCAGGACCAAAACTCAAGACATTGTTTCATATTCCCAAGTGTCTGGGCTTGTTGCAGCTGGAAGCAAAACCTGAACATTCAGCTCAGTTTCACTGGAAAATTAGGTACAACTCTAAGCAGAATAAAGTGCACTGATCTTTCAGTGGAGTTCATGAGGCCAGAGTCTGCCCCTCTGTCCTAATTTGGGCTGGACTTAATTCTAGGTAATGACACATATGAATGCTGTACCTTTTCCCCTTTAGCTGTATTCCTGTTTCTGCACTCACTGCAGAAATTGTGAAGAGATGGGTGACCTATTTTTGTGCATTATGGGATGCTATTGCAGCTGATCGTCCCCTCCAAGGGGTAGAATGGACAAAGGATGGGAGGGAAGTGCCAAGGATGGACTTGACTCTACCTAATGTCTTGCCTTGCTTTCCGTTCTTGAACTTAATCTCCACCTTGTGGCCGTTCTCTTTTTTCACCTGTAGGACCTGGTTTCCCCGCAGTGTTTCCTGCTTTCCGGTGTCACCCGGCGGGAAGCCGGGGTAGGGGGTTGCAACTATTTCAGAACTAGGAGAAGTAGACAGTAGCAGGGAGGCTGCTGGTGTGTGATGGGCCTGAAGAACTGCACGCTTTGCTGCACAAGTTGAGTGTTTGCTGCTTCTCTGCACAGATCGCCCTGACTGCGTGGATGGACGTCTCTCGTTTATTTTTTATTCCCGCTTGAAGAATATGAAGGAAATCTATGTGACCTCCCCTGTAGACAGGAAAGGCCAAGCTGTAAAAGGCCAGGTGAGCAAGCAGTTATACTGATTGTTTCCTCCGTCATCATTATCATTATTGCTTTTGCAATGATCGTAATAATCAGGCGTGACTCTACCTCCACTTTTTCCCTTGGCTTTGCATTTTGCTGACTAAACCCTGAATAAACAAGAGTAGTAGTCTGAAAGGATCACTCATCACTTAGTGCTCTGGCTTGCATTCCTGCCATTAATTTTTGGGGTGTTGGGAGCGAGTCCGGCCTCAGTGCTCCTCCCAGTTGCACTTGGTTGGGAGGCCTATTTATGTACTGAGAATAGGTGAGAAATGCTGAATTCCTTCTTTCCCAAATAGAAAAGGCACAGTGCAAACAGTCTTGGTCACTGTGCTTGCAGCTGAGTCTCACTGCATGTTTTCTGTTTGCAAAGGTCTCTTTCTACCGAGGAGCAGTTCCTGAAAGCATCCCTGAAGATGCCAGCAGGAGGAGGAAAGGACCAGATACCCTCTGGCTCGCTACTCTGCCCATCAAACTTCCAGTGAGTTGTTTCATGTCATACAGAAAAAATAATCTGGATGGGGTAACCGCTCAGCTGATTTTTGTCTTCTTCCATGAGAACAGGAGTCATGAACGACTGCCCAACCATGTCACGGTGGAAATTCCGTGCTCCACTTGAGCTCTGCTGAAAAGAGAAACACCAATAGCTGGGTAGTTCCCCATTTCTTCCACTCATCCTGCTTGTCAAGAGCAGGCTTCTTGGATGGGTGATCAGAGAAGGGTGGTTCCTTTGGATGAGGGACGCAGAACAGGAGGAAGCTTGCTGTAGTTAAGGGAAGTATCTGTTTTGTTTATAAATTTCTTAGTCATACAGCTCACACAGCAGGAAATAGAAAGGTCTAAGCTGAGGTAGGTAGGCTGGATTTGAATACAGGTATTATGTGGTATGAGCCACTGGCCTTTAAAGGCTAAACTATATGTTACAGTGAGAAATGCAGCCCTTGCTTCCAGAATGTACTTGATTTTGGGAAAGCTTAAAAGAATCTTGAAAGATTCATCTTTGTAGGCTGAATCTTTCCCTTCAGATTTTGTGCCATGATCTCACATCTCTGATACAAATCAACTACAAAACTAGACTAAGCGCTGTCTTATGGCTGAGGAAAACATGCTTTGAGGAGATGGTTCATTGAAAAATGCTCTGTAAAGACAAGAAAGCAAATGTTCAATGTGAGCTCTGACTGTAAACACCGCGGTTTGTTACTTCTCTGAGGCAGTGAGCATTAATGGTCATTGACAGTGTGAGTGCTCTTTGCTTGTTGCAGCATGGCTCTTCAGCCCCAAGATAATTGCTTCCTCCCCAGTAGGAGGGAGGAGGTTCCAATGTGGAAACTTGAATGGCCACTGTCCTTTACAGAAATGATTTGTTTAGCTTATTTCTTCTCTCCTCTGTGGCACAGCAATTGAAATCCCGCTGGGGTGAGAAGCCAGGTCCCCTGAATGGCTTCTCTTTTCCTCCCTTGAACCTGGGCAACGCTGAGACTGGCTACCTGACACAGACAAACCTGCTGAGCATTGCCAGGCGCGTGGGAGCCGACTGGCAGACCATCGGCCTGAACCTGGGCTTGACCTATCAGCAGATTGAGCGCATAGGATACAATAACAGGCAAGTCTGGACTTGGTGATCAATGGTGATGTGTGTGTCTGTCTGTCTGCAGTGTCATAGTATAAATTAATGCTTGGTTGGTTGGAAGTTTTCCCACTGGAATTGTTTTGCTGGATAAAAGGTGGGTTGACTAATAGTTCTTCTCAAAACATTGCTTTTATTTTAATGGAAAACAAATTCCTTTCTCTTCCTGTTATAAAATAAAACTTAATGTTTGAAAAACAAAATTGGGAAATAACAAACTTGATGAGCTTTGTAGTTCAGATGAGTATCATTCCTGTTGTGTTCTGTGATCTGGATTCCTGGCCAGACTCCATCTCTGACAATGCACAGTGGTCTAGGGCATTAATTGTGAATATTGTCTTTATTCAAAAAGCACTTGTGGTATGTCATGGGACATACAGTCTGACAAAAAAGTCAGAGCAGTAGGAGAGAATGAGACTTGTTACCACCAAACTAACATTCCTTGTACATTCAAAAGCAGAATGCTTTACTTTGATAAATATTTCAATTAGGAAAAAAATTTGTAGATATAATTTAGTGCAGAAACTGTAACTCCTGTATGATGGGTACGGAAAAAAGCAGGCTCACTGACTGCTTTGTGTGTCTGGATGGCTTCTTTGGGGCTCCAGTCATTATCAGGGATTCAGCCAGGGGCTCTTTGGGTTGCCAGTCAGGAGAGCATGATGATTACTTCTGTGCTTCCCCCTTTCTTCAGAGAGGACCTTGACAAGCAGATTCTGGACATGCTTTTCTCATGGGCTCAACAAAATGCAGAGGACCCAGACTGTGTGAGCAAGTTGATTTCTGCCATGAAAGAAAGTGGCCGCCAGGACATTGCTGATGAGGTTGAAACCATCATTGAACTGGGACGGCAGAAATACAGGGAGTCCATCCGCCGGGTGGGCTTGGAGCAGGAGAGCAGTGCTGAGGACTCTGCAATAGCTATGATGTAGCACCTGAAAGAACTGGGTTTCACATTGGGTCCCTCTGCGTCTCTGGAGTGACAATGTCTTCAGGCTGCTCCTGCCTCAAGCAGCACTGTCTTCCTGAGGAGCTGGACACTGATTTACTTTCGAGCAGACTACTGAGGTCTCTTGGGTCTATACTCATGTGCCACTTCTGCCAATCCACGTCAGTTTAGAGTGAATTTATGAGTCTTCTCTGTACTTCCACTTCTTGACCTTGAGCTTTCGATTTCAGAAACTGACAAATTCAGATGCTGAAGTGTCTGTCACTTGAGTAGTGACTAAAGTAGCCTCTAATGAATGAATACTAATGTGTATTTATTTATAACTTATTCTTGAAACTGTAGTCTGCTGGAAACACAGAGTGTGAGTATTTGGGTCTGTGTGTGCTCCAGTTGTTCATGGGGATGTGCAGGTGCAGTTGTCTTACGAAGACCTGTGGTGTGGTGGGAACTGATCAACTATTTCTGATCATTAAGTGTTTTGCAGCTGTATTCCTCATGAAAATGTTTTCTGGTTTTGGCCAAATCTCTTCCAGTTCCATCAAACACAGAATGAGACCTAAGTATTCATAGGGAAAAGAGAAGAAACTAATTTCTAGCAAAAATTGCTCTTGTTTTTCAGTTTTGTTCCGAAAGCTATTTTGGCCCCTCCACGCTGGCCCTAGGCTGCTGCACCTGCCAGGCTTTTAATGGGAGACCTGCACACTGCTGGTCTTTGACAGAGCTCCAGTTTTATTTTATAAATAAGTAAAAACCCATAACCCTGCTGCTCTGGGACAGACTACGCGAACATAAAACCTCCCTTGCAGTTTCAAAGGGATACTCCTCACATCCTTCCGGTGAAATATGCCCAAGTCGTAGTGAGGGTGTGACCCCTGGTGAAGTTTGGTGAAAGGCATGACTTAAATTTGCATTTTAAAAACTGGTCTGGCCAGCTGTGAACAACAGGCACTGTTGTGGGATTGGTATGAAGGGTGCTGAACCAACTGTCTAGCTTTGCAGTCTAAACATCTTGTATGAGGCTGGAAGTGCTTATTGCTTTTTAACTGCATGGTCCTTGACTACTGACTGAGGTGCCCTTCTCTTCCTCTTCCCCACCTCATAATGGGCCTCAACTAATGACACAGTAATGACAGTGGGAAATTTCATGCAAGGTTTTTCAAAGGCTACTGTAATCTACTTACTATCCCACTCTCTAAGCACTATTTCTCGGGCTGTTCTCAGTCTGAAAAATGAAAATCTATATAAAAATGCCAGGTTTCAACACCCAGACTCAACCTGCAACTGCAGGTCTGAGAAATCTTGGTGTTTTCTTCCCCTGTGAAGTGGTTTCCTTGATGTGTTTCAGACCCGACATCAATACTGTGAGAAGGAGGCATACAATTGGTCTGCAGGCTTGAGTTGTCACCTTGAGCCTAGGGACTTGCTCAGATCCCATTTGTTATGTGTGTCACCTGCCCAGTCTCATGATTAGTTCAAGTCAGCAGTTCTCTCATGAATGTGCATTTTCTCTGATAGTCTGTGTTCTATGTTCTTGCCTGTAATTTTGATGTATACCAACAAGGTATTTGTTCTTTCCTCCAGTTTTGGAGAGATTTATTCGGGCATATTGCTCTCACTGGGAATAAAATAAGCACTTAACCTTTTTACAACGTGGTCTGCTAATCCATAAACGCCTCAGGGTGTTAGAGCCAGGTCCCTTTAAACCTACTGGCAGGATGCAGGTGAGTCTGGCAGTGCTGCACAGATGTGGGAGAAGACCCTTTGTTTGGGTGCTGCTGGCTGCAAAGTGCAGGACAGACTGCACCTGAGTTAAGGGTATCTCTGGAGCCTGGCTTTGCTGCAGTGGGGCTAAGCTGGAAACACAGCATTTGGGGCATGGGTTTGACTAGCTGAGCACATGGCTAGTGCTCAGGTGGAGCACACCTAGGGAGGAACAGGCCTAGAGAGCAACAAGGCTAGTCTAGAGGGGACAGTGTGTAGGCTTAGACAGGCCTTTGGCAAAGGAGCAGGAGGCTTTTGGCTAGGCAGAGCTAGGCTAAGGAATTCTACAGGTAGCATAAGGTAGCATCCACACCTACAACAGGATGAAGCTAGGCTGCACTTGGCTGCCCTTTCTGTTTGTGATGGCCAGGTGACAGCTCAGCTAGGTAAAATAATGGGGTGGGCTGGACTCGATGGAGGGCTTGTCCAGGCAGGGACAGAGCTCCAGGTCTTCTGTGTAACAGATAGGGCTGGGAGAGAGCAGGGGTAGCACTAGGTGTTGAGGTTTCTCTTGGAATGGGCTATGTTACAAGCAGGCCAGGTGACAAGAGATACAAAACTCTAGGTGGTATCACCAGTAGAACAGCTCTCCAGGATTTGGGATGATAAGGGAAGTTAGATAACTACCCCACACATGTATGCTCTCCAGTCTTGCATTGCTGAGTGGCAGCTGCTGGGCTCAGCCACTTTGCTGACATCTGGGTTTCTCCTTGCAGTGACACTGAAGCAAGCACCCAGCTGAGGATATGGAGGTACTATCGGAAAATCAGAGCAACCACTCGACTGCTCTTTCCTTCAGCTGACTTGGCAGCAAATATTTGAGCTGGATGAGACTTAAGGGAAAGCATATTATTTTCAGGTGTGTTATCTTTATCAATAATCTCAGGCATGGTAACTCCTTTGTAAGCCTGTAGTTGCTAAGGTTAGGAAACCCTGATTACAGAACCAGTAGATGGTTGAAGCAGAATAAAACCCCAACAAACCCAGCATGGCCTTTATCTGGAGTCTGGCAGATCCCTCCCCCAAATAAATTTCAACCAGGAAAAGCCTCCTTCAAAAAAAAAAAAAAACCCAAAAAACCCCAAAAAACAAGCAACCCAAACCTTTAAAAGTAGGCATTGTTTGAGAATGAGAACTTTTTTTTCCTCCTTTTTTGACTGTAACATCCATACCTCTTTAACTCTCCTAATTAAACCCTTTTCTACTTCCCAAACTTGCAAATCTCCAGCAGAATGACCGAGTGGCCTCGTTGGTGAACAGTGTGTTTCCTACATATCATCCTCCACTTCCAGTTCTCACTTCACTTCTCAGTTACCTTGAAGGAACTTGGTGAGTGGGAACTGAGGAAGCCAGGAAAGTTTCCATTCCGTTATATCCATGACGTCCATTCCATGATGATGGAAAAATTTGTCTCTATCCTTCTCACCTCACAGTAGGTCTGTAGCTTGAACCCATGCAGAAGGTGGCTTTGGGAGGCTCGGACTGAGATCTTTCTGCCTGCTTTGCTCATTGACCAGGGAAGTTCTTGCCTTTTCTGGACAGGAGATAGTGGAACTGGAAAAGGTGCATGAGACAGGAAGGATGTTCAGAGATGAGTACTACAGAGTAATTTAAATTCACTTCATAGCAGAGTACATCTCCTGGGAAAGGATGAGTACTGAATAGACGGATGTCATCCACTGTTTCTCGGCTAGGTGGCACCAAACGAAATATTCCAACATGACCTTCAAATACGCAAAAGGAGGTACTTTTTTTCCCACTGTGCATAGTTCTATCGCTGACTCATTGTTGTGAGATGTTTGAGGCCAAAATAGAAACGTTATGTTCAGGAAAGTAATTGATTACGTTGGTGAGAAAAAAAAGATCCTCCAAAAAGCAGACAAATATGGAGAGTTGAATGCCTTCCCACGTGGAAAGAGTGGGAGATTTGGGCTGCCTTTCTCAGGCAGGAGGCAAGACAGCAGCAATGGAATATGTGGAGAAACAAAGCAGGCAGAGGAGACAGACCAGATGTCTCTATTTGCTTTCTGTAGACAGACAAGATGGTGGCAAGTAGTGCTTCTGCTAAAACTGAAGCTGCTTTGTGGATAAGGAGAGACTCTGTGTCACAGGTGGCTGTTGCCTGGACAGCTTGGAGCCATGTCGCTGAGCTTCAGTTGGCGACTGAGAATTTCAGTGGTGACCCATAACAAACCAGGCAGCACTGTCCAAAGGGAGAGATGGGATTTCAACCCTTGACACACTAAGCTTGAAGATATATGCTCTACCTTGTTTTCACTGTATCCCAGTAGAGAGCTGAGCTGGAGGTTATCTCTGGGCATCTTCTGCCTGGGCACACAAAGTCCCATGCACTGGGTCACAGCTCCCATATGCTGGGTGACCAGGTGGAGCCACATCTTGGGACAGGCCCCTTGTTGGCCATCAGGGATGGAAACCACCAGGGAAGATAGGTAAGTGACAGGGAATATGGGACAGCCTCATGTACTCTGGAGAAGTTGGGCAGGTCTGATTTAGCTGATGGGACATGTGAGCTTGAGGGATGCTGTCTGCAGCCATTTAGTGAGTGACCTGGGAAAACATTAAGCTGACATTCCTCATCTCTTAGTTGCTCAAGCTGCCATGCATTTCCAAACTTTCACCATCCTGCCAACACTCTGCTCGAACCAGCAAGGGTAAACCATTATATCTGTAAGAACAACACAAATAGCTTGAGAATATTTTGAGTTTTCTTCTTTTCTATAGCAAAAAACCTTTTTCCTGATAAAAAAAAAAGGTACCAGGATGCTGCAGGTCCATCTGTGGGATGGTTCCAAGGCAGCAGCACTAAGAGCTCAGAGCTTTGGATTTGAACAGAAGATGGCACTACACAACGATCTGAGCAACCCCAGATGTGTCTCAGTCACACCAGCTCTGCCAGGTCTCTGCTAGAGGCCAGACATCATCGTCTGGAGGTGTTTGGCCTCACCAGGTTTAGATACAGCAAATCTGTGCATCCAGGAGAGAGTGGGTGGGGATGGCTGTGGCCCTATGGAGATACCTATCTTTACCCACTGTGTGAAGAAGGGATTTGGCTGATGAACCTGGGTAGTTAGGCTTCTAATTATGCTTTGCTGGGCCAATAGAGAGGAGCTTTAGATTACAGGGAGTAGTAGGACAGGAGAGCTGGCTAAGGGAGGTGGTAGCAGGATAGCTGGAGGAGGACATGAGCTATGGCGTGCATCTCCTTGCTGCTTCTTTAGCCCAGACCTTGGAGGATTTCACTCCCTTTGGAAGCAGCAATGGCTTGGGACAAGTGTTTTCAGTTTTCCTTCTGCCTGGTTTGAGAAAAAGGAAATCCTTGTGATCATTAGCTTCTCCCTAAGGCCAGAGCTGACAATCCTGGTTGTAGCTGCTCCCTCCCAGGACTGCAGGTCAATGGCTCCTTCACATGCTGCAGGTGCATCAGGCTGAGTGACAATCCTAGCAAGGTTTTCATCCTGGTGCATTGAGAAGAGCAAGAGAACACAGCGTCTCTCCCTCAAATCCCTTGCAACAAACAATTTGGTCACAGCACAGGAAGGAGAAAAGAAGATCCTGCTGCTTCAACAGGCTATTTTGTGACAACTTCTGTGCATCAGTGATGGCTGGAGTGCAGAGACAATCACAAAGGGGTCCATCAGCTTTTTGGCATCCCAAAATAACATGGCCCTGAAGGGGCTGGTGGCAGCTCTTAGCAAAGCAGCAAGCCCAGAAAGCCATGACTCTACTAGTGGGTCAGGCCGTTGCATCTTTACCCATGGCAGGATGGCAGTATCCTTGATGTCCACTTTATCCTCCAACTTGATGACATGGACACATCTCACCTTTCTTCCCCTGAGAAACAGCAAAGCAAGATAATGTGGCTACAGAATTCCTGTAGATGTTTGCCAGTGGCAGGAGGGGCAGGTGGGGCAGAAGAATGAACACTCTGTGGAGAGTGGGGAACACCATGAAATCCCAAAGAGAACACAACCCTTTGGCATTGCTCAGCCACATGCCCCAGGGAAAGAGAGTGATGCTTCCTATACTGTAATGCCCCAAAATTCCAGTGCTGCCTCTGCACAGGGGCAGATGCAGATAGTGGGGTGCTGCAAGAGAATTTCTCCCTGGGATGAGGGGCTAAGCCCTGCTGAAAGCCTCTCGTGTAATAGGTGGCTGCAGCTTCAGGCTCCCTGCCAGCAGCTGTGCCTGGAGTGGGATCCTGAGGCCAATCTCGCAGCCAAGACAGCGCCATTCATCAGCACTCAATAAACAAAAGTGCCTTGCTGTTTTGTCCAGGAGATAAGCGCACAGAACATGAGATTGCTTTCCCTTGCGCTCTCTTCACTGAGCATGGAAGCCTGCATCAGCTGCCAAAGAAGCCAGGGCACTGCTGCTGTGGGACATGCTGTGGCCAGGTGCAGGAGCAGGGACTGCTGGGTGTCAGGCAGCCCTGAGGCCAAAGCCCCATGGAAGCTAGGCATGGCGAGATGCTGGTGCTTACTGGAGGTTGCAAGTGCTGTGGGGTGTGTTGAAGGACTTGAGCCATTTTGCAAGTTAGCTCATTACACATTACCTATTAGCACTCCAGGGTAACCCCTGCTGCTCTAGAAGTCACAAGGGGAAAAAATGCTACTTTTATGCCTTTTTGGCTTCTTGGTGATCTGTGATGGAAACCTGGAAGCTTTTTGGTTGTTGTTGTTTTGTTGGTTTTTTTTTTTTTTGGTTGGTTGGTTTTTTTGCTTGTTTGTTTTTCTGAGACTAGCATTGCTGAGCCATGACTTCCCTGCTTTTTCTGGAGAAAAGGGGCTGAAGAGTTTGCTGGTGGGAATTGAGGAACATTTGTGTGCCTTGAGCATTGGGGACTTTCCTCCTGGCATTTCTTAGGCATCTGAATCAAACAGCTACTAAGAAGATGTCTGCAACCTCCTTCTGAGGAGCAATGGTCAGAGAGGACAGACAGACCATGTGCACTGGTTCATCCATGTGGTCTTGCAGCCTTGAGCTCTTGGGGACAACAGAGTGACACTTAGGATAGAGGTGTCCCCTTTACAAACCCCCTTCACTCTCCATCTGCATAAACCAGACTTGCTGGGTCTGTGGTTTCTGGTGACTCTCAGCTGTGAATCTGTTCATTTCATTCATACTGCTGTCCTCTCAGCAGTCACATGCTGCCTGCCTCCCTTATCACCTCTGTGCCCTTAATTTTGGCAATCCATTCTGTGGTCCCAATGGAGAATGAGATCAGGTTTGGTTGGAATTGATTTTTCCAGAATAGGATGTTGACTGGTGTTAATTAAGTGTTACTGCCTCTTCAATCTTTATCAGTTAAATTGTCTACCATCACCCTGATAATCACACCCAGGATGGCCACCAGGCCAAGAGAGCAAAGACCAAGCTCACCAATTTGGCTTTTCTAAGCACTGGTTTAATACCTGCACTCATTGGGTGCTTGGGGATTTCAGCAGCACTCCACCACTCATTAAAACAGAAAGCAATGCAAATGGGGAAGGAAGCTGAAAAATGTGACCTTGTGAAAGCCTCTTTCTTTGCCAGCAGATTGAACTTGACCAATGTCCTTGGCAGGGTAGGCCAGCCCACGGCCTCGCTTGCAGCCAGGCTAAAAGCTGCACAGGATTTTGAGACTCATGCAGGGCAAACTTTGTGATAAGCCAAACACAAATGTGGTATAATGCCCCTGTATGTGCCATGATTATGATGATCTTGCCTTCTACAGGAGGTCCTGAGCTCTACTCTTCACGTTGGATCAGACAATGACATGACAACTTTTGAAGCTCTGCATTGTACCAAACTGTTTTAAGTCTCTCTTGTGTCTGTCAGAAGAAAATTTACGTCTGAGAGCAGAGGAAACCCTGACAACCTGGCACTTGCTAAATACAAACCTTCTTCCTCTGTTTTTTTTTTTTTAATCCTCTCTCTTAAAGGCTGCTGGAGGAAGTGGCTCCCTTGCACCATGCAGGTTACAAAGAGTAGTTGGTTTGGTGCAGCAGAACCAAAAATAAAAATGGGTGATTGCAGTTCTCTTAAAACTCAGCAGCTTGACAGCATTAACTTCTTTGCCAGGTGATGGTACTGTCCTACCAGCACAACTATGGGGTGGCATGTAACAATAAAAGGTAAAATCTATCCCCCTAAATTCAGCTCAGCTTTTGTATGAGTTGGTACGGTGCAGTGAAACCCACTAAAACAAAACAGGGCAGAGCGGGGACCTGCCATTTCTGAGGAAGAGGGTGGGAAGGAGCTTTGTAGCTGGGGAGTGGGAAGGGGTGGCTGCAGCTCTCCCATGCTCTGTTTCCCTGTTCGACAAACTGGGTGAGTCTTGTGTCCCTGCCAGTGCTTTCCCAAGGATATGCTGGAGACCAGGCTGCAAAGGTGGACAGACTATGCCAGTGGCTCCACTTGCATTGTGCTCCTGTGATGGATGCCCATCCAATGCACACCAAAAAATGTCTGGGGTGCACAAGTCTCTTTTCTTGGTCAGGCACCACCTTTCTGGAGTGAGCTTTGTCACCCCTTGTGCTGTGCCTTTTCATGTTTTGCCCAGGACAGGTTGAAAAGTGCACAAGCTGCTTCCTTTTTTTACCTACAACCAGCTCATCAACATGGGTTTTTGATGCTTCACTCGCCTCTGGTTTAGATCTGCTTCTCACCTTGGATTACAGGCCCCTGATTGTGATAACAAGCTCCTCTGTTTTGTAGGTGTATGCACAACTCTTATGTTTCTGGGCTGTTCATCATGCCTCCACGTAACTGTTGCTTCTCCCACGTACGTGATGTCCTAGCCAGATGCTAGCCAGACATGCTCCACCATCCTTATAGCTGCTCTTCTCTGATCATCTCCAACTCATTGTATGGACTGTGTATTTGTGCTCTGGTGGCTCCTGTGAAGGGCTGGTAACCCCAGGCTTGCTGCAGCTGTCACAGCACAGCACCTGGTGAGACACGCACTTGTTAGATATATTCCCCTGGAGACGTTTCCCTCTTCCCTTGGGCGTCATCCCAAGGGGCACAGATATCGGTCTGGCTACTGCTGTCCTCCTCGCCTGCTTGTTGAATTTCCAAAGCCCACTGAAACAGTGTCTACCAATGTTTTGGGCCCCGTTACACTCCTGAAACCACAACGGAGCCCGTGAAACCTGAAAGTGATGTGTGCCTGTGCCCTGGATGCACTGGGGCCCAGAGGCTTCCCACAGCGACCCACCCTACCGCAACCAGCCCGGGCTTTATTCTCAAGGGTCTTTACTGAACGGAGCGACGGATTCATTATTTGTACCCCATTTTCACTTGTCGTCCCACCCGTGTGCCGTCCTACCAGGTGGCTGCAAGATGGCTGACGGGCGGGGTGAGGGAGAACGCACCTCGCTTTGCTGTTGGAGGGGAGACGAGGCTGCGGGCACGGCGGGACACCCCACTTCCCTCCCCGGCCCCAGCCGCCTGGGGTCGATAAGTCCCGGGGAGGGCCCAGGCCCGGGGAAGCGGCGGCGAG
>VXBZ01010660.1:435873-486771 GCA_013399135.1 Heliornis fulica
GGCTGCGGCTCGTCTCTGTCGGCCTGGCCCCCGCTGCTCCGGCCCCTCGCCGCAGGGGTGTGCCGGAACCCCCTCCTGCGCGCCTGGTCCCTGGGGGTCAGCCCGGGGCTGCCGGCGTCCCGCTCACCCCTCGCCCCGGAGGGTGCGGGCTCTGCGGGTCCCCCGCTTCGCCCACCACGCCAGGGCTGTGAGCCCTCCCGGCCCGCCGCCTGGGAAGTGCCGGTCCCTCCGGCCACTCCCCTTATCCCAGGGGCGGGGGACGCAGGTGCCCGTGTGTGAGAGCCGAGCCCGAGGGAGAGCCCCGCCGTGCTGGTGTTACCCTTGCCGAGGTTCGGGGGCTGTACCGGTGTCACCCCTCCTCTCGCTGCCCGCGCCGGGGAGGTGTGCGGTTTCAGCCATGCCCTCGGTGCCGCCGAGCAGCTGCCTTGTGTGCCGTTTTTTATATATATGCAAAGCGATTCGCTCGTGTCTGTGGGACTTCCGACGTCTGGGGTGGTCGTAGCCTCTGGCTGCCCTGCTGGCAGGGCAGGGCCGGGCCCTTCATCTAAGCTCCCTCTGAGCTCCTTCTAGGATCTCCTAAGCCAGATCTGCGGCTCTTTGAGGTTGGTCAAGGTTATTGTGCTCTTCCTCCCGTGGATGGGGAACGTGGAAATGTGGGTGGGTTGTGGGATTTCCTCAAGGTCACCCTGGGAACTGGACCCTAAGCATCCTCTCCACTCTCTCTGCACGCGCTGGAGCTGCCAGGCTTCTGCTGGGTGAGGGCACAGTTGTGGAAA
This sequence comes from Heliornis fulica, assembly GCA_013399135.1. Classification (NCBI taxonomy): domain Eukaryota; kingdom Metazoa; phylum Chordata; class Aves; order Gruiformes; family Heliornithidae; genus Heliornis; species Heliornis fulica. Next base: position 436,650 of record VXBZ01010660.1, read on the forward strand.
TGGATTTTCCAGTGCCCCGGGCTCCTGTAGGGCTTCTCATCTTTTAGTTTCTACACTTCGCCAAGCTGTCAGAGTAACAGACGTCAGAGCAGGATCCCAGTTGTGTTTATCTGGCCTACTGTATTTTAGACATTGGGCGCTTACAGTTAAAGACTGAGTGTTTTTACCCTAGCACATCCATCTCCAGGAGTCTGGCTGTTTTAAGGGTCTGACTTCTTGTGCCGTTGCTGTTGGGATTGTTTTTGCAGTGATTTTGATCACTGCAAATCACTGGGGCTTTGCCTCTCAAGAACTGGCTTCTTGGCAAGGGCAAGCAAAAGGCAATCGAACTGGAGTGGCACTTGGCTGATAACGATGTCTTGTGTGGGACTGGGATGGCGGTTGTCTTCTTGTCCTCAGCTTGTGTTTTGCTCTCCAGGTTGTTAAAAGCAAAGGTATAGATGAGATCTAATAGGGAGAGTTACTCTGACCTCTTCACCAAAAAATACGTAACAGTATTTAATGAGTAGCCCTTGAAATATCTTGCCTGTAGGATTTTTAACTGTGCACTACTATTTTTTCTTGTCATTCACCCAGGTATGCTTTTTCTCCTGGTGCTCTGTCCTTGGGCTCATTTGTTCATGGAATACTTTTCGCAGTGAGGAGCGTTACATTTTGAGGGTGATGTTGACTGGTGGCAGAGATGGGTGGCCGAGTTGGAACGGAAAGTGAATCTGTGTTCAAGTTGGAGCCAGGCACTGCTCTGAAGCAAAGTCTGCAGTCTTGTTTGATGCCCAGCAATCTTGTTAATGACTTACTAAGATGCCAGGGCCCTAGAAGATTCTCCTGCTGCCTGTTTTAAGAAAGAGTAGTATGCTGTATTAAGTTACTAGGAGGTAGAAGCCACTGCCAGCCTGTCAGGGCCATTTGCTCCCCATTTCCTGCCAGGATTTAAATTGGGGGGGGTGGAGCGGAGAGGATTACCTACCTGGCTGGCCAAGGTGACAGCAGCATGTACACATGGAAACAGCCTGCCCTGCTCAGTGTGTGTTGTGTTATTGGTCTCTACCAGGGTTTAGGTGTGATTGAGAGAAGGGATGGAGATGCAGTGGCTGGGGTTTGGTGTGCTCCAGCCTGGGAACTGTGCTCTGATGAGGGTGTTACAATGGGGAAAGTCATTAGGAGCTGTAAGCATTTCATATACCTGTACAGTTGTTCTTGCTTAACTGTTTTCTTGTTGATAACCATGAAATAGGTTCTTATGAGGGAGAGATTTTTCTGGCGTAGAGCAGCTCCATTTTTAGGTGGGGAAACATTATGCCATGTTTAGCTAGGATAAAACACTTGCAAATACAGCATCCCTGACCAGTGGCCCAGTTATGCAGATTCCTCCAAGAACAGCTTTTCCCTGAGGAGTAAAGCCTAGGGGATGTCCTTGTTGCAGTGTATGTGATGATGGTTCAATGCTGTGACAATAATAAGTCCTCCTTGGCACTCTGAGCTTTATCTGAATAATCTGCAGCTAGGAGATTTCTTCTCCCTCAGCAAGGAGCAGCTATGTGTCATGTAGGGTGACAGAGCCCCCATCTCCGTCCTTCAAATGGCTGGGGTTTGGGTTTGTTGCTGGGCTGTGAGTTACTTGTTTTGCAGATGTTGACAAACTTCTGGATTCTTTTCACTTCACCGTGGAAATAAACTGCTCTTGGAAGGCAATTGCCAAATTCACAGTAGCTGCTGGAAGGTGGAATGTCCTTGTGAAATTTGTGAGGTGAAAGACTCGTGTAGTGAGAAGGAAGTTCACCAGCATTGAATTTAGCTGCGGAGGGACTCGTGTCCCTTGGTGCTGTTTCATAACAGATCTGCCTTGTTCCCGCATGATGCTTTCTTTTCTCATTTGATCTCTGGGCTCACTTTGGGGCAGAGAACTGCAATTAGTTTGTGTTGCCAACTTTCTGGAGCCAGCAAGATGCCCCACAGGGTGTATATCTTAATGTGCTGTTTCTATCTGCCTGAATCATACTGTGCTGCCAAATGACATAAAAGAACTAGGCCCCAAGGCGGAAGGAAAAGGGGTGGAAAAATGCAAAATATTTTTGTTTGGTTGTTAGGAGATCCTGTGCTGGGGGAGATGATGTGTAACCAAACTGGGTTTGGAGTGGCTGGGGCAAACAAGTTTCTGTGTGATCCTGAGGGCTGCAGTTTGTGTGTATTACAGTAGGATGTTGGTGCCCTATGGAGGGAGTTTCTGCAGTTTCCCCTGTTCTAGGCTATTTCAGAACAGAGAGGCATTTCTTCTAAGCCTGCTTTATTCCTGACTGTCCTTTTCCAGAATTATTTTTTTCCTGTTGTTCCCTGATTGTTGGGTTTTGGGGCTTGGGGTTTTTTGTTGTTGGTTGGTTGGTTGTTTTTTTTTCCCCTGAATGAAGTTTCTATACAGCTGCTGGCAGGTGACCAGTGTCTCAGAACTGTGCACCTTGGTCCCTGACTGGACTAAGTTGATGTAGTTCTGGCAGAGACAATGGAGCAAGTCTGGCTTGGTCCAGCTGAGATTGGGCTCCACGTGGGAGCCCTCGAGCTACAGGAAGAGCCTGGGCATGAAGCCTCTTTAGCGTGTTGCTTACAAGTTAATGTCTTGTTAGTGTGTCTGACTGGAAGCCTTACCCCCCGCTGCCTCTGCTTCTCTGTTTAAATCTGTAATTCTGCGTAAGGACAAGTGCCTGCACTGCTCCTTAAACAGGGTGACATGGGGAAAGATCTGCCTGGTCACAGGATCCTGCCTTCTGGTATCGCAGGTACACGAGGACTGCTTATTCCTTTCACATCAGTGTATGTGCTCACCGAAATCCTTAACTGTGTTTCCAGGACATGCAAAAAAGCCTGCTTTGATTGATATGTTTGCATGTTTGGGCTTTCTTAGAAGTACCCAAACATCTGCACTAAAAAAGTTAGGAGAGTTGGAGTTAACAATTGCTTATCGTGACAGAGGAGCTATAGATGCCACCTATGTGAGCCAGTGCATTGCTTTTACTTTTTCACTCTCGACCGCATCATACACACCACAAATCTGTCATCGTACATTGTAAATTGCCACATGGACTCTAGCCTTGTGGGAGTGAGTTGCCTTGTCTGTCCGCACTGACAGCGGGACGTGACTGCAAGCACCTCTTCTCTGCTGAAGAGATGCCTGAGGTCTAACAGAACAGTATGTTTTGGCTTCCCTGGCTGTGTGATTTGGTGACGCCTTCCTTCTTCTGCAAGGTTGAGTCCTTTGTACCCAGTTGGAATGGGAGCTGTTTGGCTGTGCCCAACTAACAGCTTGGCAGGTTGCTAGAGCTACCACTGTGTTGCTCCAGCTAATCCTGGAGATAAATAATTTTTTCCTGTCTTCATCTGTTTTCCTTCCAGCACAAAGATAGCAGGAGCAGGATTGAGCTGTCCAATGCAAAGCAGAGTGTTGCTTTAACCTTGCAGTACTGATTGCCAGGTAGTTCCAGTTGTGAAGATAAAGTTTTCTGAAGCTTTTGCAACCTGCTACAAGGCAAACCCACAGAAAACCCCAATTAAAAGACATTGTCACTGTGGGTAGTTTGGATTTCTGTCTGGCAGTTCTGCGAATCTGCAGATAAAAGATTTGAATACTTGCTGTTTTAGGAGGGCTGTCCACCTGGAGATTGGTTGGTTGGGGAAGGGAAAGGCACCTGGGCAGCAGTGCTTGTTCTGTGTCAGGAGAAATGTGATAGGATACCTCTTTTTTATTTTGTGGGGTCTCTGTTGATGTTGATTAATGCAGCCTGTACTAAGCTGCTCCCAGGAAGGCAGTCTTACTTCTCTTTAGTTAAATCTTCTCGTAACTGGTTCTTGTTCTCGTTTTGGTGGTGCTGTTGTGGGTGGGTGGCTACACCTTGTCAAACCTCTCTGTGCCCCCCCTTCTTCTTTCAGCACTGATGCTGACGTGTGGCTTATCAGTAAAACTGGCCAGATTTATTTTTTTCCCTTTCCTGGGTCTGCAGCATTTATCCAGTGACTGGAAGACAGGCTGATTTTCAACCAGTGTTTTCCCTGAGTGGCGTGAATTTGGGCAGCTGGAGATGACTGAAGTCCCATCAAAGACTGTGCCTCCCCCATCTGGAGTTTGGCTCCGTGACAGGGGCTCATGCTCTTGATTTTAAATCTGTTCCAGCTATGATGAGTTTCTGGACAAAGTGGGGAGAGAGGAGGAGAAGGAAAGCTTCACCTCCTATACAGGATAGTGGTGCTGCTGTGCTGAGTGTCTAATTGTCTTGGAGGAGGCCTTTGAGAAGAGGTGTGTGCTTATCCTTTTCTAATTAGAGCACAGAAATATGGGACTTTTGGCATGTCATTTTAGTAGGAGAGATGCTGCATGGGTGACTTCTTAGTTGGGATCAAGCCAGAAGCCAGTTTGGTGGCTGTGGTCCTTGGTTTCCATATTCAGCTGCAGCTTCCTGTGGATCCTTTTCCTTCAGCAAGGGGCTGCGCTGTGTGAAGGGAAAGCTCCTTAGCCAGGGCGAGCACTGGCCTTGTGCGGATAAATGTGTGGAAAGAAGCAGTACATGGTGTGCTTAGTCTGAACCAGAGCATCTGTCACTTCTCTCGCTACTGAGACCGTGTCACTGTGCTGCCTCACCCCTCGCTGCCTGTAACAGGCGTGCTGCCTGCATGCCTTGGCAGAGGAGACAGGGCAGCTCCCTGCCAGGTAGGGTGTGATGGAAACACTTTCTCCAAGGTTGCCACGTGTGAATCTGGCATCTTGGTGCCCTGTTCAGTGCTGTGCTCTTCACTGTATGGTAGGGAGTTATTACAGAGAGAGAAAAGTATGTTTTAGGGACAGGATATGTCAGGGGCTAACTGTGAATTTGCCTTTGCCTTAGATTCAGAGCATGACTTTGCATAAGCAGTAAAATGCCTGCCTCTGGCCTTGCCCCTACGGCCAGACAGGGACAGCAGCGGTTCCATGGCTTTGCAGAAGGTATGACCTGGTGTAGCAAATGGTGTCTCCTTCTGGGTGCTTCATTTTCCTATTTAATTTTGTGTTGGCTTTCTCAAGGATGAGAGTAGCTTCCTTTTCCTGGATAAACTGAGCTCTTCTCTGTAATGCAACAGGAGCACTTGTTGGTTCATCTCACCCTGTGGGAGCAGCTGTTGTTTATGAAGGCTATTTTCTGAGGGTAGCAGTTCTTCTAAAGGACATAAAAGACATTGTGTTGGTCTGACCCCCTCCCCTGAACTCTCCTGCTCACTTTGTTAGCAGATAGATAATGTGGATGACCTGAGCAGCTGTTGTCTCTTTGATCTTTCTTTCTTTCTTTCTTTCTTTCTTTCTTTCTTTCTTTCTTTCTTTCTTTCTTTCTTTCTTTCTTTCTTTCTTTCTTTCTTTCTTTCTTTCTTTCTTTCTTTCTTTCTTTCTTTCTTTCTTTCTATCTCTATATCTCTATCTCTATCTCTATCTCTCTATCTCTCTATCTCTCTATCTCTCTCTATCTCTCTCTATCTCTCTTTCGTTCTTTCGTTCGTTCTTTCCTCTCCAGAAATTTCCCATTAAGATTCATTGGTGCCCCACTCTGGGTCTTCAAAACTAATGGAGAGCTTGAAGAACATAGCTTGGATACTGAAGTGATAAGTGTTACAGAAATGCCAGACGCTATATAAACAACTAGACTCAGCCCCTGGCCCTTCCTGAAAGAGGGATGATTTGCAAAAATACTTCAACAGATGGCCTGAATTTGGCTTTGGAAAGGGGGGAAGAAATGCCAGGCCGCTGCTGAGCTGTGTGTGGGCGTGTGCCCGAGTGCACTGTGCAGCATGCTGCCTGCCAGCACGCTCCTGGGGAGGCTGAGCAGGCTGCTCCTGCCTGCAGCCTCTACGTGCTTGGGACGCATCTGTGCACCGCTGACTCAGTCTCTGCGGCTCTGTCAGGTCCCTGAAGTGGAGCAAGCTCCTGCTTCCCCTGCAGTGAAGTTCAGCTGAGCCTGCTTGCCGGGCTGTTGTAGTGGAGGTGAGCCATGGCCAGTTTCCAGGGGCGCAGGGTCAGCTCATAGGGAGAGTGGCTGGGGGGCTGCTGCACAGCTTGTGAGATGTTGCATGGCACATGGGTGGGATTGTGGGAAGGTCACACTGTGATCTGACACCAGGTTGTTTCTTACACTGGTGGGACTATCTGGACCTGTGGCAATGCAAATTGAGGTGGTCTGGTGCTGGCAGCAAAGAGACATGGTGGCAAAGGACATGTGCTGTTTCAACACATCTGTGCATATATGTGAGCTGGCAAACTTTGGGGTAGCCTGGAAGGACATGGAATAGGAGAGGCTTTATGTGTCACCATTCAGGGACCCTGGTGAACTGTGGTAGAGCTCGCTATTGTGGCCACATCCTCTCTCCCTCTCACCTGATGAGGTTACTGCTTTTGAAGGGAAAGGAAGAACATGTGTTGCCCAGCTGGTACCAGGTCTGGGGTCCTGACACCAACCATGGCAGCAGCAGAGTGCTGTGCCATCTCTTGGGTGGGCTCTGCTGCAGGGCAGGCTGATTCCCATGTCAGTAGCCACAGCTGACTTAATGGAGATCATGGATTGAAGCCCAGAAGACCTTGTTGAGGATGTCCAGAGCAGAGCAGCATGTCTAGTTCCTGCATTGCCAAACCATTGCCCGTCTCCCAGAGCAATGTGCCCATTGCGCAGCTTGCTGGCATGACAGTTTGTTGTGTCTAATGCTACTTGCTGTTCTTGCCATGCAGCCTTTGGCAGATAGTTCGAGGGCTGCGAGGTGTGCCTCAGGGGAGGGTTTGTCTGGGGTTTTTTGGAAACTTTCTGAAAGCAGTTCTGATTCTTAAGAAATGCAAGAACTGCTTTGCTGAGGATGCTTAACGTGTCTGGTAAATTCTTGTGGATACATGTGGCAGGTAGCAGGATTTCAAGTGACTTTCCGAGTTTGAATTATTGCACTTTTTCCCTCTCTCTTCCTTTTTGTGACATCCATCTCCTGCTCTGTTTACATGAGGAGAGCTGCATTTGCCTGTAGCCTCTTAAATATGTGTTCCTGCTGGGAACACCTTGCCTGCCTTGCAGCCTGCTGACTCACAGCACTCTAGGTGAGGGGAGAGCTGGTGGCTGGACTGTGCTAGACTCCCAAGCTGTCAGGTGGTGGTTGCGGTCCTCTTGACAATTCCTCTGATTGCCACGGAGTGTGGACGAGTTTCCCTGGAGGAGCTGCTAACCTCTTTAGGAGGAACGTGACCCTGTGGGGCTGCTGAGGTGCGGTTAGCAAGGAACCCTGTTGATGTGATCTCAACAGCTTTGGCATAAGCAAACGGCTGAGGTGGGAGGAGAGAAATGCTGTTTGTAATGCAGGAGCAGAGCAGGTATGTTCATGTACCCTGCACAGTGAAGGGACTGGTAACAGGACGTCCTGTGTTGCTATTTCTATGACTAAGAGGCAAGGAATATTGATTCACATAACATTTAACTGAATATTTCTTTGGGTGTACCGGGAGCATTAGTCAAATTCTGTCTTTGGTGAGTTTCATTACTTCAGGGACGTAATGAGATAAGCTTGCTGTCACAGTAAGTTCTCTGGCTAAAAGTCCTTGGTATGGTTTCCTTCATGAAAATCTCTGCCAGACCGCTGTCGAGACTGCACTGAGCCTGTGCCAGTGCCTCTTTGTGCAGGACAGACTGTCGTACTACTCTTCCGCAGCCCTGGGTCTTGCCTGTTGCCTGCCTGTAAATTCTCTCTTTGAAGGGGAGAGTCAGCATTGTGTCTTTGAAACGTGCTGCAGTTCACATGTCATGGTCCTTCTGCCAGAGAAAGGTGGCTGCTTTTCAGGCCTCCTGAGGATGGGCCTGTGTACACTCAGATGTACGCATGTGATATAGGAAGAAGCAGGAGCAGAGAGTGGCAGGTGGGACAGGACAGGACAAGACCCACATATTTGCTTTACTCTGGCACAGTCCCATAGTGTTCACAGGGACAAGCACATGCTTCAGAAAGTGCTCCGTGAGCACGTGTCCTTGGAGATGCAAAGAAATACCACCTCCTCTTCCTCTTCCTCCTCTGCTAAGCACTGCCACCACTTAGCAGATGCCCTGAGTGTGAGCGTGGCTGATGTGGAGGAAGGCTTACCGGCAGGCAAAGGTGAGAGACAGCATAACCCTTGAGCTGGAGAGAGCACGTCTCTCCTGCCGTCCTCTTCTTCTGGCCACAGGCTGTCCCTTCCCATTTCTGAGGGCTCTGTGGCAGCTTTGATGTGGAAGCTGCGTGCAGTCCTGCCTCCATTGCTAGGTAGGTTCAGGTAGCTGGTTGGGATTGATGTGCTTGTGCTGCAGCTTCCGTGTGCTGCCTGTCTGGCCAGGCTGGTCCTGGCTGACTTCGGGGCTGTGGGGGAGACGGGTCGCTGTGAGGAGCAGAGTGTGGCAGGATGCTCGGTGACCTACAGACCCCAGTGCTGCTTCGTGGCAGGAGGCTGCTGGTGCCCGTTGGTCCCTGTGGGAAATGGGCTGCCTGTGGCGCCCCTGAGTAGCAGGTGTCACCCCAAGCTTTGCGATGTACTCTGGGCCGCAGAGGTAGGAAGGGACAAGCTGGTTGGGATCCTGAGTCTGATCCTGCACCGAAGGGTCAGTGTGTGAGCTGGGCTTTTTGCACGTTAACCAGACGGCACGGCTGGGCTGTCGAGCCGAAGGGTGCCCGGGTGGTGAGCTGAAGGGTGCCAGCCCAGTGCTCCTGCTTCTCCTCGGAAAGAAGCAAGCCATGTCAAGGCAAGTACTTTCCACTCTCGAACAGCTATTATGAAAGAGCCTGGGTTTGCTGCTCCCTTCTCTCCCTTTGCCCTCAGGGCATGCTGGGCTTGTTTGAATTAATGTAATTAGCACATGCCTTATTAGCTCACTAAGGCACAAAGAACTCGTGTATATTTGTAGCCAGGTTAAACAGCCCCTATTAATTTAATAACCGTGTCCTCCTCAGTGCGCTGCAACAGTTAATAGCTGGTGGAGACTGGGGATCAGCCACTATGGAGGGAGTTTGGGCAGAATGTTTCTGTGTGTGGTTCTCTTTTATTGTACTGCACTTTTATTAATGAGCAGAGCTGTGAAGGGAATTAGCAGCCGGCACAGCAGACGGAAGGAAGCTTTCGGTGCAGGTTTACCTGCTCTGTGCTGTCTGTAGAAAGGGATCTGTAGGATGAATCAGGGTGATGTGACACAGACTGGGAGGTGGAAATATACAGAAATAACCTTTAGCTACCCCTGTTTGAACTCCTCTCCAGTTGGATTATGAGCTAGGTACAAACAGTAATTTTGCTGTATTTTGGTGTTTTCTGGTACAGTTTGTAACTGAGACTGCAGAAGGGCCAAGGTTCTTGTGACAGGATGAAACAGTTGCATGCAGTTTCATTCTCTGCAGTGCTGTAGTCGCTTTTGCTGGCCTGGGTCTTGCCATGTGCAGAGTTTAGCTAGGTCCCGTGGGATGCTGCCAGGAAGCGTGTCACCAGGTTTGGGTTTTGTGGTGTGTGATGGGTTTTTTTGCTTGGGATTTTTTTTCCTCTTTATTTTTTCAGAAGATGTAGTTTGGGGGTGGGGGGTGGGGTGTGAATCTCCATTTGGCCTTCATTACCCTGGAGTAGCGCAGCTTGCGTGTCCAAGACCTGGTGTGTGCCTCTCTTTGTTCCTGTAGTCCTGCATGTGGTATAGTAAGGTCCTGCACTGCTTCTAAAACTAGTGAGTGAATCATTTTTGGGGCTTTTTCAGCCAGGATCACTACGCATGCACGGGAGGCTTCCTGCATTTCTTTTCCCCTTCCTCTTCCTGCAGTAATCAGAGCTCATGCTCTCTGCAGTAAGCTTGAGCTGGAAGGAGCAGGAATGGTGGTGCTGGAAAGCAGCTGATGTGCTTGCATAGTTTTTGGTCAGGTTTTCTGCAAGTGGCTGTTGAGATAAGATGTAGGTATCCTGCCTGCTTCCCCTCTTTAGTTTTACTTTTCTCATTTGCAGTTTCTCCAGTTTGCCAAAGGAGGCTTGGACTGTTGACACCTGAACCTGTTCCTGGTCGTCAGGAGCATTGTGCAGGAGCATCATTGGGAAGGTGAGGCTGTTACAGGCAGATGGGTAAGGAAGCACCATAAAATCGGAAAGATGTATGTATGTGCTTGTAATAATGTGCCCTCTGAAGCTGGCAGGGGACCAAGTCCCCAGACTCTAGCAGATAGTGAGCTCTTCTGGCTTGTATCTGCTGAGGATTTCGCCCTCTTGGGGGCATGGTAGGAAACTAAAAGTCTCTGTGGAGTGACAGGGGAGGCAGATGAGTCAGTCTGCAGCAGACTGGAGCAGATAAATTTATTTCTCCTTCCTTAGAATCTGTTCTTGGGTCAGCCTAATGCTTGAATGAAGGTACTGCAGGTGTTTGGGTGCTGTGTGAGGGGCTGCAATGGTACATGTTGTTCTGGTGGTATGGAGGTATCCATGTGCAACTCCCAATAACACGTTACAGGGAAGAAAAAAAAAGTCTTTGGGAAAAGAAATATTTTCTGGGGTACCTCAGATGCTGGCTAGTGGTGGATGTAATTTTACTCTCTGTTTTGGGGTCGGGAAGGAGTGCTGCTTGACTTGATGGGTAGGAGGCTTTCTGGGCAGCATCAGAGCAGCCCTCTGGCTCAGAGCTGTGGGCCACTTGGCGTGCACCAAGACGGGACATTTTCTAGGCCAGTGTCTTTAGCCAGTGAGGATATTTTTTTCCCCACTACTTCCCTCTCTCTGTTCACTGGCTTGGACTAGTTTGGAGAAAGAAGGAGCAACCTTGACCTCGTGGAGTTTAACCCAATGGCTTCATTGGTCTTCCTTTATGCTGCGCTGTGGGAAGCAGCCATGTGCCAGAGCTAGCTCAGCAGGCCTCGCTGGTTGCTGGACTGGAAGGGATGGAGCTTAATTTATAGCCATGGACTAGCCCAATTTGGGGCTTGTTCTGGCACACATCTTGTTCAACGTCTGCATGAAGGAACACAATGTAGGAGAAACAAACTGGATTTGTGGGTTGTTTCTTTTAAAATAAGAGTTTCCACTCACCCCACTCTCCTCTTTTAAAGAGAAAAAGCCTTTTGTTCTAAGAAAAAACATACCTGTTGTGTGATATTAAGGTAGTAGGCATCCATAACAGTCAGTCCTTGACATAGCTGTCAAGGGCGAGCCAGTGAGCTCTCTGACCTGGGACCACCATCAGAATCATGTCCATCCTGAGTGCTCTATGCTAGTCCTTCCACAGAAGGTCTACAGTAGGTACAGCACTGACCTACGCTCTCAGTCCTTCCCCTCTGCAACCTAGGCTTCAGCCACAGTGAACTGGCACCATCCCAGGAGGATGCACTTCCAAGGTATCCAACAGAAACATCTCTGGGTGTTTGGGTGTTGCTCTGATGAGATACTGCTGCAATTTGTCCTGAAAAGATGAATATTCCTTCCAGCAGGGCCACTGGTGCCCCCTTCTTTTGGAGGAGGTTGCTCTGTTGAGAACCAGGAGCTCTGGTTTTGGTTTTGGTAGAGAAAGAATGGCCCCTCTCATGGTCCAGGACCTCATTTCAGCACACTACCTCATTTCTACCAAGTGAGCTAGAATCCAACCCTTGCTTTCCCTTGGCTCTCTTGGCTGTTTTTAATTACTGCTTTGTGCATGGCAATTATTATAAATTTGGAGGGGTGACGGGGGGGGAGTGGAACCCTTTTTTATATTCTGTCAGTCTTTTGGCAGAGCATCCGAGTTAGGGATTTTCACCATTGAGTTTCTCAGCTGTAAGTCCTTCCATATTAAAGGGTTGGTCTGTATGTCACCATCAGTTGGCTCTGCCTTTTCTTGACCACCACAAATTATTAAAGAGGAAATGCTCTGTATAAGTTCTTGTGTATTTTTTTCCCAGCACTGTCTCCCATCTGCCAGACTCCAACTTCTCAGAAAAGCTGTCCTCTTTGTCCAGCTTGATGCTGCATGTCTCTGAAGCTGTAATTTCTTAAACTGCCATAGAGAACTGATTCAGAGGAAGGTGGGTTTAAAACTGGTTAGAATTGTACTAGTTCGGTGTGTGACTGCATGATTTCTCAAGTGGCACTTGGAAGGGGGCATCTCTGGCAATAAGCATCCACTTAAGTCTTCCAAAGATGTCCAAGGTGCAAACTTGCTTATAGAGCAGCATGAACATGTGTGAGCAGTTTCACTATTTGTCAGTTAGTTTGTGCTTCCATGGTTGGCTCTTCAGCTGAAAAAATAAAATAGGCCATTATAAACCTAATATATTTTCTAGAGGTTGTCATGCACACACACACATATATATATATGTGTGTGTATGTGTGTGTCTTTGCATATGAATTAGTTGTTCTGCAGCTACTTTTTATGCATCCCTTTAAATTGGTATGGGGACTTGCAGTTCTCTACAGACTAAAGGCTGCAGCCCACTGCTATTTTCCAGTAATATGCTGGTTGTGAATTTCGGCTGTGGCTGTGCTCTGACCTCCGATGACCACATTACTGAAGACTTTATGATGAGAGATGCATGGAAAGGGTCTTTGGCCCTCTGGCTCTTACATGTTATAGTCTGTGTTTCTGTAGAAGCCGTGTAGAGCCAAGACTGAGTTTCCCTTTGAGCACAACTAGTTGTCCATAACTTAGAGGCTTGTTACTTGTAAGTTTTCAGAGGGATGAGAGGGAAGCAGGGCTGAAGCATGCTTGATGCTGCATATATCCAAAGCAGAGGAGATGGGTCTTTTGAGACTTATCCACCCAGTTGCCTTTTTGAGAACTCTCAGAGGAGGCAGGTTGAGATGGGAAGAGTACCATCAGCTCCCTTCAGTCTTGCCAGCGTGCTCGAAGCGCTTCTAGAACTGTTGTCCATCTCTGTGAGGTGAGGCATGGTGGTTACTGCCTTACAAGAGTATTTTATTGTGTTGCCCTCCTATGGAGCAGGCCTCTGTGTTTTCAGTAATGTGACTGCAAACTCATTTGTCCTGCAGAAATCTTCCCTCTGTTTCTTTCAGTTTGTCTTGGACAGCAGGATTTGTTGTATGAGCTTGGATGAGTCACTTATCCTTCTACATCTGTCCTCACTCATCTCGACTTGCAGTTCAGCTGCAGAATGTCCAGGACAGTGACCATCCTTGGCTGAAGATCTGTGAAGCCCCTAAATTAATGGGGCCTCTTGATGTTCTGCAGTGCTGAGATACCAAAGCCCAGGTTCAAGACAAGCATCAACATTATGGCTCTTGATCAGGAGCCATTTCCCAAGAAATGCAAAGTTGAAGGGTGCACCTGGCATTTGTTCCAGACTGCTGCAGGCTTGTTCCTCAAACCTTTCTGTCTGACTTGAATGCAGATGGCTTGGCATTGAGTAGTTGCACTTTGCAAACCTTTCTGCCCAGCTGGACTGGGATGAGCTCTGGAAACTGGAGAGTGGTTTGGTGTTAGGACCTATGAACTGGACTCTGTTTCCTGAGCTATCCTGGAGTGGAGCTGGGAGGTAGGAGACTCATCTGTGAGAGAGACCATGTTGATGCAAGGAGAGGCCCTCATAGGACTCCTGTTAAGCAGCAGGGCAAAGAGTTTTTGCACTAATCTAAGCAAGTTGTTTGGCTTGGAGAAACTCTCCAGGTCAGGAAAGCACTTCTCTTGCTGCTTACAGTGCGTTTTGGAAGCTCTTCTCCAAGACGTAGCACTCTCAGAGATAATGGAAGGTGCTAGCTGTCTTAACTTACTGTGTAAGGTTTCTCAGCAAAGCAGGCAAAGTTGCATGACACTGTAATGGGTGTGTGCCTGTTGCTTCCAGCAGGATGGAGTGCTTGCAAAGGAAAGCATCGGAAAACTCTGTGTGTTCCCAGAGAAAAACTTGGAAAACTTGATGTGTTCCCATGGGTGTTGCCCGGAGAAAACCATGCTTCTACTACCCTACCTCCTTCCATGTTCTTTTGTCCCCTTCCTTTCTAGTAATACCTGCAGCTTCATTCATTTTGATCCTTGCTTTGGGGTCAGCAGCTACGTTGGCTTTTCCCAGTGTGGCCAAGGCCAAGCAGACAGAGGGCGTGTTCCTAGGTGCACTAATCTGTCTGTCTGATGTCTTTGCTGGCTCATTTGCCTCACGTTGAGGTGGCCATAGTGACTGAGGCCAGCAGGCAAATCTGGAGAGAGAGATTAGCAAATCCCCCTCTAGCAAATAGTGGGAATTCTGTCCCTAAAATTGAAGGGTTGGTTGGACCAGCTCGCAGGAAGATTTTGAGTGCTGAGCTCTTTTACTTAGAGAATGCTGGAGGTGGCTGTGTTTCCAAGGCCAGTCTTTGCTATCTCTGTTTTACTGATTGTTGTTGTGTGAAGGTAAATGAGGTCTCTGAGTTTCCTGTGAGTTCAAATAAATTCCAGTGGAGAGGATACTTGCAACACTGTGTGTGCAGTATCAGAACATAGGACATTGCTGTAGTCAAAGGGGATTTCAGGATTGTCCCCTTTGACCCTTCTGTCATGTCCCTGTTGTGGCTCCTATCCTGTCACAACATTATGGATAATTACTCTGGTCTAGAGGGTAAAGAATGTGGTAGGCAAGTGACTCTACTAAGATGCTGAACTATTATTGTTTATCTGAAGCTGGAGTGTTGTGGGAGCAGGGTGTTCTGCAGATTGGTAGCTGTGGTTGGACATCTTGGGTGAAGGTAAAGGCCAGGTCTGTGACAGAGCTGGAATGGGAGGTCAGAAGCCTTTGCTGCTGATCAGAAGGCTTGGTCCTTTTTTGCCCCCCTCTGGGGATCCAGCTAAATCTACACTGCTGCCACCTTTGATTGCAAAGCCAAACACCGCAATAACATGTCCTCAACCTGGGGACTGTCCTGCACTGCCAGGGACCTTGCCTATTTCTTAGTGGCACGAGGGAGATGTTTTGAGGTGTTCTCCATGCTGCAAGACCATGTGAGTACAGAAGTCCCCAGACTGAGCCCAGTTTGCAAGGAGCGTGGTGGCTTCCCGTGGGGGCCAGGTGTGCCTGCCGTTTTACAAGGCTGCCAGCCTGGCACCGTTCATTGTGAGCGTTCTCTGGCATTCATGGCCATAGATAGGAGTGTGCCGGTGGGTTCCCATCCCATCCCATCCCAAGCAGCTAGTGGGAGGGAAGCCACACAAGGCAGAGGTACATAATGGTGGACAGA
This sequence comes from Heliornis fulica, assembly GCA_013399135.1. Lineage (NCBI taxonomy): Eukaryota > Metazoa > Chordata > Aves > Gruiformes > Heliornithidae > Heliornis > Heliornis fulica. The sequence goes on from VXBZ01010660.1 coordinate 451,801, forward strand.
AGGGAGCAGGAGCTGAGGACTCTTTCAGGGGGCTGTTGGGAAGTGCCCTGCGTGCTAGAGCTCAGCATCCCCACTGTCTTGCAAGCTGAGTGGGCGCTGTGCCACTGTGCCTGTCTCCACAGGGGTACGATCAGCCAATGGTGTGGGCAGGTGCTGTGGAACCTCCCCACTGGGACTTTGTCCTTCTTTCATCTCGGGAGAGGGGGGGACCTGCCCTGGGCTTGGCGCTTTCAAACCCCAGCGTGGAACAGGCACAGTCGGCTGCTGACTGCAAAGCAGGTGAGTTTGTGTCTGCAGCCCTGGGGCTTCTTCCTGGTGGAGAATGGTAGCAAGGGGCTGTGCTGTCCTGCGCAGACAGGGAGGTGAGAGTCTGTGAGAGTGGGGGAGTGTCCAGCAGCGTGTTTGAGAGCTTTGTTTTACTGAGGACTAGTCCCCTGCCTGGTGCTGCAAGAATACTTGGGCAGTCCCTGCTCTTGAGGGGCTTAGGGCAAGTGAGCAGCAGAGATAAAACTGCCACGAATTTGCTCCATCCTCTCTATCCCAAAATGTCCCAAGCAGGCGAGAGCTGAGTCAACAGCTTCTCACTAGGTAAGGTTTCCTGGCGTGCTCTGTGCTTGGGATGCATCTAGGAAGCAGCTTCTCTCAGGGAGTATTGCAGTTCAGTTTGCGCTCCTTAAACCTAATCATTGCAGTGGCAGCTGTGCTCACTTGTTCATGAAACTTGGCACGGCGTCTGGACCTTCAGATGCATTTATGCTGTGAAGGAAAATGCTGTGCTGATACCAGGGGGTTTCTCCTCTCCCACAGATACTAGTTGCTAGTTGTCCACTCTCCTTCTCTGACAGTCAACTGTTGCATGGCTGTGTCCTCTTGATGGGTGCTGTCAGAGCTTTGCACCCCCCACTCACCTCCTGACCCCTGCTTCTAGATGTCTGCTTCTCTGGCTGGGACACTGAGTTTGTCTTCTCTCAAGGCAAAGGGAAATATGTGGAAGGGAGTCCTGTCTTGCCCTTCTGCTGTTTATTTTCAAGTCAAGGTTGTAGCTTGAATGTTTACCTTCAGTGACAGCTCCAGCATGTGCTGCCCTCCAGTTCTGCCTCATCCCTGCCTGACCGCTCTGCACAAATGTTTGCGCTGGCACAAAAGTGAGGGTGGGACGCCTGTTCAGGTGTAGAGAGAGGACAGGATCGCTTCCTTCGGTCACAGCGCCAGCTGATGTTGGCTAAAGGCCTTCTGTCAAAAGGGCAGCCTGCCGGTGCTGGGATAAATCCGCATGCTGACAGTCTGTGCCTGAGAGCAGCGCTCAGCTGTAGAGTGGGGCTGCCATGGAGGACAGAGCCTGGGAAGGAAGGGCTGGTAGAAGGCAGAAGCAAAGAGCTGGCCTCTGTGCGGTAGATCTGGGGGAGCTAGTGGAGTGGGAGCCCGTGGCTGTCTTGGAGGATGCTTGCAAGGGCTCTATCAGCCTGGACAAAAGCTGTGGGGACCCGCAGGGTCAGACTCGGTGAGCAAAGCAGTGACACCTCGGTGTAGAGGTGGAAACCCTCTGTGTTTGCCTCTGTGGTGGCAACAGCCACAGGGCAGCACAGTGGCAATGAATGAGTGTGGTCAAAGAGGTGTTCCTTCTGCTGGGTGTCTGTATCTCCATCCAAGGTTGCTGGTGGCACACATGACAGATGATGACACTGTGTTCCCCTCCATGCCCCAGGCTGGGCTGCAATTCTCTGGTAAGCACTTTTCCTTCAGGTGATAAGGTGAGAACCAAAGGTTAAGAGTCCAGTCCCACACCCCATGCTAACCAGGAGTGCAGCAGGTCTGCAGTACTCAAAGGTTGATGCTTCTGGAGAAGATCTTACCCTCTAGGTAGTGGAGATGGAGAGTGTGTGTAGTATGTGGCCAGACAGGGGAGGAGAATAGCACTGTTTTGCCAGTGGCTGAGTCTATAAGGACCAGATACATGCAAAGCTGCTACGTTTGCATTATGGTACTCCCAGTCTCACTACTCTGATGCTCTCTGGAGCTGGGAAAGGGGAGAGTCTGGGCTGAGGAGGCTCCTGGGCAATCCACACACAGCACTGTCAGCTTCGGGTCGTTTGTGCCGCTTCTCTGCCTGGCGCAGAGGTGATTCCCCATGCTGTGGTGTGCACGTTGCTCTGAAGCTAATTTGCTTGATCATTTTAATAAGTGTACAAGGGACATCCTGGTGTGTGAGTAATGGGGCATTAATCCATGCCTAGCTGTGTTAACAGCACTCTAAGAAGGAATTAATGCCACAAAATTCATCGCCTGTGCAGCTTTTGCTCTCTTAATTATGGGATGTTCAATTTAGGACACGCCTCCACCCCTTCTGTGAGGGCTGCTCAGGCTCTTCTGCTTTGAGGTGGGTCCCTGGTGGCTCTTGTTTCTCCCACCCACCTGCCACCAGTTCCTTCCCAGTTCCTCTGCTCCTTGTGCCATGAAGATTCCCAGTTCTGGCAGCACAGGTTTCCACCTGCCTGTGAAGCTTAACTATATGAAGATTTTCTGAAGCATTGGCACCTTTTTGGTGCTGCTGGCTTCTCTGCCTCCCTAGTGCAGGTGCTGCTGGGAGGTTTCCTGGGAAGATGCAAGCCCTGGTCCTATAGGAAGCCATGGGGTTACCCCGGCTTGGCTGCAGGAGCTTGGCCTTTTTGCTTTTATTTATTTATTTATTTGCTTCTGAGAGCACTGTGTTCCTGGGGAATATACTTAGGTCTTTGCTTAATCTCTTTCCCTTCTAGGTTAAAGGTATAATGTTGTTTTGGATTTGATTTTTAAATATCCTATAAAATTGCCAGCATTCACTTCCCAGCCTGTGGGTTTTTTTAGCTCCTCTCAGACTGCAGCAAGTATTTTTCCTACCCTGGGAGGGACTGAGGTCCATCAGTCCCAGGGAACTCTTTGGCCAGGGTACTGGAGGCTTCATCATTCACCCTCTTTTAAGGGACTTGGGAAGTTCTGTAGATTAGAGCAGAGTGCTCAGATAGAGTGCCTTTGCAGTGCCTTTGGGTTTGTTTTGCAAGTGGTCACTCGCTGGAGCTCTGTTTAAACAAACAGAGCTCAAATAAGCTTTCCACTTCAGTGCGTTAAAATCCCCTAATGCATTAAAATCCCCTGGCTGTGGACATTCAGGCCTCTGCTGTGCCAGGTGCTGTATAAACAGTTATCAAGTGCTGGAGTCTGCTGTAAAATGATCACATCATCGCTTCCTCTCACTCGTACATGAGTCGAGTGGCTTTTGTTAGGGGTGATGATATTAGCCCTGGCATTTGCTGGCCATACAGCTGGCACCAAGGAAACCTGTAACTTTGCCCGTTTTTAAATCCAGGAAAGTTGTTTCTACTCTTCTCTGCCGTGCAGCTGCAGCAGGAGTATCTGTTCCCTGGTGGGAAGCAGCAGCAGTTTTCCAGTGGGCCAAACAGCTGGGGAGGGCTCTGCAGGTAGGTAGAGAGCTGATATCAAAAGAAAAGAAGGGAGAAGAGCTAAACCCAGCTGTCCCAAGATCATCTTGGTGCTCTAGCATCTTCTCCCATCCTCATCACCCTAATTGTGTCAGCAGGTAAGAAACAGCCCTGTGATACGTGTGTGTCTCTCACTCCTTCAGCCATCAGTGGTGATTATTGGAAGTCTTGCTGTCTTCTCTTGTGTTACCCTTTGTGATGGGTGCCTGGCCTCCTGGATGCCCCTCTGCAGGGAAGGGTGCCACAGGGCCAGCAAGGGGGGGAGCTTTCCGGAGCTTTGAGCGGGTTTTCAGGACCACTTGGTGTGTTTTTCAGAGCTGCTGCCTCAATAGGAGGGTGTAAACATCTTCAAGTGTTTTCATGGTTCAAGGCTTGTTTATGCCAGCACTACAGGCTTTCAGCACCTGGTCTCCCTGTATTTGTGTATTTTGGTCTTATTCTGGTTAAATTGATAGGAAATTAGATTAACTCGAAACAGACTATTCTTGTAGACATGCAAGCACACACAGTGAAAGGTGTAAGCAGCTGTCACTCAGAAAGCACAGACTTAGCTGGTCTGGAGATTTTTTTATGGTCTGTTTCCACGGATTAGTCAAGATCAGGTAAACTGTCTGAAGAGAGGTCACAGAAGGGATGGAAGGTGTAATTGCGTCTTGCAGTGGGTGAGGTTCGTGTGCAGTGTTTTGGATAGAGCTTGCTAAGGAAAGCAGCTCCTTTGTGCTGGGGTCTCATGGGTCTCCAGAAAAAGCAGTTTTGGTCTCATGTTGTCCAGGTGTGGGACCATGCAAATGCTTTCTGCAATTAAGAGACAAATTTTATTCCAGAGACAAAAGGAAAAGATAGCTCGTCCACTTCTAGCTTGCCACCCCAGGTAGCAGATGGAACGAGAGAGGGAGAAGAATGGCAGGATGCTGCTGAGATGCCTGAGGGGCACCTGATTCCCAGGTTGGGTGTGAGGAGGAAACAAGAGTGTCTCCAGGAAACTGAAGGCAGTGGGCGCTTCTGAAGTTTTCTCAAGTGCCCAGAGTTCTTGGTGTGGTGACTCCTACCAGCTCTGGTTAAACAGAGGCAGTTATGAGTCCTAGAACTGTTCCTGTAGATTTGGAGCTTCAGTACCGTGCCAGTAGGCACTGAGCTGAAAGGAGTGGTCAAAGGGTTGGGGAGGGAGAAGCATGAATTAAAAGACAATGTTGGCACAAGAGTGAGCATAGGCTGTCTGGGCTGATAAATAGAGGAAGCATTGTAATCACCGGAGGAGCAGGTTTTTGGAGACTGTCCTTCAGAAACAATAAGTTTGTGTTGGAGGGAGGTGCTGCATGGGTCTTGTGATGGCATGTGATTGTCTTCAGGTTGCTGGCTGGACCTGAAAAGGGTTGGAGGTCGGTGTGGTGTGGTGTGGTGTGTGGTGGGGTGTGTGGTGTGAAACACTCCCTGGAGTTTGAAAGAGCTGTGACAGCTACTGCGGTCCTGGATGCTGGGCAGAGCTCATGCACTCCCTGTCTGCTGCCGTTCCTTACATGTTGCTGGAGCCTGACCACTGGTAGCTCTTTCCTCCATATGTACTTGTGTGTGTGTATATATATATATATATATATATGTAAATGTTCACATTTACAAGGCTCCTCCTGGAGCTCAGCCTCCTCTCTGAGGAGGCCGGGTTCTCCCTTATGTTAATTAATCCTTGGCTGGCTTTGGTTTGCCCAGCAGGACCTGAGCTTTGGTAAGAGTGTGTCATGACTTTGTCTACTTGGTGTCTTTCTTTCCTTTCCCAGGAAGCAACTGAACTGAAAAAAGAAGTGACTGAAAAAGAAATTAAGGAACCGTTTGAAGGAACAGATTCATTTCTTAACAAGATCAAGTTTGAATTAAATGGCTGATAAACAGATCAGGTAACTTAAAATACCGAGTTGTTAGTTGTGCTTCAGATTTTTCTTTTCAGGTCTTTCAAGCTTAATTCCTTTTGTGATATAGGAGGTTGGAGGTAATCACCTGATCAACTCTTCTGGCCTTAAACAGTTGTGATCCTTCTCTGCTCCTTTGTTACCTGCTTTTTTCAATCTTTTCTTTTTTTTTCTCTTTGCATATTCTGTTTTCTTCAGTTTTGTGTTTGGGGTTTTTTTTTCCTCAATGTTGGTTTTTGTTTGGTGGGTTTTTTTTGTTTGTTTGTTTGTTTTTTCCTCATTCTGCCCTTTGCTTTTGTCCTTCATGAGTGTTCCTTTTTGCTGCTTCTTCCAAAGGTCAGCTTGACCTGCTGACTTCAGCTTGCTGACTTCAAGGAAACAAAGGCAGGTCCTTCACCAGCCAAGGATGCAGTGCTTGTAATTACAAAGTCCATGTAGATGCAGCCTTGTGCCCTTCTAAAGCCCAATGCTTGAGTGATTGCAGAAATGTGAAGTGCCAACAATAATTAATGACACTAAAGTGCACAGCAGGAACTTAAGAGCGTTGGTCCTAGCATATGCAAAGGCTGGATTTAAGTCCTTCCTGGAAATGAATTGGGATGCATTTTCAAGAAGGATGCAGGGGTACTTTTAGCTTCCTAAGAGCTGTGTCAGATGGATCTGTGCAGTCCTGTACAGGTCTTGAGCTGTGCTGACAACAAGACAGCGTTTGTGGCCTAGACTTGTCTGTTGATAGTTAGCGAGTTTGGAGAGCACTTCTCCCTTCTCTTACACCCATGAAGGGCACACTGAGATTCACCTCCATGGACCCTGACAGGTGTATGCCCTGATAACCTCAGCAGACTAAAAGGACGAGATGTCCGTGGTTGATTGGAGCTTCTTCTTTTGAAGATCTCCCCCAGCCCCTCCAATATGCTGTTGGCAGTGTGAATAGGAGCTTGCATGCTGCAGGGACTAGTTAAAAGGGCTAAGAGGGAGCACTAGGAGAACGGGGATGCCTTTTTATCCCTTCTTGTGTTAAACTGAGCAAACGGCTGTATTTGTATGCTAGTCTGTGTTGGCCGTTTCACTAAGCCCTGCACACCTAGGTAGTGAGACGCAGAAGCTAAGTGGGATGGAGAGACCAGGCACAGCGGAGTCTCTTCTGTGAGTGAAGAGAGGGCACTGAGGTGAAAAGTGGGATGGCTTAGTCACAAGAGAAAAAGCTTTGATTCAGGTGCAGTGCCCTCTGTCTTAGGTTTTTCTGTGCTCCAAATCCTACACATCTGCTGCTTAGATCGTGTCTCCCAGCTATGTGACTGTAAGTCTGCAGCAGTCACAAACAGCTAAGCCAAGGAGATCTGTTTAAGCTTGGAGGATCTACTGAGCCCCTCTTCCCTCGCAGCATGCGTCTGTGATCCCTCAGTAAAACAAGACTGATGCCAAAAGACTAAAATTGACAGCAGTGTTTGCTGTAAGGTGACATCAAAGGCATCGCATTTCTGTAGCGGTGCACATGGAACTTGATCTCAGGTTCTTGCCAGATACCACCACATAGTCCATCTATACTAGTCTCCCTCAGTGCACGTGTTGGAATGTGTATGGTTGAATTTGGGTGCCTCCAACTTGACATGCTTTTATTTGGTCTCTAACCTGCTCTTTCAGTGTCACTATGGATTAAATAAGTAGAGAACCATGACATGAGGCTTACTGTTTGAAATTTTCCCATGTTCTGAGAACAAGTTGAGCGTAGGAGTTTGCAGGCAAATCTACTCCTTTCTCAGACTGTGGTGCAAAGATCCCTGAGGCAACAGTCTCAAGCTGGTGAGATACTGCAGTCTGGCCCTGTCCTGAGCTTATGCAGATTTGGGCCTGGCTTCTTACACTGCTGTGCATGATTTAATCTCGGTCAGCACCATCTTGTTTGGGAATGTGGGCTGAGCTCAGGTCTCTCTGCCTGTCCATGACATCTCTTCGTCCAGCTGTGCCAGCACTTGGGCTATGTGTGTGTTGTATCAGCGTGGGTGTTGAGGAGGAAGGAGTTCTGGCTGCAGGAGCATTGAGGCTAAAATGAGTTTCATGCCTGGCACTTATGGGCAAAACATTTTTTTAATTTTTTTTTATTTATTTTTACCCCTCTTTTCCCACCTCCTGCCTCCCCCCAGCCCTACTGTCTGCTTTCTCTAAGGAGACCTCAAAATTGAAATCCTGAGTCTCCATATCCTGCCTTTCCCTTGAGCCTGGAGATGAGGCAGCACTTTCAGCATGGCCACTTACTGTCTCTGCAGTTGCCCGTCTATCATAGCACCCTGTAGTGCCACTCAGGGAGAACATGTTTGCAGAGTTTCACCCTGCGATGCCATGGCCAACCTCACTGCTGCTGTTTCTAGTGGGCAATACAATCTGTATCTCCATCTAGAGCATTGTGTCACCGTTGGGAAAGGCAGCATGCCCCTTCTCCCTGTGGGAGGACCCAGCTGCAGTCTAGGACTACTGTCAGCCATCAGTTTAATATCTGACACATCCTGTGTTCAGGGAACCACATCCTGTGCTTTATTAGAAGGAGCTGACTCAAACAGGCTTCCTTTGTGTCTCTCTGCAGTGGTTTATCAAGCATATAAGTGCTGGACACTCTGTAATTTAATTTGCTGGGAGCCCATGTTTAGCTGATCTGGCTTTCACTCAGTGCCACTTGCAAGAATTCCCCTTGGAACAAAAAAGGCAAGTGGATAAAGCCCCACATTTTGGAAGCACATGTAGCCAGACAGATTTTGATTTCCCTAAGAGGTATGACCTCATGCCTCTGCATCTGTGGTCGTGCAGGCTGCCAGTCCGGTGGTTTTGCTGGGCTATTGGTTTGTGTGTGTTCCCCTCGCCCCAGGCGCTGGGTCTGGAAACAGTTTCCTGGAGCTGCAGCCATCTGCTCCTTGGCTGCCAGCTGGGTGCTCCTCCTGGGCTAGTTCCCACTTGATGGTAGCAGCTGACGTGTCACAAACCTCTCATTAGATGCGTATCTGATTGCGGTGCTGAAAAACATTTGCCATTAAACCTGTTGGCTTGGATGCCGCCAGGCCCTAACTGAAGTCTGCCCACGTGGTAGACAGTCCAGCACTCTCTTTTCTCCTCTAGGGACAACAGAAAGCCTTGGGTCTTGGGGAACAGGGGTTTTCCTTCTTCTAAGTGATGTGCAGCTTAGCTGTTTGGCTCCACTCTGCTGGAGTGGTTTGTCCTGCTGCTGTGTGCTGCTTTCCCCTCCTCCCATGTCCTTACAGCAAGGGTGAAGATTTGCCTTGAGGCAGGGCTCCACTTGCCCTTGAGGGGAAGGCAGCCTTGTCAAACAAGGCTGTGTTAACTCTGGTCATGCCAAAGAGCTCCATCATTTCCTTTTTATCTCCCCGATCTTGTCCCAGTGCTAAGACATGTGTTTCTCATCCCCTTACAGTTTACCTGCCAAGCTGATCAATGGAGGGATAGCGGGGCTGATTGGGGTTACCTGTGTGTTTCCCATTGATCTGGCAAAGACTCGCCTGCAGAACCAGCAGAATGGCCAGCGGATGTACACCAGCATGTGAGTACCACCCGGGAAGCATCTCCTGGGGCTTTCAGCAGGGAGTCCTTCCACTTTGTTACCTCTTTCAGGTGAGTTCGGCACTTCTAGGAACTGAGCTGTCCCCAAGCAAGCCAGGGAACAATCCTGAACCAAGCTGTGCTAGGGCCTGTAGAGCAGATAAAGCAGCTGTTGAGGCTGCTGAGCCCAGCAGGTGAGACCTCTGCAGAGGGCACATCTGTTACATCCCTTGCTTGGGAGCAGTGTGTTTGCTGCTGTCAGGGCTCGTGACCAAACTGCAAGGGGCCCCCCGTTCATTTCTTTGCTGAGCTGCAGTTGGATGCATGAGGGAATTTCTGCCTCTCTTCTGTTTCCATGACTCTCATATTGGAGGTTCCTTTACTGTGTCAGTTTTAAAAAGAGGAAGCAGGACCTTTCCCAGTCTAGAATACTGTATGCAGACCTTTTGAGGGATCACAGGTTGATACATGCTGTAGTTACCCCCAGCAATCCTGTATCCAAAAAAAACCCCAAAACCCAAGTATTGTAGGATGTGGGAAATGAAGACATGAATATATTCACCTCACCAAATGCACCTGGGATTTGTGTGGTATTCTTAGAGCTGAGTATCTCGATGGGAATGTGCACTACACGCAGCACAAAATGCACTGTCTTAGGAACCAGAATCAGGCCTTATTTTTCCAAAGGTACCAGTGTCATTGAGGAGGGAGAAGGAATTGGGACTGATGATGTGTGTCCTGTCCTGCCATCTTTTTCAGATGTAGGGTTACTTGCTCTTCTACACTAATGTTTTCCCCTTTCCTGCCCAGGAAAATGTGAGGGAGTGGGAATAGGAAGGCAATGCTCTGTACATTCATGATTTTAATCTTCAGGTCTCCTGGCTCTGACTGACAACATGCTCATTACACATGAGCTTAGGCTGTGGGCTTTGGCTCACTGTGTCAGACTGGTGCTTCCCTTGACAGTTGCAGAGTGCTTTGCTTCCTGATTACTGTGTGCTCAGCAGGACGTGGTCTCCCAGCTTGTCTCAGCTCTCCTTTTTGTGTGTCCTGCTGCTGCTGCAGATCTCTTCTCCCCTTGACCTGATAGGCAACGGCAGTAGGAGGTAGGGTGTTGTGGGGGATTTGTAGGCTTCCTTTGGGAGTGTGTGCTGGAGTGCCTCATCTCTGAAAGGGGACTCAGGAGGAGAGAGACTTAACCCCAGCAGTCCAGTGCAGATCTGCTCTGTGGCCAGGAGTTGCTGTAGAATTAAGTGCCATTATGGAATATGCAGCATTTACCCTGTATATTTGAACTGGCCTCTCCCAGTTGTCTGATGCAGCCTGGATGTGAATTTGAGTAATGCTCGATGTGTTCCTCTGGCATTGGCAGCAACTGTAGAGGAAGAGAGCTTGGGCTGTTGGGCATAAGTGAAAGGGTCTCATGGGGGCCAAGGGGCCAGCAGGGTTAAGGACGACATGGGGATAACACATCCTCTAGATAACATCAGGCCATCCTGTGTCCTACCTAAGCAAGCATGGGAAAGACACTCGGGATCCTGTTACCATGCATGAAGCACATCTTCAGAGATGCTCTTATGCTAGCTAGGGGTTTGAGAGGGTTTGACTGAGCCCCCCAGTTACAAAGTCTTCTTTTTGGGGGGAAATACTGTATGCCAATCAATACCAGATCTCAGAGATGTCTGGCTGTTGCTGTAAGACAGCGTGCCTTGCTTCAGCTCAGGTCAAGAGACCTTTGGTATCGGGGGAGTCCTTGCTTTGAAGGAACCAAAGACATTTTGGAACAGTGCTGAAGGCTGGAGAGAGCTGGGATTTGGGGCTGCGCTGCCCAAGGTATGTCCTGTACAGTTTTTATTGGCTGTTGTCTCCCTTTTTCTGGGGAGAGGAAGGAGCTGGATGTGGCCTTGTCTCTATCTCATTCTGCTACAGCTTGAGGGGCTGGAAGTGAGGCGCAAGCCTTGCAGTGAGGCAAAAGGGTTATGGGAGTGAGGTGGGGAGCAGCTCTTCTCACTCACCCCTCTCTGCCAGGGCTTGTTCAATGCAGCACTGCTGGCTCAGGAAAATGCATGGTCTTTGGCATTGCAGTGAAAGAGCTTGTTGGGGAGATTAGGAGAAAGGTGTCCTGAGATTTCTGGGACTGGCAAATGCATTGTTGTGTCATCTCCCCCCACCTCCCCACAACACCCCTGAGACAGATGCATACGAGCTGCAGGAGTTAGGATGGGGTGTGTGAAAGACAGGGTCCCAAAGGATGGGGGTGGGGGAGTCCCATCAGAGAGGGGAAACTAAATTCTGCAGCTGGCAGCAAGGCAAGATGGACTCTGCAAATAACACGCAGTGCCCTAGAACAGTCTTGACCCAAGTAGGGCTATAAAGCTCGAGGCAACTCTTACTTCCTTCTCTCGCAGTCAGCACTACTGAAGAGTGGAGATGAAGTTTACTCCTTGCGTTGCCCAATCTCTTAGAAATGAATTCTTGTTTTCATCCTCTATGCTTCCCTTTTAACTACTTAAAGGAGGCTTTTACTCCTGACCATGCATATATACACATGCATGCACATACACCTCTCCTATCCACTGTAGCCACAGGAAGTACCTGTCCCTTCCCAAAGACCCCAGCCCTGGTCCAGAGAGGGAAATGGCCAGGGTAGATACACTGCCTTCCTGAACTGCAGCTCTGGGTTTGTTTGGTGTGTGTTTGTGTCTTTGAAGGATTTGAGCCGTTCTGACGCTCTGTGCAGTTTTCCCATTGTCAGTTAATGTCGTTGAAACAAAGCCAATGACAGTTTTCCTCTTGGAGTGGACCTCTGCGGCAGCCTGCCATGCTCTCCCAAGGGTGAGCCCTAAGCACTCGCTGCCTCCTGTGGGACCCCACACGTTAAAAGCAAGTGCTTTACTCTGCATGAGTGGTCACAGATGACTGAGCGTTCAGGTCATCTGTGTTTTTGTGCCTTGTGCTGGATTTTATTAAGTCCAGCAAGTCAGCACTGGGAGTTTTGATGCCGCTCACTTCCCTTCCAGAGCTAGATTTAAAAATCTGTGCGCGGGGATTCACTTGTTAGAGCATCTCACACGCATTTGCCACAGGGGAACCTGGATAAACAGCCCTTGCAGTGACACTTTTCCCTTTCGTGTTTCTAGAAAGCAGACAGTGCATGTGGGCTGAGCCAGGGGTTTCAAAGCCCCTGTGAATTAGGGGCTGAAATTGGACTCGGGCCTGAACAATGGTGCATTCAGCGGCTGACGTGGGTCCCTTCTCGGCTCAGGGTTCTGCTGACAGATCGTAAATTAAAACCTCTCTAAGAGCTTTGTTTTGGTTTCCTCTGCTCTCACCCACCTCTGAGCTCCTGAGGTTTCTCTCTCTGTTCTGTTTGCAGGTCGGACTGCCTCATTAAAACAATTCGGTCGGAAGGCTATTTTGGCATGTATAGAGGTAAGTAAAGCTGAGCCAGGCACGGTGCAGAAGTAGGAGGAAAAGACCATACTCTCTGGCTTGTGAAGCATTAACCTAGCAATATCCTAAGATCTTGAACTATGCAGCTGTTTCTGAAAATAAGCTGGTCTTTATTTAAACAGATGTTCTCTCAACTATCCACCATTGAGGGCTTGAGTCCTCCCCGTGGCTGTCTTGGTGTTTACCTTAGCATTTACTGAAATTCATCTTAATGTCAGTTTAAATGAAGCTGCTGGTCTCTTTAAAGACTCTGTGTGTGTTTCCTAGCTTGGGCATAGTAGCTTTTGTCAGAGGGGCAGTAGCAAACCTCTTTACGTGTCTTTCTTGTGGTTCATAACTGAATTTATGTCAAAGCTCACCATCAATGTGGTCAGGTCTGCTGCCCCATTAGTTTGTACCTTGTCACCAAAATCAGATGTCTCAACTGTGCCCAAGTGCTTTGTTCAAGACAAGCTGCAGCTAAAAACAAAACAAAAATCCATTCCCAGAACAAACTCCCTTTGGGTGGTAAGCAACTCTGAGGTTGGCGCATGGTGGAGCTTCAGCTGTTTGGTGGTTGTGTGCTGACTCAGTAATCTCCTGGCTCCTTGGCTTAGGCTGGCTGTTGCAGCTGTGAGCTCCTCAGTTGACATTATACCTTTCCTAGTCTAAACACAAAAATCCTTGAACTCTTATGGATTTTGAGGAGAGAGGAACAGCAGGCCAAATTCCGGCTTTACTCGTAGCAGAGGAAAACATAGTCCAGCATCAATGCCTGTTGATGCTGTCCAGCTGGCTTAGTTGATGCTGAACTGTGGTTCATTTTATGTACTGGTATTTGATTGCCTGAGTATCCATTTTTTATCTCTGAGGTGTTCAGATGGCGTTCTCTGTGGCACTAGTTCACTGATAAAGCCTGACGGAAGTACTGCATTGGTTGAGTGAGTCCTTGCTCTTTGTTTCAAGCCGCAGCCTGGAGACACTGGTGCCTTGCTGTTAGCAGCTGTAGGGTCTCTTGCCACTTCTTGCACAGCTCCCAAGGGAACGCTGGCGCTGCAGCGGCCGGTTGGCCTGGGAGCAGGCACTGGCTGTTGAGGCAGCGTCTCTTGCCCAACTTGCTGGTGGGCGTTTCAGGGGAGTGGGGCGGATGCTGGGGATGGATTGGCTGCTTCGTGCCAGCCTTCCTGGGAGCAGGCAGCAAGACAAATAACCCCGAGGAAGCCTGGCAAGCTCATCTTCAGTGCTAGCAGTGACGTGTTCCCTCTTGATTTTTCCCAGAACTGCTTGCTTCTGTGTTCCCAGCCAGGAAGGGAGCCTGCATTAACTTTGGCTGTAAATACGCCGTGGCAGGCTGCTTGCTGGAGAGTGAAAGGAAGAAGCTGTTCTTGAACACTCACGGAGGAGACTGGAGGATCTTTCAGGGCTTGTGAGTGAGACAGTTCAGTCCTGTAAGGTGGAGGGTGGTGGAGGGGAAGTGCATCTCTAGGCCACTTTTTACTCCCAAGCAGAAATTTCAAAGGGTGCAGAGGCTTTTGCATAGCTCTTAATTTTCCCAGCTATGAGTCTGATAGCTAGTGGGCCACAGGCCAAGCTCTGTGTCCCTTCTCTTTAGGGAGCTGGTAGCAGCTTGAATTTGTCACCTCTGACTCTGTAACCCAGGGAGCTGGGTTTGGAGAGGGCTTTTGTGAATAGTACCAGCTCCTTCAAGAAATTCATAGGTGTTTCAGCATGACCAGGGTGCAGAGGTGTGTCCCTTGAGTGCAGCAATCCTGATCTCTGTGCCTCAGCTCTGTGAGCTAACATTAGCAGCCCTTCCCTCCCTCTTGGATGAGCAGGTAAAACACATCAAAGATTTGTGAAGAACATGAGTGCTTCTCTAGAAGGAAGGTAAAGAGGCAGCTTGGCCTTGCAGACAGAGAAAGATGGAAATTAGATGGTGGGATTGGTTCCTGCTCTCTCCATCTGTCCCAGTTCTCTGGCAGAAGTTGCTGTATGACTCATAAGCTCTTATTTTCGTCCTTTAAGCAGCAACTGGGAGAATTATATATTAACATGGTGAAGTGGCAGCCGCTGTGTCCCATGGAGGAGTCACAAGTGCAGCAGTCATCCCGATGGGGCACTTGGCATCTGTTGGAGGACAGAAGAAGTCTGGTGCAGCCCTTCCCACTGTGTGACTCAGGTCTCCTTCACATGTGAATTAAACTTTCGCAGTGCAGACAGGAGAGAGGCTTCAGCTTGTAGGATGCTTTTTCTGCAAATCATCTCTTAAGGGGTGTGTGCGAGCAGACAGTCCTTGCTCTGTGTAAGTAGTCCAGAGTAAATTGTGTGATATATAAGACAACCCTAACATCTCTCATGTTCTTCCCCAAAAGTTATGGAATTCTTGGGTTTATGTCAGGGAGGAAGGAGTTCTTTTTCTCGTGGGGTTTTGGTTTTTTTTTTTCCCCGTAACATCTCAGTGGCAGCAGTGCCTCAAAGCTGGGTGGTGCTCAATCTGTGACCAAGGGATGATGGTGTGCTGCCTTCAGCTATGATACCAAACAGATGAATCCATGGAGTCTGTGGGCCTCTGGACCATGTGGAAGGGGTCCTTGGAGAGGTCTCTGTTTCCCTGCTACAGCCTGTCTAGAAGCCACCTATAGATCCTAGCATGTATCCCAAGGCTGTTTGCAGACCAGCTGTATTTTTTGCCAGACTTTATTTTGTTTCTCCATGGCTGGAGAAATGCCCTTTGGTGGTGGTGAGGTTTGGAGGGTAGCTGCAGCTCAGCTGCAGAAGTGTGGCAGCCTTCCCTTACCTCTGCTAGTAATATCTCCTACATGAATCAGTGCTGCACTGGGGATGACTCGGTTCCCCTGTTGTGTAGGTTGCCAGTGGTATATAAGGGCTTCTGTGAGAATTGGGTCTCGATAACGAAACCCAAGGCTTGATGAGAAGAGGACACTTCGAGGTTCAGTTGGCAAGCAGCTGGGTTTGCCTCTACTTCATTTCATTCTTTGTAGTGCTTCTGTACTTCTAAAAATATTTTCTATTTTTGAATGTTGACAATTTATTTTTGCATTTGGTTTGTCTGTCACTGCCTGTGGTATGTGTAACCTTGCCTGTAGGACAAGGTTAGTTTTAATTAGGGAAATGGAGTCATTGGCATAATTAGAATTGAAGAGCCGCGAGATTTTGTAAAAAGGCGGAAGATGCCATGGAAAACATACAGCCAGCAGCTGAAACATCTAATTTCTCCTCCTCCAGTGAATTGAAGCTGTTACGGATTATTGAGGACAGGGATTATCCATTCTCTGCTAAGCAGCTTTACTGAAAATATCAAAGATACAGGAGAAAACCCAGGTTCATTAACTTTTCTCTGTATATTGTGTCATTTTTTCCTGTCTACTTTACTTGCAGTTGATGGAGAAATTGCTTTGAAAACCTCCTGGTTCCTGGAGGAGGTCAGCACATGGAGACATACTTGTCACCTTTACTGCTTGACAGTTTAGAGTTGGTTTTCTTTCTTCCAGTGAATCCCTTGCACTGGTGTTAGAGTAGTGGATTTATTCTTTTTTTTTTTTTTTCTTTCTCGTTTTCCCAAGGAAATGGTTTTTCATGCTGCATGTCAGTAGTGTAAAGATGTTTTATTTTCTTGCCTTTAGGCCTGGGGTTGAAGTTGTCCTCAACTTGGCTTCCTAGGAGACACTTCATGAGTAGCAACTTCCACTTAAAAATCAGTCTGTGTGTATTTGTTTTGTAAATCCTGATATTGAAACAGAAAGGTGGAGGTAGAGCACAAAGTCATCATGTCTGTGTGGCTTCTCATCACGTGCACGAGCTGTGGCAGGTGGGCATGATGCATAGGAAGCACATCAGACTGAAGCAGCACAGTCACTGGTACACTTGAAAGTTTGCAAAAGACCAGGAGTGTGAGAGACCCTGCTCCCTGTCTCGTTAATTTGGCTCCTGGAGGAAACAATGGCATTTGTTGGATCTTGTGGCCAGTGTAGAATGAATGCAGTGGCTTAGCTTGCTACTGGGTGGTGTTACTCTGTATCTTCAGCAAAACACCAACCTGGACATTGGAAAGGGGAAGAATGTGTTTGCCTGGCAAAAGCTGGCTGTTCCCTTGCTGAGATTTCCCTGCATGATGTCCTCAGGGCAGAGGATGTGGAGCCAAGGACTCCCATGTCTTGGTGACAGAACTGGAAGCTGCAGCTTTGCTTCCTAATCTGAGGGAAGTCCCCCTAAACCTTTGTGTTTCCGTGCTTAATTTAAGAATTCTACAATCATTTTTGGAGGGAGAGGAGACCATCCTGAGGAACAGAAGATTGAGCTGCCTTTCTTTAGGTGTACTGAGCATTTATAGCTGCTGTCAGCTTGTGTTCAAACCTTCTGAAAATGAACCCTGCCAGGTCTTTGGAGCCTAGTGGAAGTGCAGGTTTCTCTGTCCCGTTCTCTTTGGGAAACAGAGCTTTGGGACAAGCTGTTAAATCTCTACAGCAAGCATAAATGCAAAAAGGCATACCATAGTATTTGTGGTTGTCGTTGCACATGTGTTCATAGGCCATTATCAAGTCTCAAGCAAAGCGCCTCTGGAGGGCTTTGACTTGGGTATGCTTCAGTGCTAGCAGGGAGAGCTTGTGGTCATTCACTGGAGGACTCTTTGAACCATAAGGTTTAAATGGAGGAGAATATTAATGGTGCGAAACCAACTGTGCTCAGGAGGGTTTGTCGTCCCTCCCCCAGCCCCCCCTTGTTTTCCCCAGGGCAGCTTGAAAGCTGCCTCCCAGCCCCGGTGTCGCACTAATGCGGGTATCCATGGCCCATGGCAGCTGGCCAGGCCACGCAGACCTTGCATTGTGGCAGGCACAATGCAGGGATTTGCTGTTTGTTGCTCTCGACAAAAGAGCACTCCAGTGGGTGGGGTGTGAGACAAGGCTTGTTTACACCCCAGCTCCCCCAGCACCTCGGAGCACCATGGCAAGCCTTGCCATGGTGCTCCGAGGGTAGTTTCTGCACCATGCAGCTAGTGGTGGACAAAAAGCCACTGAGTAGTGGCTGTTCTGAGGGTGACACCCAGTGGTGATATACAAGGGAAGCCACTTAGCTCCAAGGGTTGGTCTAGAGCTGGTGTACTTTCGTGCAGATGAGCCAGTTGACTTCAACCAGCGTTGAACCAGGTCTTTCAACAGCTCTGCCTTTTCTGGGCTGCCTGATAAGCAAGCTGCTTTGCTTTTGGTCATGCTGCGGCAGGGACACTAACAAGAGGTAGGGTGGGGTGGGATTTGCTTCTCAGCATTATGAAATGTATTCAAAGGAATTGGGACTGGTTATTTAGCCAACTTGTACTCCTTTCTGGAAGGTCAGATCTGAATCCTCTGGATTTATAGGAGTGCATCCTTGGATGAGATTGCATGTATGGTGGGAGGTAGTGGTGAAGATAAAGAAATGACAAAAAACTTACTGCAAATGGAGTAGAAACACATCAGGTTATGTTTTCAAAACCCAAAGGTGTTTGAGAGGAAGAAGTCATTTTAATTTCCAGTGGTGTTTCATGTTTCTCAACATATTTGGTGTATTATTATGAGATCTTTCATCAGGCCTTGGTTTTGAGCAGGAGTTACAGCAGATTCCTGAAAGACACAGAAAACAGATCCTTTGTTCTCATTCTCCAATGTCCTTTTCCTCTTTTTCTTGCCCAGGGGCTGCAGTGAACCTGACTCTAGTGACACCAGAAAAGGCTATTAAACTGGCAGCCAATGACTTCTTTCGGCATCACCTCTCCAAAGATGGGTGAGTAAGGGGTGCAGACCTTTCAGGTTCAACTTAAGACACTAGCTTTTTGGACAAGGCTGGTGAGACATTGGGGCAAAGGTGGAATGGGGTGATGTGCTGGTTGAAATATGAGTTGACCTTGAACAGCTCAGCGGGTGATTACATTTGGGTAAGGATGTAATGTCTAAAATGGGAAGTGAAAAGCACTCCGCTGGATGACTGCTTTTTATTCCAGCTTCTAAAAATAGTTCCAGATCTAAGCCAAGGTTAAGAGATCCAGAATTTGTAGGCAATATATTGGAGAGGAACCCAATGGCACTGATAGCTGCTCAAAACAGGTGCTGGGAGGACCCCTGTCCTCAGCAGTCTATTGGATGTTGTTATGCTCTTTGGCTTAAACAGATGGCAAGTCAAGTTCTATAGACCACAAACTTAGCATTCCTCTTGTCCTTTTGTAGCTTGCAAATAGTTTTAGAGAGGTGGTGAATCTGAATTGATGAAGGGCACTTGCAGCGTTGCTCAGCAGCTGACCTGCAAATAAACGCCGAAGGAATAAACCGATCTGTTTAGCTTGCAGGTGGGGGTCGGTTCATGTGAGTCAAATGGGAGTACAAGATGCTAGCTGAGCAATTGAGAGGGGCTGGGCCCTGAATATCTGATGCTGTTTTCACCAAGATATTTCCCTTGCAATCAGGAGAACAATTGTGTCTCCTGTCAGAGCAAGACCTTTCTGCAGAGGCCAACGGTAAAGGGCCCCGTCTCTGGTTCACAGTGACAGTAGGTAGAAACCAGCCTACTTGTTCTCCTTAGCAGCAAAGGGCTGGTGCCTCCCTGAAAATGCACAGCTCTGTCACAGTAACTTGGTTTGATAACTTCCCGTGATGTACCATGTCTGTCTTGGCTGCTGCAGGTCAGTGGCTCTCAGCTTCAGTGGAGGCTCTGGACTGGCACAGGTAGAAGATCTATTTTTTTCATGTACTTTTTTTTTCTCTTTCACTTCTGTAATCTTTCAAAGTAGCAGCTAACATACTTCTGTGTGACTCATTGGCTGGCAGCTGTTTGTGATTTTTCCTGTCTCTCCAAATAGTCTGTGCTCTGCTCAGACAGTGGGAGGTAGTGATGTCCTTGTTATTGCTCCCTTCTACCAGGCAGTGGGTCTGGTCGCTGCAGCAGACAGCACAGCAGACCCTGGCATACTGCAGTAGAGCGAAGCACAGCTAGCTCTTTGCCATCACCTGTGAAGTCAGGGCTTAGTAGGTTGTCCAGGGAAGACAAGTGCTGAGCTGCCATGCCTTGTACCACCCCAGGAGAGTGGTCAGTGGATGAAATCAAACTGCT
Organism: Heliornis fulica; assembly: GCA_013399135.1. Lineage (NCBI taxonomy): Eukaryota > Metazoa > Chordata > Aves > Gruiformes > Heliornithidae > Heliornis > Heliornis fulica. Next base: position 471,254 of record VXBZ01010660.1, read on the forward strand.
GTTGCAACACGTCTGGTATTCTGTGAGAGCGATCACTGCTGTGATGTTCCAGCCATTAAAACGTGACATGTCTGTCAGTGTATGTCCTTCACCATGACTTCCTCACAGGACAAATGTGTGTGGGCACGTGCACCTCTCAGTGCTGAGGCAGGCTTTGAGCAAGGGTTTGGGTAAGGGGGGTGCAGCTGAGATCTCCGTTCAGACCTTTTTCAGTTTGACTTCTGGGTTCCTGTCTGAGGTACACATGACGTGGGTGATGTGCTGTGCTTGATTCAAAGTAAAGCTGCTGGATAGTTGTGCCAAAAGTAAGATGCCCTGTGCTAAAACACATGCACTAGTGGGACTGGCATTAGAGAGGCTTGGAGCAGGACCATGTTACTGCTCAGGTAGTAGGGAGCCTTTGTGCTTTGATGTGAACTGGTGGAACAAGCCTTTGGAGAAAAGAAAGGATGGGCCACGGTTAGGTGGCAACTGCTAGGCAGCATGTTAAGTCAGGGTGACTCGTCTCATTCAGCCACCATGTGGGGCTTGGATGAATGAAACCTGGTCAGCTCTGCGTGAGAGGATATCAAATGTGAGCTAGACAGAAAGGCAGAGCCTTGATACTGCTGTGATAGATGGTTTAAGGTGTTCCTAGCTAGAAATGTCACTCCAAGATGAGATGAAGACAGTGGCTTGCAGGTTGGCTGTGCCTGGTACACCTTATGACCCTGGTATCCAGCTGGAAGGTCTGGTGCATGCTGTGACCTTGCTTACTGGGTGGGGGCAGGGTTTGAGGCCAGACATTCCACAGCTCCACTCAAAGCCTTTATATGAACAAAGTAGCCTGGATTTAGAAAGATGAAGATTCAAGCTGCCTGGCAGGTCAGTGTGGCTTTGCTTCTGAATATGTAATTGTAACAGTCCAGGTGTTATATAGTGTAAAGTGCAGTTGTGGCAGTTAGGCTGAGTATAAGGCTGGCGGCTGTTTTTTCATGGTGAGCTACCAAGATCTGAGTTTAGCTCCACCAAAGTCCTTTTTGCACAAGCCAGACTTTTCTGCTATACATTCATAGTATGTTGTGGCCTTAGTCGAGCATCCCAAAGGGTGGTCTCATGCTTTTCTGACTCAGAGCTGCAAAGCCTTCTAGACCTGTTTAACATTGAATGCCTTTGCTGCTAAGCTTCTAGCACTTGTCTTGCTTGAAATGTGTTGCGTGAATTGGAGATCCTTGTGTGATGAAATGTGGACATCCTATCTGTCTTTGTTGATTAAAATATGCTGAGCATGGCCTCCACGTGCAAGGGGACTAGAGGAGCATGGCAAATCCAGCATGACCCAAAATAGCCTCAGGTTATGTAAGAACTTTTTTTTTTGCATTACTTTTTTTTTTAATCTTTTTTTTTATCCTTTAAAAAAAACATAGTGAACCTGCTTTTAAACTGCTAGAGAGAAGTGGTAATAAAGCCTGTTTTCGAAAGGCCAGACTGAAAAAGCACCTGTGGCGTAGGAAGCTCCTGACTGCCAGTTGTTGGAAGAGTATTTTAGGAGTGTTTCACTGCAGGTTTGTGCTAGACTCCCTTTTCCTTGGCCATGCTCTTAAATGCTTCTGGAAGTGTAATATTGGGCAGCAGGACCAGACTTGGGACCTTGTACGCTTGTTTGTGTACCCATCTCCCTGACTCTGGAGATGCCTGTTACTTCAGCCTTCTCCACCCCAGGAGTAGCTTGCCCAGGCACTTCTGCCTGTACAGTGCTTTTCACCTCATTTTGGTGCAAGAAGGATGTATGCTTACAGGCTAGGGGACTTGATTTCCACTTCTTGGCTTCTTCCTGTTTTGATCTTGAGACAGTTTTGATAGCCTGCTGCTGCAGCTTCTTTTTTTATGAGGAAACAAAACTGTGACGGTCCTCCCAAGCTGTCCTGGGCACTTACAGGAGTTGGAAAGGACATTAAAGCTCATCTAGTTCTGCCCCCCACTGCCATGGACAGGGACACTCTCCACTAAAACAGGCTGCCCAAAGTCAGATCCAAACTGGCCTTTAATGCTGCCAGGGAGGGAGCAGCCACAGCTTCTCTGGGCAGCTTGCTCTGTTGTGTCACCACTCTCACAGTAAAGAATTTATTTTTAATATCTCATGTATAAATCAACCCTCTTAGTTTAAAGCCATCACCCCTTGTCCTATCAGTAACCCTGAGTGCTGGAAACCCCTTTGCTATGCCATGGAGGAAAGGAGGAAAGCCAAGCTACTAAAAAGCCTGAAGGACATCCCGTGACCCTGACTTGGAAAGGCAATGAGGGCCAAACACTGTCCTGTGATGATTTTAGCTTGAGGTCCTCTGCAGTTCCTAGGAGAAGTAGAAGAGGTGATGCACAGAAGTGTCCTTGCTTCTGTGACACTCTGTGCTGGTTGAACCACATGGATGGTGAGGGGAAGGCAGTATGCAAGAGAGAGGGGAGACTTCCAGCCTTCAGACAGCTGGAAACAGATGGGATGTATTTTTTTTTTCTCCTCTGTATTTCTAAAGCTGGATGTGTTGAGACACCCGTAATCTCGCAGCTCTTGTTGGAATAGCGGCAGCTTCATTGTCCAGAGCAGAGGATGTGAGGAGTCGCTAGGCCTGAGGCATTGGAGCGTGAAGCACTTGGGTATGAAGCTAAGAAAGTGATGTAAACCAGTGGCACACCAGTGTGCATTTAAAGCACAGTGTGCATTTTTGGGTGCTTGGTGCATGAGGCCTCTTTGATAGATTTTTCCTACTCTTGATAGTATTTCCTACTCTTGATGTCCTCTTTGAATTTGGCTCTTAAACGCTTCATAAAAACCGATCTCCTTAGTGTGTCCGACAAAGTTTCATGTTTTATCTCCGAAGTGTTGGGTATGAGACAGCTGTTCTGTTTGCCAGGTTTTGTTGTTAGTTTTTCAGGTTCTTGGTTAAATGTTCTGCCCTGGCTGTGGTAAGAAGTGTCTCATGGCTTCTTATAAAAGTGATTTCTTGTTCATAAAAACTCTCTTGTGCCCTTGAATGAGTTCTGTGTTACTCTTCTCTAAGGTGTGTCATTCCCTGACATCTGTCCTATTTAATCTTGACCTTCATTTTGTTTGGTATTCTGGAGCAAAGGCTGGCAATCCGCTGACTTAGCAGCTCAGATTTCTAGGAAGACCAGCCCGATTGCATTAATTGTGTCTTTGCTGATGCCAGCAAGTTTTCTTCCTCTCCACTTCCCCCTGCCTGGTGGATCTGCTCAGAGAAATAGCCAGCCATAATCCTGAGACAAGTGAGGCACTTGTCCTTGTCTCCCATGCAGGTGGCGAGACTGGAGCTTGTTCTCCAGTGCCTTCCCAGCTGACTCCCCAGGGCTCCTTTCTTCATCTGCTCCTCTTTCAAGCTATCCTAAAATACTCTGACCATCTCTTGTGTGGCATTGCACGGACTGATTGATCCTTGAGCTGCAAAATGCTCTTGGACAGGCTGTGAAGGAGGCTCTCGATGTAGGCAGGAGGGATGCTGCTGCTAGTTGTGTTGCTGTGTAGCTTTGCACACGTTGTGCTTTTGTGCCTTGCGGGCCAAGGCAGCCTCTTGGTCAGGGTTTTTTTAGAAACTTGAAAAAAAATTCTGCTCTGCTTTTGTGTGACCTTAATGTACCAGTGCTGTCAGAGATCCTAACTTCAGAGTGGTGTATTGCTTTTGTAAATCCCTCCATAAACCTCTAGCTTCTGCTTTTGTACCACCTTGTTTCTTGGCTCTAGTTTGAAACTTTAATTTAGATGGAATATGAATCTTCTCCCCGTCACATTTGTCACTGATTATTGCATGGAATTGACCAATTTCTGCCAGTGCAGAACGTGGGGCTATTGTATATATGTTATATTTAACACACTCTTGCTGTGATAAAAGATGGTTTCTGCATTTCCAGGAGCAGATCCTTGCTGGTGTTGCAGCTTTTGAGGTTAGTTGAGATATGCTGTTTTTTAAATCACTGAGGGTGAGGCCTGTGGTGTCTTACATATTTAAACCCCTTGGTCATCTAGAGATGAACCGTTTTCAAACTCCTCTTATGTGCAGTCTGCTGAGGTTTTGTAAAGGAACTTGACCCCCAGATGGCAAATTTTAAACCTCCTAACAAAAGATTTGCTTATTTTGGGTATCTTTTCTCCTGGACTTGTCCTTCAGTTCCCAGGATATGCAAACCAGAAGCGTAGAGCCCTTGTTCTACGTGCCTTTGATGTACCAGTTTGACATCTCTAAAATACACCCGCGCACATAAATCCTCTGCTGAGTTATGCTGGCATAGCTCCATGGAGTTCAACCAAGCCAGGCTGCCTTTTGTTGGCTGGGGTAATGGTCCACAGATGAACACGCAAGGCAAAATGATCCTGGGCTTTTGAACTGGGTATTCAAGTGGTTGCCATGGATGAAAGCCAGGAGATATGTCCTCCAGGGATGCTCCAGGGCTCTTGCTGGAGTGGGAGATGCTCTGCTGTGCTATAGAGGGGGAATGGCAGCCAGCTCCTCTGGGTGGTCTGCTTCCTCCCACAGCTGGGCTAGGGGGTCGTGCAGCCTCGCTGCTGGCTGTATCGGGCTGCCCAGAGACCACTGCTGGGCTTCCAGCCATCCAAGACGCACAAGCTGGCCACCTCCAGGGATCAGTGCCAGGGGAGGGGGGGACATGTGGATTCACACACTGTGCTATCTGCATGTCTCCGGGAAAGCTTGATGCACACGCCGCAGCTCTGTAGGAGGGATTGTTCTTTGCAGCTTCTCATCTACAGGGGAATTTGGAAAGGGGAGACCATGAAATGTTTTTCCCTGCAGCCTCACAGGAGAGCTCTATATTTAGTCACTGGTAATCTCTGTTGTGGCCCTGTGCCTCTAATCCCCTGCTCCAATACTCTCCCTGGAGAGGATAGAGGTGGGGAAATCAGCCTGGCTGATGTGGTGGGCCAGCAGGATTACAGCACATCTCCTCTCCCTTTCCTGTAGGTTGGTACTGAGACTTTGCCAGCCCACAGTGCCACAGCTGTGCTGTGTGTCCATGCGTAGGGAATCCCCAGTGAGGGACAATGGCTTGATTCTGCTGGGGAGTGGGCCATACTGTTGTGGGACTGCTTCAGCAGTAGTGTGGGGGCTCACCGTGAGAGATGAGGGGTTGTTGCAGGAGAGGGCGGAGGGGGAGTAAAAAGGTACTTGCATTTGCAACAGGAAAAACAGAGGAGACTGTTTTCCTCTGGATATGTGATTTACTGACACTATTTTCCACAGTTTTAGAACAGAACAGGTTAGAGGCCGTTTGCTTTGGGGTTTTTGGGGGGTTCGGTTTGGGGTTTTTTTAAATGAAGTAATGGATTACTGGTGCCAAAGCATGAGATTTTTTCATAGGGTGAAAACTCATCAGTTTCTGAAAATTGTGGCTTTCTGAGCATTGTCATCCTAAGTTCCTCTGTTTAGGCTTCGTTGGACTGTTTGGTGGGTTTGGGATAGAGGGAGCTGTGCAGTACTGTGCTTTGCAAGAACATGTCAATGATAATTCCTGCCTCTGGTGCAGAGGACACAGAAAGCTACAGTGCTGGGAGTCCATCCCATCCCTCGTCCCTCAGGCAGGACTGGTTTGATGCAAAGGCTACTTTTCCAGGTTTGGAAAGGCTGGTGAGGTAAAGAAGCTTCTAGCCACAGGGGAGCTGCCTCCCCAGCACTCATGTTCGGTGTTTATCTATTTTGCTTTTACTGGAGAACATCAAAGCAGCAACTCAAATATTCTCCCCCTTGCTCCTTGCTCTGTGGTCTGTTTGTTTGTTTGTGGGGCTGTTGGTGTTTAAAGGAGTAGGCTAGCAGAAGGAAAGCTGCTTATCACCCTTAATGCTCAGGTCCTCTGCAGCCCTCTGAAGCGATACGCTTTCTGGAGGCTGTGCCCTGACTGAGGGCAGTGCCGGGCTGGAAGAGATGCAGCCCTCTGTCTGGAGATGCACCTCTGCTCCTGTCTGGGGCTGGTCTGGTTGGGCTTGTGGCCTTTCCTGAATGTTCTGTTTCTGGAACCAAGATTTTCCTTTTGATCAGGTGATGCTGCAGATGTGCCAAGTCTGGGCTGTGCTGAACTGATGAGCCTAGAAGGTTCCCCTGTTCCCTGGGCTGCCTCTTCTGCAACCCCCAGGGTCAGGTGTGCCCCAAGACCCTGCACCCACCTGCCCCAGTGTTATTCCAGGCCACTTCATCAGACTGACTCGCTCTTTTCTTTGGGCAGGAAAAAGCTGACACTGCTGAGGGAGATGCTGGCAGGCTGCGGTGCGGGTACCTGCCAGGTGATTGTCACCACTCCCATGGAGATGCTCAAAATCCAGCTGCAGGATGCAGGACGAATTGGTATGTGGGATTCTCTTGTCTGTGTACTCAGCATGTTAGAGGGGGCCAGGGCTGGGACCCAGCTGTCAAGGCAGAGGCTAAGGAATGAGTGGAGAAAACCCTTCTCCTTCCCCATGCCCTCCCAAGACTGAAGTATCTTGGGCCGTAGCAGAAGTTTCTCCTCCCCTTCCCACCTCACTTCCCCCACTGTTTGCTCACCTGGCTTTGCAGAGGCCACACAAAAGTTGATGATACATTTTGCTCAAAGCAATAGGCTTGGCAGATGCTGGTGGATGGGGAGGGGTAGGTGACAAGGGAGACCAGAGTCTGGCAAGGAGACACAGGACGAAGAAGCTGTTTGCTATCACTTTAATCTCTTCCAGAGGTCAGTCTGGAGTGTGGCCTCATCCCCCAGGAGCCCTGCATCACACTGTTGATACTGTGTTTGTGGCCCTTTCCAGAAAATGGGGCAATTTGTCCTTTAATCTCTTCTTTGATGTGGCATTCCTGAATGAATAATCAGAGATTTATTTTTTTCTTCCTCTCTTTGCTGGTTTTAATGCAGACCTTATCCTCTTTGTGTGTATTATTTTGAAACATGAAAGGAATTAAGCCATGGTTTGTGGGTTCAGAAGAGGTTTTCCCTGCTGCAAGCAGCCGGTCCTCCCTTTGTAAGAGACCTGTCCTGTCCAGTGGCAGCCTACAGGTTGATGTGCTCTCCATCTTCTGGCCAAAGAGTAGAAATGCATGAGTTTGAAAAGGTTGGAGGAAACCAGGTCGCATTTATAAATGTGGCTGAGGTCTTTCTAGGATAATGATTGCTTTCAGGGGAAGGAAGCAAAGAACAGGGCTGTTGAACCTCTCATCTTTAGTTTGTCCTACTGGGGATTCGGGGATATAGCTGGAAGCTGCTCCTTTTCTTCCCCCCTCCCCCACCATGGAGCTGTGTTTGACAGGCTGCTCCCGCTCAAGTAGAACGAGTCAGTGGGAGAACGCGCTGGACAGACAGCGTCGTGGTGTGGTGCAGCCAGCTCCTACACTGAGACAAGTTGGACTGCGTGAGGCTGACAGGGGCAGGCTGTATGCAGAAGCTTGCAGGGCACCTGGCTGGCCTTACTCTGCCTGTTTTGGTGTACCTGGAGGTGTGTCTCTTCCTCCTTGTCCCATGGCACTGGGCAGCGCGAGACTGCTGTCGAGCATCTCGCAGACCGGTGTGCTCTCTGCCTGTCCCCAGCGGCACAGAAGAAGCTGATGGCAGCGCAGGCCCAACTCTCCTCTTCGGCTGCGGCGGGCGTGGCAGAGCCAGCGGTGGAAGCTCGAACCACAGCAACACAGATCACAAGGGAGCTGCTGCGGAGCAAAGGCATTGCGGGACTCTACAAGGGCCTGGGAGCCACGCTGCTAAGGTAGGGCGGGGTGAGCTCCAGCCCAGGGTGCCAGTGTTCCCATCGAAAGCACTGGCCATCCCGGGGATGAGCCTGCAAAGGGGCTGTTGGCTTCAGGGGCTGTGGGTTTGGCGTGGCTTGGTTTCGGTGCACGGGTTTTGAGTGTTCAAGAAGGGAAGTGCCCAGTGAGATGGGGAGAAGGATGCAAACATCTTGTAATTAACAAAAGTGCACAAAATGGCTGGCCTCTGACTGTCCTGGGGTCTTCTGTTTGCGTGCTGAAAAATGAGGGCTCTGTGAGGCTGAATGTCTCCTGTGGGACTGTTGTCCTTTATGCAGCCAGTTGTGCTCCTGCAGATGTTCAGCTGCTGTCTGTGTTGCAGTTGCAGACTTGGGATGTCTGTTGCACTCGGCCTGTGCTGCCCACATGTGATGCTTGCAGCCCTTTATTTGATGCTCAGTTTGTTGTGTCCTGCTCTGACTTTGCTCATCCTGTTCTCCTTTCCCCTCCTCCCTCCCTCTCCACCACAGGGACGTTCCGTTCTCCATTGTTTACTTCCCACTGTTCGCAAACCTGAACAAGCTGGGCCAGAAAGACCCCAATGTCAAGGCTCCATTCTATGTGTCCTTCCTCTCCGGATGTGTGGCTGGCAGTACAGCTGCGGTGGCTGTCAATCCTTGTGATGGTGAGTCCCTTTCTGGTGGCCTAATGCCAAGTGACAGGAGTTGGAGGCCCACAAGTGGGCTGGGTGAGGAGGAGGGTGAGCGTGCCAGCCCCTTTGCAGGATGAGCACAAAGGAGGGGAGCTCTGCTCTCTGGGCCCCCTCAGCTCAGACGAGGTTTCTTTCAGCTGACCTAGCTTATACAGAGGTTTGCAGCACTTGCTATGTAAGTCAGGAAGAGGGTGTCCTTCAGTTGTTCTCCACAGCAGTGGCTGTGAACACGCCCCTGAAAAGGCACATTTCCTTGAGGAGTGATAGTAGGCAAACTATTTATGTGCATATGGTCAGGGACAACCAGGGGAACCTCATATCTGTGGCCTTTTCTCCTGCTGCACAGCATCCGCCTTAAATAGCACCTTGGTTTCTCTGCTGTGAAGTGCACCAGAAAGTACTACTGCTCTCCTGAGCACGGCATGTGCTCCAGGGTGTGGAGAAATGTAAGGATAGCATTGTATATTTTAGATACGTCTTCCAGAAAGAGATGAGCATTTGAAAATCAGTTCCCATTTTGCAGAAAGATACTTGAATTTGGAATTGTTTAAAGCTTAAATCAGCCTTGGAAACCTTGGTCACAGCGAGGGGAGAGAGGGTTGGCTTTTGGGTCGCTGTGTTTTTGCTTTTACCCCTTCGCAAAGGAAAGGGGTTTGTTTTCCACTGTTCTGCTGTTAAGTCCATGAGAATGGTCTGTGGTCTTGGTGATCTCATTTTGACTGCTTTTCAAAGACGTTACTCTCAGGGTGGCTCTTGCCCGGCGGAGAGCGTGCTGCAATCCCAGCGCTCACCACTGTACCTCTCCCTTTCTCCCCAGTGATCAAAACACGGCTGCAGTCCTTGCAGAGAGGAGTGAACGAGGACACCTACTCAGGAGTACTGGACTGCACCAAGTAAGACTCCTGGTTGGTGAAGCAGGCCACCATATCAGATGTGTGGCTACTGCTTCTGCTGGCCGCTGGGCAGGCGGTGCAGCTTCTAGGCCCAACCAGCAGCTTCTGTTTCAGGTTTCCTCTGGACCGGTACTTCTGTTTATATGTCTGTATGGATATACTGTTCATATATATAGGTATATAAAAGGGAACTTCTTCCTATTTTGAACAGGGAAATACAGCATTTATATTTCAGTGCTTCTGTCCAAACTCTAGCAGACATAACACTGAGTTCTTATTTCTGCAAAGAGTGACAACGCTCTGGTTGTAACAGAATCACAGAATCGCCAGAGTCGGAAGGGACCTTGAAAGATTATCTAGTCCAACCCCCCTGCCTGAGCAGCATCACCTAGAGTAGATCACATAGGAACACATCCAGATTGATCTTGAATGTCTCCAGAGAAGGAGACTCCACAACCTCTCTGAGCAGCCTGTTCCAGTGATCTGTCACCCTCACAGTGGAAAAGTTCCTTCTTATATTAAGATGGAACTTTCTATGTTCCAGTTTGGAACCATTTCCCCTTGTTCTATCACTGGCCATCACTGAGAAGAGCCTGGATCCATCCTCCTGACACTCACTCTTTACATATTTTTAAACGTTAATGAGGTCACCCTTCAGTCTCCTCCAAGCTGCAAACCCAGTTCCCTCAGCCTGTCCTCATAAGGAAGATGTTCCACTCCCTTAATCATCTTGGTGGACCTGCACTGGACTCTCTCAAGGAGTTGTATGTCCTTCTGGAACTGAGGGGACCAGAACTGGTCACAATATTCCAGGTGAGGTCTCACCAAGGCGGAGTAGAGGGGGAGGAGGACCCCTCTTCACCTACTAGCCACCCCCCTTCTGATACACCCCAGGATGCCGTTGGCCTTCTTGGCCACAAGGGCACATTGCTGGCTCATCGTCATCCTGCTGTGCACCAGGACCCCCTGATGCTGCTCTCCAACAGGCCAGTCCCCAACCTATACTGGTACCAGGGGTTGTTCCTCCCCAGATGTAAGACCCTACACTTGCCCTTGTTAAATCTCATTAAATTTCTCCCTGCCCAACTCTCCAGCCTGTCTAAATCTTGTTGAATGGCAGCACAACCTTCTGGTGTGTCAGTCACCCCTCCCAGCTTTGTGTCATCAGCAAACTTGCTGACTGTGCACTCTGTTCCCTCATCCAGGTCATCAGTGAATACATTGAACAGTACTGGTCCCAGTACTGATCCCCGAGGGACTCCACTAGTTACAGGCCTCCAGCCAGACTCTGCCCCGTTAATGACAACTCTCTGGCTTCTGCCCTTCAACCAGCTCCCAGTCCACCTCACTACTCTGCTCTCCAGGCCACGCTTCTCAGTTTGTCCACCAGGGTACTGTTGAATGGCAACACAACTTTCTGGTGTGTCTGCCAACCCTCCCAGTTTGTGTCATCAAACTTTTGTCCTTCCCAAGGCAGCTGTCACGCAGGGAAGGACATGGGTGTGTTGGTTGACTGACGACAGAATATGTGTCAGCAGTGTGCCCAGGTGGCCATGAAGGCCAATGGTGTCCTGGCTTGTATCAAACAGCGTGGCCGGCAGGTCTGGGGAGGTAATTGTGCCCCTGTACTTGGCATTGGTGAGGCTGCACCTCGAGTACTGTGTCCAGTTCTGAGCCCCACACTACAGGAAGGACGTCGAGGTCCTAGAGAGAGTCCAGAGAAGGGCAGCCAGTCTGGTGAAGAGTCTAGAGGGCAAATCCTATGAGGAGCAGCTGAGGGAACTGGGGTGGTTTAGTTTGGAAAAGAGGTTGAGGGGAGACCTTATCACTGCCTATAATTATCTGAAAGGGGGTTGTAGAGAGGTGGGAGATGGTCTCTTCTGCCAAGTGACAGGTGACAGGACAAGGAGGAATGGCCTCAAGCTGCACTGTGGCAGGTTCAGATTAGATGTCGAGGAAAGGCTCTTCACTGAAAGAGTTGTTGGCGTGTGGAACAGGCTGCCCAGGGAGGTGCTTGAGTCACCACCCCTGGATGTATTTAACAGATGGGTAGGTGAGGTGCTCAGGGATATGGTTTAGGAGAGGACAGATATAGTTGGACTCGATCTTGCCGGTCCTTTCCAACCTAGGGATTTGTGAAGGCTCTGTTGTCTGAAAATCCTACAGCGTTACGGCTCGCATCCCTCTTGGGATTGGTGGGAGCAGCAGCTGCAGGAGCGCAGGTTGAGCGGGCAGTCCCCAGCCACCCTCTGCTCTGACCCTTTGCCACCCTCTGCTCTGGCTGCTTCAGAACACGGAGGGAAGTTTCAGAACGCAGGCGCTCTGCTTCTGTGTTGCTGCTGTTGCCACCCGGCTGTGGCCCGTGCTGTGGCTGGAGCTGGCCCAACTTTTAAACAGGGAGAGCTCTTGATGTAATCCCCGGGTTGTCTCAGCTCCACATCCAGACCCAGGCAGGCGCTCCTGCTCCTGGCCAGCTGTAGGGATGGGGTGTGTTCCTGCATGGCTGTTCCGGAGCACGTGGGGATGGTGGGCAGCCTGGCGTGGAGGCACAGTGCCCACTAACAGCACCTCCCTGGGCTTAGAGGCAAAAAGCCAGGGCATGGCCGGAGGCTGTCCGGGCATGGTGGAGGGGTGGATGGACACTTACCTATCTGTGCCGTTTCTTCCCAGGAAGATCTGGCAGAAGGAAGGACCCATGGCCTTCCTGAAAGGGGCATATTGCCGAGCCCTGGTCATCGCCCCTCTCTTCGGCATCGCACAAGTTGTCTACTTCATCGGCATCGCGGAGTTCCTGCTGGACATGCTCCCCAAGCACCGGGCCTAGCTTTGGCGCAGCCATGTGTGCCCTCCTGCCCCCTGCGGCACTGAGTCCATCCCCGTGTTCATCATCTGTGTCGGTTAATGTCAGAGCAACAGCACAAAGAGTTCGCGCAGGGGTGACAAGGGGACATGGTCTCCAGACGAGCAAATATGGGAGGGCTGAAGGGTCTCTTTTCTGTCTCGGTCTGGAATCTGCCCCCTCCCACTCCTTCCACGGACAATATCTAATTATGCATATCTTTTTTTTTTTTCCTCTCCTCTTTTTGTTTTTCAGTTGTCATTTTTAAGGACACTGGTAGCACAGACTGGGCTTGCAGACCCAGAGTTGTCCTCCCAGCCTCCGGGAGGAAGAGGAATGGAAGAGAAAGAGCCTGAACCCTTGTCCACCCCAGTGTCCTGGGGGCTCACTCTTCCTGGAGCTGCCAGCTCTCTGAGAAGGAGCTGGGAGGGCAGCAGTGTCCCCTTAGCCCCTTCTCAGCTCTGCTGGCCCCAGGTTGAGAGCGGGCACTGCACAAAGGGGGATCCTCACATTGCTGCTGGAGTGGGGAGGATGTCGGATCTGACAAGTCCTTAGCCTGAAAATGTTCACCCCTCCCTTCTCTCTTTCTCAAAAATGAGTTGGACCTAGATGACCTTCTTAGAGATCAAAGAAAGGGAAAGGGGATTGTTTCCAGTTAATTTTTTAAAAGCAAAGGGATGTCCCTAACGAGATGTCGCAGGCACACCCCGGAGAGGTGCAGAGATCAGATGTCTACTCTGTGGGGAATATGTCAGTTCAAATGAGCATCCAAAGGTGCTTCACTGCTCAGCTGCAGGCAGGGGAGGGAAAGGAACTTGGGATCAAGTTATTTTTGGGCTTTGTTTGGTTTACTTTGTTTTTCTTTTTTAAGGCGGGGGTTGTGGGTAGGGAAAACCAAACAAGAAACCACTTAACATTCCTTCAGTCTGCCCACGCCCTGGGTGATAAAGCCATGACTGTGACTGTGGGTGTAGATTAGCTGTTTTTTTTTTTGTTTTTTTTTTTTTTTTTAATTCCCAGCCTGGCTCTGGGTGCCTGAAAGAGGACCTCCCTCCGCTTCTGTGGTGCCCAGCTTCAGGGAGCTGTGCTGGAACAGCCGTGCCTGTGTGCTCACCTCCCAAGGTGAAAACACAAGGTCTAGTTGTGCTGCGGTTTTCGTGTTGGGTGTGTTTGGAGACAGCCAGTGGCGGAGGGTTCCCACACCTTGAGCGAGGAGTTGTTTGTGTGTGAGTAGGTGGACAAGTCCTCTGGATCACAGAAACTTGTTATGTACACCCACTCGCTTCTGGTGTGGTGGTCGGTGCTGGGTGCCTGGTGCCAGTTCTACACCTGCACCCTCCTGTCAAAGGGCCTGTCCTGGCCAACATTTGGCAGAGAACTTCCACGTTCAGCACGCTCTTAGGCTGTGTAATTAATTCTGGTTTAAATTAACTGAAGTGTGAGAACTACCAACCCAGTGTGATCTTCTCCATTATTTATTCCATTTGGTGCGATCCATCCGACGTTGGTGTTTAAATTAAACAGGTCAAATTCACTTTCATTCCATCTTTTTGCTTTGTTCTCCAGGCGCTTGTTTGGTGTTTGTGTTTCAGATGTATATTTAAATTAATTTAAAAAAAAATAATCCTTGGTTTTAATGTTTAAAAAAATTCTCTGTTTCGGGATTCCTGGGTTAAGTTTGTGCACAATCTGTATGTTGAGGGCCTTTTCCCTCAGTGCACCCTTTTTCTTCTTGAAAAAGTTGTTCTGTGGCTGATTTGTTACTTGTCAGTTTGCATATGTGAATAATTATTTTTTTTCTTAATGACTTCTCCCTGTGTCTGGGAAGGAATCTGCAAAGCCGGTGATAGATGTCTGTGCTGTGTGTAGTGCCGTGATGCTGCTCTTGCGCTGGATTTCCCCTGGGTGGATTAAAAAAGAAAGATTTTGGTGTGTTTTTTTTTTTTTTAAGGCACATTGTTCCTTGCTGTTTTGTGATTTATTGAAGGAGGGTCCCCAAAAGAAACTTCGCTGCTGAAAGTGGCGGGGTTTCCGCTTGCCATCCTGCCTGTGAGAGTTGCTCCTTGAAGCTGTGTGACTTGCAGCTGGGGAGGGGGTGACACGGAGGGGTGAAATGCAGGTTTGGATTGTGGAGATATGTTTGGAGGAAAATCTGGTGCAGTGATGGGCTGAGGTTCAGGGAAAGCTCTTCTTGTCCTTTTGCGTGCTGTTGAAAACCTCTTTGTGAAACTAACTCCCTGAAAGCTCCTGCTCTTCTTTCTACTTGGAGCTGGTGATGTCAGTGGGCTGAGTTTTAGCTGATTGGTTGGACATGTCCCTGAGTCAGGAAGAGACGGGGAGCTGAAGCAGGAGGAGTCACCGTGGCCACCCACGGGCAGGCAGGGTGCCACTGACCAAAACAAACAGGAATTCTGTTTTAAACTCTTACCAGTCTGGGGTGGTAAGAAGTAAAAGGAAGTGTTTTCTGGAAGTTTGTAGAAAGCAGTAGGAGAAACTTCTTAGAAAGCCACAGGAAGGGATAGCTTAGAAAATGAAGGAGGAAAGCAAGGAGGAAACTTCCTCAAATAACTGGAATAATCCTGAGCAACCACAAGTGACATTTCTGAAGATAAAGTAACAGTGACACTGCCACAAGCGGAAGTGTCCCAGAGAGCACTGGCAGAATGCTGGGCACAGAAAGGGAAGTTCCCTGGACAGGAAGAGCGAGATTGCTTGGGAAATTACTTCTTGCTTCCCAAGGAGGAATAGTTGTGGGACGTCCTAGAGGGCAACAGAAGTCCTCTAACCAGAGAGAAAATGCCATTAAAGCAATGGAGGACTCTAGAGAGAAACAAGGCCCGTTCCCAGGCATTTTCCTGGAAAACCATGCAGGGATTCCTAATAAGCAGTTGGGAGAAGCTCCTGAGAAAAGGGTAATTTCCTGCACGCTGCACAGGGGGAGAGAGGCCGCCGTTCCCTGCCCGTGGCACAATGGCCAAGCTAGACCTGGGGTAACAACTGTGTGAAAGTCCCGCACCCCTGGGCTGGTTTTCAGCTGGTTTTACCGCTCCCCGTGGAGCTCAGATGGGCTCAAGGAAGCGCAGCGAGGGTGAGTGCTGGGGCTACGTGTGCCCTGCCTGCTGTGGTGGCTCTTCACTAGTTTCTCTCTAATTAGATGCAAAATGGCACTCACCCTGCACCGAGGTGGTCCAGGGATCAGAGTGACCATTTTTATCATAGGTGGCTGTGCCCGGAAAACGTGTCACTGGAAACCAGCTGCAGCCCCAGCCGGGCGCTGCTTCCCCTTTCTGGGGTGCCCAACCCCTCCATCCTCGCTCTCACTGTGCATCCTATCCCACCTCTTTCCCCCCCCCCCCCCCCCTCCCACT
>VXBZ01010660.1:488034-532457 GCA_013399135.1 Heliornis fulica
TGTCTTCGAGGTGGGTGGGACGTGGGAGGTGGGGAGCGGCGGGGAGAGCAAGACAGCCCTGAGAGCTCCGTGCCCCTGGAGCCAGGGTGTCCCTGCTCACCCCACCCCTGCCCCCCCCACCCAGGCCTGGGCAAGAGTGAGTGGGCGCTATGAGGGGTACCATGAGGACCCGGCCAAGTGGAAGACCAACTTCCGCTGCGCCCTGAAGAGCACCCAGATGTTTATAGAGCTGGAGGACCACTCAAAGCGTGGTGATGACCCGCACAAGGTCTTTGCCATCGCCTCAGGTGAGCCTGGCCCCGTGGGGGGGCCGTGTTGGGGGTGGGGCAGGCGATCCCAGGGTGCCCCATTCATGTCACTGTTCTTCCAGATACCCCCTGTAAGGGTGAGAAGAGAGATTTTGGTAGTCCAGACACTGCCCTGGACCAGAAGCCACTGCACCAGCAGCTGCAGGTAACAGGGTGGGCCGGGGGGGGGTTCCCCACTGCTACTGCTCAGACTTTGCACCCCCATATCCCTGGGTGCTCCTGAGCTGGAGACCCGCACCTGGCTGAAGTGTGGGGCAGAGAAAGGCTGGGTGTCCCCTCTCCACAGCAGTAAGACTGCTTCCCTTTGCAGCCAGAGCTTGGCCCCCAAGATGTGGCCCCAGAAACCACCCCCCAAGGTAGGCATTAGTGCCCCATTTTTTTTTGGACAGCATCGTGGTAGGCTCAGCCTACCCCATGGGTTTGTAAGATCTCCCACCCACCGTGCCTGTCCTTCCTCAGACAGCACCAACCCCACACATCCCCCGATGCTGGAGGGCCTGGAGGAGCTGCAGTGGGTGCTGCAGCAGTGCGACATCTCCGCTCGGGACCTTGACATCCCAACCTCATCCTGGGTGCCTCCAGGTGAGACTAGCCCCACTTGTGGGGTGTAGGGTGGGTAACACCGTGGAGGCGGGGGTAACCCCAGCCCCTTCCCACTGGTGGCTGCTCTGCAGGGGATGCCCCCCACCAGGACACGCTGCTCCAGCCTCACCCAGATGCCAGCCAAAACAACTGTCTCCCCCCACCGGTATTTCAGCAGTGGGTGTCTGCAGTAGAGCAGCCCCCTTTGGTTGCCTGCAGGCCCCCAGACACCATGCTGCTGGAGGTCCAAGGTGGGTGCTATGGGGCAGGATCCAGCCCCGGGCATGGGAACGCTGTAACAGGGTGGGAAGAGGCCAGGGTGCTGCCAGATGTGCCCCATGCCAGCGCACCCTCCAATCCCACTGCACCCCGAGTTGTGATGCTTACGCTGCCCGCTGCAGAGGCTGTGCCACTGCTGTGCCACACGTCGGCGGTCACGGCCCCCGTGCCAACCCATGGGGAGGCGATGCTCTTCGTCCCTGCCGCCAGTCCTGCGCCACCACCACCGCTGCAGGCGGAGAGCACAGGTGAGGGTTAGCAGTTATGAGTAGCGGTGCATGATTATTAGTAATAACCATTATTCTTAATAGCTACTAATGCCTGAGGTGGGGGGGGTGTGCATTTTGGAGAGGGGGAGCATTCGAGTTTGCAGGATGCCCCTGCTGATGACTCCCACTGCAGGTGGCCTCATCCACACGCTGGATGTCAGCATCTACTACCGGGGGAAGCTGTTCCACCAGGAGGAGGTGGGCAACAGCCAGTGGCTGCTGACATACCAGTCCTCCGACCCAGCGGTGGCCCTGTGCCCCGGGCACCTGGTGCGCTTCCCCAGCCCCGCCGAGCTGGCTGACAGCAAGCAGCGTCGGTTCACCGAGGAGCTGCTGAGCAGCGCGGGGCTGCAGCTGGAGACACGCGCCTTCAAGCTGTTCGCCACCCGCCTGAAGAAGTGCAAGGTCTTCTGGGCCCTGTCCAAGCAGCTTGAAGGCATCAGGGACCCCCCACCCAACCTGCTTTACCGGGACCAGGAAACCCTCATCTTTGACTTCAATGAGTTTTGCACAGGTGGGCAGGGGGTGTCATGTGTGTGTGTCCCTGTCCCTCGGTCCTGGCCTTGGGGCTCCCAGCAGCCAGGTCCTGGACATCACAAGCACCCAGCCCCTCCCAGCGCTGCTGTTGCCTGGGCTCACTCCGAAACTGAGCCGTGTCTCCCCTTGCAGAGCTGAGGGACTTCCGTAATGGCCAAGGGCACCGGTCCCCTGACTTCACCATCTACCTCTGCTTTGGGCAGTCCTTCTCCAGGGCCAAGCCCAAGGAGTCCAAGCTCATCCTGGTCAAGGTGCAAGGGCCAACACCCACCACTGCCTCACTGCCCCCTGGGGAGGGGGACACTTTTTGGGGCCAGAGGAAATGAGGGTTTGGGTGCCCAAGGAGGAGGACCCCCACCTTGGGTCCAGAAGAGATGGGGCTCTGGCTGTCCAAAGAGGGGACTCTTCAGGGAGATGATGGGGGGTACTGGGTACCTAAGGAGGGGACACCTTGTGAACGGGGGGAGATGGAGAAACTGAGGGGGACCCTCAGAGACCAGGGGAGGTAGGGGTGGGCTTGGGTGCCCAAGGAATGGGATCCTTGGGGGATTTGGGGAGAGCGGAGTGCTGGGTGCTCGGGAAGGGGAACCCCCGGATGCAGGGGATATACACAGGGGCAGGTGCCTGGGGAAGGGACCCTTGGGGGCTGGGCAGGGAGGCAGCTGCCCAGGGATGGGGGACCCTCAGAGCGGGGGACAGCTAGAGGGTGCCCCGCACAGCTCCATCCGCTCCTGCAGGGGGACAGGGCCATGCAGGGCGCTGCAGCCAGGCTAGGCAGCTGCCCCTAACCCTGCCCATCACCCTCTCGGTTTGCCACCACAGCTGGTACCCAAGTTCTGCGAGTACTGGTACGAGCAGGTGCTGCGGGAGGGAGCCTCCTCCCTGGACAGCGGCACGGTCAGCCTCCAGCTCTCTGACTCCTTCAGCCTCTTCGAGCTCATCGAGCAGTGGGACATGCAGGTGGACTGACCCTCACCCACCCCACGCCTGGTGGACCCTGGGACAGGTGCCAGCTGGCGGAGGACCAATGGGAATTGGTGCCACCATCCAAACCAGTGTCCCCCCAAGGAGCACCATGGCAGGATGCTTACGGTGGGGACCTTCCCTCCTCCGCTGCCCCTGCCCCAAGGATGGCTTCCCCTCCCATCAGCTTTTCCCCTCCCATCAGCTGCTAACATGGGGTGTGTGGTGATTTACAGATTTATTTTCTTAAGTTTTTAAAGTGTATATGTATATGTATATGTATATGTATATGTATATGTATATGTATATGTATATGTATATGTATATGTATATGTATATGTATATGTATAGAACGGTGCTTGCTGGTATTGCCTGGACTCTGCCCCCACTATCAGTCTGACCCTCACGCACACCCCCATCCCCAAAACCGGGGTGGGGGGCTGTGGCTGTGGCCTCAGCGAAGGCCCAGCTGGCAGCAGGGTCACACCGGCGCTTGGCACATGGTGGGTTCCCACACGTGGAGGGGTGGCTTTGACGAGGCCTTTATTTCCAAGCGTGAAGGCAGCAGCTGCCAGGCGAGCCAAGAGTGCCGAGGCTGCCAGGGCTTTGGTTATGCAAGAACCACTCTTCCTCCTTCGCCGAGCGCCTCTCCGCTGGCCCAGGGTCACGTGCTTGAGATGTTCTGGAAACATAAGGCAGTGGCTACCCCGTGAGGACCCAGAGCTCAGCTCTGAGGCACAGGGGTGGTGCTGTCCTTGGGGGGAGCACGGAAACGAGAGTGCTGCCTGAAGATGGGATGTCCCCTCCCCAGGCTGGAAATCACTGCACCCCCTCATTGCAGGAGCCAGGGCAGAGGATGGGCCTGGTCATCAGTGCTGGACCCTGGGCTGGGGAAGGTGGCAGCCCTCTTACCTGGTGGTTGACGTGGATGCTGCTGGACCCAAAGGTGGTGGTCCCATAGCTGGTCACGTAATAGTGAGCAGGAGGCTGTGCTGGGTGCTCCTCCAGCTGCCTGAGCACTGTGGGGATGGTGGGGGGATCACCATCAGCCCCTGAGCGCTGTGAGACCCTCAGCTCTCTTCTCCCTGAGCACTGTTGCGGCACAAAACCAGGACCACTTGGCTCACCTTTGGGCAGGAGCAGCTCTGTGCCAAAACGGTGCCCACATGTCCCACAGGTTTTAATGTCTTCCTTTGTCCTGTGGAGGAGAAAGCCCTGAGAAGGAGCAATAGCTGTCTTCAGCACTTCCTATAGAAGATGATGCTGAAGTGATGGAAGAGGCTCCCTCTTCCCACCCTGACCTGAGGTCCTGCTGTCAGCGGGATGGCTGCGCCTTCCCAGGTGCCTGAGCACCTTCAGCCCTTCCTGAAATGGGATACATGCAGGCACCTGGCCAGAACCTCAACTCTTCCCGTGCTCAACTGTCACATGCAAGTAAGTGCTACCACCACATGGGAGGTGGGCCACTATGGCCAGGGCAGCATGGGACAATGTGGTGCCTGGTGGCTTTTGCAACTCACTTCACGTGGCTTTTAGACCAGCCCCACCAGCACTGCAGTAGCAGCCATCCTGCTCCAGCCCTCAGCTTGGAGGGGCACAGCACATACATACATGGCGTTTGTGCCATCCATGTCTGGCCAGATGAGCTCTGCAGGACAGCCAGCAGTCCGGCAGGGGGTCTTCACACACACGTGCAGCCCTGGCCACTCCTCGGCCAGCTTCTGGATGGTGAACACAACTGCCATGAGGAAGTCCCAAGCAAACTGGAAACCTTTCAGGCAAAAGAAGAGCATCTTGTTTTCTCACAGCCACCCAACTGCAGCAGCCCAGAAGGTGCTGTGGTGCTGCATCCATCGCTTCCAACCCACCAGGCCACAGCCAGAATTGTTGGACCACCTCTGATTCTCAAGTTAACCAAGGCCCGTTAGCCTTCAAAGGCAATTTAAAGATATGTTGGAAGAGGTCCCCAACTCAGATGGCCCTTTTACTCCGCTGGGATTTAATGGGGAAGGATGACCCAACTGCTCAGTGGGAAGACCGAGAAGTCAACATTCCACTTTCACATGGTATCTTGAGAGGGATCCTGACCAGGTGGCAAGGAGAAAGGAGAAATGGAACTGCTGGTGGACCCTGGCCAGACTAGGACATGGGGCAGAGGCTTCTGGGATGCTCTGCCCAGAAGGGTAGAGGTGGCAGGGTGATGGGGGGAGGGATAAGCAGAGACGTGAGATTGGGCGTCATGAAATAAGGATCAGGGATCCCTACCTGTCCTTCCTGATGGCTTTCTGCACCGGAGCTCCAGGTAGCTGTAGGCCCTCTGGTTATTCTCTTTGATCAGCAGAGGTTTGCCGTTGGATACGAGCAAGCAGGTCGCCTTGGCCACCCAGTGCGTGGAGTAGAAGGCACAAGCTTTCACCAGGAACCTGCAAGGACATTTCCTGTGGCTTTCATCACCCTCCTCCCCACTTATCTCTAACACTGGGTAAAGCATGGCACCAGGTGGACTTGAAAAATATGAGCCAAATTTCAGTAGACACCGAGGCAGACACCAAATGAAGCCCCTGCCCTACAAAAAGCTCAAGCAGCAGGAGCAGTCGCTTAAGCCAAGAACTGCTTCCAAAGAGTAAACTCTGGACACAAGTCAAGAACCCCAGAAGGACAAGAGAACTTCCAGAAACTGGAACAGTCCCAACAGCCATAACAATTAGACTGTCCTCAGGTGGGACTGGAACTTTCTGACTGCTTGGATGGACCAGCCAAAAAACTGGCCAAAACCCATGCCAGATGAAGTGAACCAGGAGTGCCGCCCTTGCTCACATCCAGGCAGCAAACATCAAAACAGTTCCTCCAGGGCTCTACACATCTGTGGCAGCGCTGAGAAGCCACCCTGGTCTCCTGAGTCCTGGCCTCATGCCTCAGCTGATGTGGTCTCTACAGCCAAGGGCTTGCTGACAGTCATACTGGCACCATGCTGAGCAAACCCTGACCCATCGAACCTCACTGAGGGCCGGAAACCACTGCTTACCTCTGGAAGAAGCCCTCAGGTATTTCAGGTGAGAAGTAGGCACGAATGTGGAGATCTTCAGGGTGATCTCCTCCCCACACCTCAGAGACCTCTTCAGTCTGGTTCAGATAGGTTGGGAACAAGTACCAGGTCTCACCATGGCCCCGTGTTGTCTCCCACGGCTTTCCAGGCACAAACTCACTGGCCTGTGGGTTGAGTGCTTCGGCATGCCTCACCTCCAGGCAGAGCTCAAAGTGCTTCAGGAGGTTGAAGAGCTTCCCTCTCCCTCGGTGAGGCCCATGCCCCATGATCTCCTCAAATATATCCTGCATTCCTTCCAAACAGAGCTGGTGCTTGACCAAGGCACGCACAGCCTGATGGCACAGCATTGCCTTAGTCTTGAAGGTCCACACCCAGTTGGACCTGTGTCTGATGGTGGCATGCTCCCCAATCAGCGTGTCTATAGAGATGTTCTCAAGCTGCTGGACTAGATGGTACCTGACAAGGAGCTGGGTGAGAAGAGGAGAAAAAAGATGGCAATGAGAGGAGTTCATCAAAGCTTCAGAGCTTGGGCCACGTGGAGAAGACAATCCTGATCCTCACACTCACCTTGAACATAGTTATTAGGAAGGTAGGCTGGAGAAAAACTGTGCTTTCCAGGTGCCTGATTTCCTCATACCACACAACAAGCCCAATGCGGTGGAGGTACCGCAAGATGTCCTGAAGGAGCTCTCTGTCCAGGGTGGCCAGGTGCTCACACTGGGAGAGTTTGCTAAGCAGGTACTGGAGGTCCATCATGCCTAAAGGGAGATGTGGGAGCTCAGCACACCTCTCTTGGACACCAGCATCCCAAGGCAGATGCTTTAGAGAGCGAACAACCACCAGCAGCACCCAATGTCACCCACACTGTCCTTGGAGAAGCAGCTGGGACCAGGACAATGCTCAGCAGCTATGGCCCAAAATGCTTTGTCCATCCTCAGCTGTTCCACTGCCATTCTGCACCTCTCATGGTTTTGCCTGTCCTCAGCGGTGCCAACAACCTTCCAGAACCTCAATGGAGCATCTGAAAGCTGAAGCTAAATTGTTTTTTTTTCCACTGTTTGAGGAAGTAGGCTCGTTTCCTGACTGCCAATTAAACCTCAGACCACCGTTTAGTCATGAAGCACAAGACAGGCAACAAAACTGGGTTCATGGCCACAGAAGAAAAGTATTTGCTTGTCATTCTCTAGTCCCACCACAGCCAGGGGAGCCAGAGATGACTCTGGGTGCTGGTGGTGTTCATAGCTACTCATCTTGCTAAGGCACAGGAGATATGGAGAAGGGGCTTGGGAGGGGTATGGGCCATTAGATAAGGTCAGCAGGACATAGGTTTGGAAACCACACAAAAGCTGTGAAGCATTTTCCTGCAAGATTTTATAATAACTTATATAGGGCAAAGGGGAGAGGAATGATGTGAGGGGAAAGAATCAAGCCAGAAAGAATCTGCCAGCCACGGGTTGGCAGAGCCCATCGGTGTGGACACACTGGTCCTTTTGCTGTGCTTTTCCTGAGGCACCTGCCTTGGGGGAGATGCTTGTAGTGGCAGAGCTGGGTAGCACCAATTAATATTCCAGCAATAACACTGCAGGGTCTTCAACAGCAACCCCACCGCCACGTGAACAGGCCAGAAAGTGTAGCAAGCACCAGAGAGCCTGTGCCAGGTCCTCCCAGGAAGGTGCAGGGGCTGGGGGGGGGGCGGGGGGAGTGTATGATGGACCACTCACCGTGGTCTGCCATCTCCTCGCTCTGTGCTATAACCACAATGGCAGCTTCCACCTGCCTATAGACAGGCGGCAGCACTCTGATGACCTCGGGGAAGAGCTCCTCATTCTTCACATGCTCCAGAATAGTGGCCTCAAGCTTTTTGATGTCACGGTCATCTGTGCAGTTGACAGGAACCAAGTTTAAAATCTGGAAGAGAGAAAGGACACACCTGCTAAAAGTGCATCCAGGAGTCTCAGCCTGTGAGGCAAAGGAGGGCCCTAATGCCAAGGAGGTCACCAAGGATGGGACACACAGCTGGCTTGGCTTCAGAGTGCACTTCTGCCGAACCTTCGCTCTTCAGCAGTTCCTGGAAAATCACAGAGGGATGGTAAATAATCCCCCATAGTGCCCTCTCTCCCCCACTCCCCGGCACAGGAATAGCCCATCCCCAAGTAGGGACAAGGACCCAGCAGGTCTCAGCCAGAGGTTGCCACATCCACCCAAGCTCTGGGGCGTGGCTGCAGTAGCAGCAGGTCCCCACCACCAGTAACACACGGGGTTGCCAGAGACACCAGTGGCCGCAGACAGCCAGGCACCATGATAATCTCAGCCCTACGGTTAACGTGCAGCTCTCCATCTCCTTCAGCCTCTCCCACTGGTCCATGTAAAACTCAGGCTCCTCGCTGCTCTCCAGGTTGTCAATGAAGTGAGAGACGTTGCTTTTTCTCTCTGCCAGCATAGCCATGATCTTGGCCATGATGTCGTGCCTCTTCTCCTCCACCTCCTCCTCCTGACAGCAGTCCACGTGGGTTCCCACAGGGAGCACCACCGAGTTTGGGACTCGCATAGACAGGTTGTTGATCCAGAAACCCACAAGCTCCTTGAAAGTCCTGTCATTAGTTTGGTACCTGGGCAGGGAAAGAAAGAAAGCCCCAAACTCACATCTGACCCTCTGGATTTCCAGCCACCTTCCACCAGCACAGGCTTGTTGGAGAATGGTTAAGGGAACAGGGTCAGGGCTCCCTTAAAGAGCTGTGTAAACAAACACCATCTTAGGACACAGTGTCTTTGGACTGTTTAAGGGGGTGTGAACACCTTAACCATTGTAATGTTAGTGTAATGTAATGTTATGTTAGTGTAATGTAATGTTAGTGTAATGTAAGTAGTGTAATGAGGAGTAGGCATAATTATCAGCAATGCTATATAAGGACCAGAGCTGTGTGAATACAGTGAACAACAATGCTTTCTCAATCACATTGAGTGCCTGCATTTGTTCTCTCCCCGAATCCCCCCCCGCACAGGCCTGACCACATACCTTGTGCTGAACCAGGGGCTTACTGGAGAAGAGCTCCTCTCTCCTGAGCTGTCACAGGCTGTATCCACCTTAAGGTCCCCATCCTTAAGCTAGGCCAGTTAAAGCTATGGGTAGCAGAGTCTGTCCTTGCTGTGGATGGGAGTGTCCCTCTGTACCTGGAAGCCCAAGCCTGGTGTGCTCTCCACATTCAAGGAGCACCACAAGGTGCAGGAGGGCTTGGAGAGGCACTCCCATGACAGAAAGCAAAGCTCTTAAGTCAGGGATCAGTTGTCACATGAGACGTTAATGGTCAGCTAACTCCTCGAAAGAGAGGAGGTGGGTCAGGGGATGAGAGATCCAGCTGTTTAATTGAAAGAGTGATCTGCAAGGAGAGGGAGAGGCAGCTGCTCCAGCAGCTAAAAAGACCAAACATGGAAATGCCCAATGGAAATGGTGTGAACCCACATGGGGAAAGCTTCTTTAGCACCTTTTTTCATCTCCCAGCCCACTTTGAATCCAAACCAGCTCAGCACTTACATGTGGAGATTGATGACAAGGATGACAAGCGCCTGTGGGGTGATGAACACATGGTGAGTCATGTAGTATTCCAGCTGGCCAGCAAAGTCCCAGAAGAGAAACGTGAAGTCCTCGATCCGGAACTCGCTGATTTCTATCCCAACCGTTCGCTCGTCCTTGGGCACCAGACTGGTTTGCCCTTGCTTCAGGCTTTTGCAGATGGTGGACTTCCCTGCCATTGAGGCCCCCAGGAACATGGTCTTGACCCTCTTGTCCTCCTGCCCTGAACCGTGTTGAAGCTGGTTGAAGTAGTTCCGGATCTGCTGGATGCCACCAGCACACACTTCACTGGGTGGCTGCCGGAGCGGGTTCCCATTGGCCTTGAAGGTTTTCAGGGCTTGCCCCTGGAAGAGGTCCCTGGGGAGCTGGCGAAGGGCGTTGTTCTGCACATGGAGCTCCTGTAAGCGTGCCAGCTGCAGCACAGGCTGGGGGAAGGTCCGAAACAGGTTGTGGGAGATGTTGAGGTACTGGAGGCTGCCTCGGCAAGCTGCCAGGTCCCTGGGGAGGGCACAGAGACGGTTGTTGTTCAACCGCAAGTGTCTAAGCCTGGAGAGATGAGAGAAGACCCCCTCGGGGATGACCCGGATTTGGTTCTGGTTCAGCTCGAGTTTCTCTAAACAGACCAAGCTCCCTATTTCACTGGGAAAGGCCACGAGCTCATTCTTGGACAATATCAGCTTCTTCAGGTTGCAAAGCCTTGAAATGCCAGTGATGCTCCTGAGCTTGTTCCTGTCGAGGTCAAGGCCCTCCAGCACAGGGTTGCTCAGGACAGCCGGGGGCAGCACACGCAGCCTTTGGGTAGCAAGAGTCACTTCACGCAAACCATCCTCCCGCTCCTGACCTTGATGCATGGGACAGGGAAGGTGTAAGACAGACTTTCACCCTTTGGGCTGCAAACCATTTTTTTTTATCCCTTGGGTTCTGCATAACTTTTCTCAAGAGAGGATGCAAAGCCAAGGCACAGAGACACCTTGGTTGGTCCTGAAGACACAGGAGGAAATGGTGCCCACCAGACATTGACCTGTAGCCCAAGCATCATGCTAACATCTTTGTCCTTGTTAAAGCATGGCAAAAGCTCCAGCTGCAGATGCACCTACCCCGAAACCAGGTTTCTAATACCAGCTGCAGGCTGGTGGAGACATTACAGGGAGAGCTGCTCTCCAAATAACTCACCCAACCCACCCTCTGCTCTCAACCACAGCCTGGGAGATGCACTGAGAGCAGGGTTAGGGAGTTCAGACACTTCCTCTTTCATGTCCTCCCCTTGCAGCAGATGGCAATTCCCAGAGATGCTCCCAACCCTGGGAGAACAGGGAATACAACAGGGACTGTGGGGGTTCCCACAGGATGGGGTGCAAAAGAAGGGAGGCGGTGACGGCCACAAACGTGCCCCAAAAGGAAGGTGGTTGGAGCAGAGAGGTTTGCAGGCAAGAAAGAGCACTGGGGGGATGTGGGAAGAGCGTCACACGATACTTGAACAAAACATGGTCAGATTTGCTTTCCTCTGTTTCACTTCCTCACCAGAGGCCGCTGAGTGCAGCATCATCCCCTTGCGCAAGGCACCCTGCTCAGGGCCAACAGTTCTCAGCATCACCATCTAAACCCGGGATGTGCAAAGAGCCCTGCGAGAAAGCGAGTTTTCACCCTCTCCCAAGCACCCGCCCTGGTCTCTGCTCCAGCACTGCCAGCAAGACAAAGGTCTCCCACCACCACCACTGTGAACCAGGGCAGCGAAGCGTCGGGACAGCTACTCACTGGCTTGGGGCTTCATCATGGCCCTGCAGTGTGGCACCAGCCGATCCTCCGGATCCTCCCGGGCGCTGGCCTCCCCCTTTCATTTCCTCCTTTCATGTTGCTGCTCCCCGCCTCTAGCCAGGAACCCCTCCCTCCTTCTCCATCCATCCATCCATCCATCCATCCATCCATCCATCCATCCATCCATCCATCCATCCATCCATCCATCCACTCTCAACAGCCCAGACACTGCTGGCCAGATATCAGGGCTCTGGTATCCCAAAAGCAGCTCTGGACATTACCCACGAGACAGTGGTGATGGGAGAGTAGCTTCTGAGCTACCTTCTTACAGCAGCATCCTTGTCTTTATCAATGGAGTTTTCGGTGCCACCACTGTTGTAGAGGAGGGGAAAGGGCAGCAACAGGATTGTGCTGCTACCAAACTATTGCCCATCTCAAACAGCATTTCTTCCCTTTAACAGGTGGCAACATCTGATCCAAGAGGATCAGATAGAAAGGAAAAAAAGCCCCAGCATACACTGTATGCAAGAACTGGTTTCAAGAAGGTGCTGGAGTGAAACTTACTTTTTGGTAAGTTTCTGGCTCTCTCCAGAGGCAGCTTATGGTTTTGATGGACTTTACAAGGGGACAGAAAGAAAGAAGTGGTATTCTTGTTGAGGGGACTTCAGGGGAAAGCAGGTGCAGCAGGTATCAGTATCAGCCTCACCACTCCTTGGGGCAGATGGCACATAGGTGTCCTTGCACTCCCAAGGTGCCTTGCAAGGGGCTGTTACTTGCCCTGCCAATTCAAAGCTAACACCAGCTGAGAATTTAAAACAGCCAACAGGTCTGAGGAACAAACCAACCTGACATTGTCAACACTGTAGTTGCTTCTATTGTTTGGTCAAGCTTTGTTTTTTGCAGGCCCTACCCTTTTCACTGGTGCAGGTAGGTTGCTCCAGTATCCTTCTCCTCATACAGCCAAAGGAGACTTTTCCAGCCTAGGTGTAGTCACACCTATGTCATCTTCTCTTGGTTTTTTTTTTTTTTTTTTTTGGCAAAAGCCTTTACAAGCCCACACTGCTCAGGGAGGCATATACTCCAGGTACAAGTTTAGCCTTAAACTACAGCTTCTCTTTCAGCTATTCTTTTGCAACTTTAGTGAGCCTTTGTTCAAAAATCTTCCATGACAGCCCAAAGCCATTGCTCCCTCTTACAGCATTCAAGCAGACAGAGCCAAGGCAGACCAACTCCGCAGCGCTCAGGGCTTATCCTTAAGCACAGGGTAGGATGGTGAACAATGGAAGAGAAGTTTTGCCAGTCTGGACAGTACTGGGATAAGGTTCATGTTGTTTCATAAATCTAAAGAGTCCTCAAGCCTGCTACAGGAAACACAGCTGAAATGAGAACATGCAGACAAAAGGCTTATGATGGCAGCATTCACTGAGAAGTTAGGAATGGCACCAAGGGCTCAAAGGTCCTGTTACTGGCAAGTCTTCCTACTTGCCTACACTCCCCGTGCAATGGGCATGTGTGTGTAGTTCAGATGATCACTTACAGATGGGCTGCTCTGCAGTACACGCAGCCAAGGAGCACTTTTAAGGAAAACAAGATGAAATGAGTACGTGTGCTAGACTCTGCTTCCCTAGGAAAACCAGTCCTCCTACAGAGGAGGAACGACATTTATCCAACTGAAATCATCTAGAAACACAGTATCCCATATGCAAGAGGCAAGCACCCAGGTTTATAGAGCATCGTCAGGGCAAAAGTCAGCTGTAAGGAACAAATGACACCTGCTATAGGACTAAAACTGTTCAAAATAACTTTATAAATTCTATCACATTTCTGCTTTGTACATCGGTTCAACTTTAACCCTCCAGCTTGTTACCAAAAATTCACAAAGCTTGCACTTTTTTCCCATTTTTTTCCTGAAAGGCAGACACAAAACCAGCCATCAGTGCATTATTTACACAAGTGCAACAGTCTCCAACCCCAAAATTAAACTCTTCACTAACAAGATACTTGCAACAGAAGGTAAATAAACGCCAGGGCTTGAGCAGTGTTTCTGAAGTCAGTTTACAAAGGTTAGCTCATTTCCGTAATCCCCAAATGACAGAGCGAGTAAAGCTTCGCCCGCCGTCGAACAGGCTAAAAATACCACATTTCAAGTATTTAATCAGAACTTTCTGAAGACAATCCGTATTTCAATAAACAAACATGAGGGGACAGCGTACAGCTCTCAATATACTGCATATGAAAAGTGGTGTCCAGTTCCAAACTTTTAGCACAACGGGTGCACAGCCCAAAAAATGTGACCAAAGTAACCTTGAAAACTATAGCAATCCGGGAGTCCCAAACACTAACCTCTTCTGTGTTCCTCCTGGAACTACTCTGCTGGTCTGAGGCATCTGATTGTTATTTAGGTCTACATCTGTAGGTAATCCAAAAAAAACAAAAACAATCCCACCCCAAGTTCATTCCCATATGAAACGGTTCAAGAGAGGGTCCCGCAGCAAAGTCCTGCTATACTCCTGCTTCTCAACAGCTCACTTTCATTGCAGTACAACTGTCGATCTGCCACTCCCTCTGGCTCCGCGTTCACAGCCAGGGTAAGTTCAGTCCAAGTCACGCCTGCTCTCAGTTTTCCACTTCACGCGTATCTTCTCCATCAGATTTCTTATGTTTCCTCATATGTTTGTATTTTTCCACATATGCCTTCACCAGGTTAGCCACCTTCATAGGGTTGATCTCTCCGCTTTTGCTGTGGCAGATCTACAGGGGATTAGAAAAAGCGTTTGGTCAACTAACATCATCGCAGCTGTTCGGGTGGGTTGAGAAGCCCCAGGCCTCCTAGGGGAACAGATTCCAACATCAAGCAGAAAACCTGACAAGGATAAGACTAGTTTCACTTTGAGCATTCCAGAAACATCCCAGGATTTATCTACTGAGCACCAACAGACTGAATGAATGCAGGAGCATCAGTGAAAGCGGAATTACTCATTTCTACTAGAGGTATTTCAAGCCAGCCAGTTTTGTACAACACACGGTAACCAGGGAAGTGTTAACTGCCCATTTCCCTGGCGATTCTGAGGAAGTGATGCTCAGATTAAAAGAATCTGGCAGTTTTCAGGGACCATTTTAATATACGGAAGAAAGAGAATGGGCCCCACAAAGAAGGTCTTCGGGTATTCAGAGAAGAGTTTGCAGTGACTTCAGCAGCAACTGGTGTTGCTCAGCTCTCCCATAAACCCCACCTGAAGTTCAAACAGGTCACGTAGAAGCTATGAAACTGCAGCCATTATCTCAGGAATTCTGATTTATGATGGAGTTTTCCAGCGACAGCAAGAATGCTGAGAAGGGAGAGAATACAATTCTCCAGGGTGTCACTTAACTACCTCGACCGCAAGGGCACTATTTGCTCTCAAACCAACATTTACTTGCTGATCAGGTCTTTTTCAGCCAAGATCTTGTCAGATCTGAGACAGAAGTCAACATCAGCCAAACTGCCAGGCTCTCCTCCAAAGTTCAGGGACACCACAGATGCTTAAGGAATCAACACACAAGGTGTTTTCTCACTTTATGAGCAACAGCTTGACAATTCTGCCCAAAGATTTTAATGAGAAAGACCTGACCATTCTCACCCAAGGCACGCACCACAGAGCATCTCAGCTCAGGCAGTTTAAGCTTAGCAACGTTCTAGACCACTGAAAATAAGATCTTCGGAAAGGAACAGTCTGACAGCTGTCATCACCCAGTCCTGCTTAAATTAAAGCTGTTATTGCTTCACCACAAGACTGCAGAGTTGGAGCCAGAGTCCAAAGAGCTATGACTCAGTTACAGCATATAAACGCTGAAGCTGGCAAGCACAATCCAAAGTACCGCTGCTTGTTTAACGACCTGCACAGCTTCTCCACTTCACTGTCACCTTACCTTCCGCACTGCTTTTCGAAGAATGTTCTTGTACTCCTCCTTCGTAATCTCCCTCTTTTGGTAAAAAGGTTTAATAGCAAGTTTCACTTCTTCCACAGCCCTCTCCTGCATGTGGAGCTTCTTCATGTACTGCACAGTAAAGGGAAGTTCGTTACCTTGTGCTGTCTCGGGAATGGTTACTGAATCTGCTTTTCTTAGACATGATCTAACAATTAAAATACTCATTTCAATTTCGCCAGCCCACAATTTGAAGGAAGTGCTAGCCTCAAAGCCATCCCCTTTACTGTAAATTGCAGTCTTGAAACCACTATCGGTTCATGATTATCAATTCAATTGGTCACCTCCTTCCCTTCTGACAACTGCAGAAAAACACATCCATCAAAAGTATCAGATTCTAAAAGGAGGAGGTCCTAGCTGTGACTATAAAGCTTCAGGTAGCTCTGAAGGCATTTGAAAACTGTGGAGTGGCCTCTAAGTTAAGAATTTTAGACAAAATAGAGCATATTCTATTAAAACAAGTTCATAAAACCTGCTGCTCAGAAGTATCTTACTGCTCTGTTTTGTAGGGTTTTTTTTGGCTTTTTTTGTTCTTGTGTTAAAATCCAGGTGATCTGACCAGCAAACCCAAAAGTGGGCAGCAGAACTAGCACTGCAAGATCTTTAAAGTTTTACTATCTTTGCATTTCAGTGCTGAAAAGCAGAAAGATACAGTGCTATAGAGAGGTAGCACCGTAACGAGAGCAGACATTAATTTCAAAGCTGGAGGGAAAAGGAGAAAACCAGGCATTTAAAGGAACTTGGACATCCTGGCTTCTGCAAAGTCCCTTTCAAACAATGCACGACCTTTAAGAATGTATTTCAGATATTTCAATCCCCCTCTGTTTTACTGTGATAAAGCAGTAGAAAATAGAACCATCAAATGGAGAAAATCCCGAAAGAATTCAAGGAAAGGACTGCCTGCCATTCCTGGGTTACACAGTCACCAAAACCAACAATGACAACAAGGGCTGGGAAAATACAGAACAGAGAAAGATTTAAAAACACTAAAAACTTTAAATAAAGAGCTCATTAATATTATCAATTTGCTACTCAATAGGATTCACTCACTTCCTCATTTTTTGTTTTATCCACTGGAGGTTTGGGTGCTTTGATCTTTTCTTCTGCGTTTCCAACGGAAGCAGCTTGGACTCCTGGTTCAGATGCAGTAGCCAGACTGCCCGGCTCCAGAGTCAGGCTCTGTCCTGCCATGCAGCCAAGCGCTGGAAGACTGCCCTGCATGATAAACTGAACTGTGGGCTGGCTGACAGGGGCATAGGGGGGAAGGCTTGAGGGCAAAGGTGGCGTCAAAGGTATATTTTGACAGTACACCTGTGAAACAGATACGACTTTGTAAACGCTTATACTTACAAGAGAGCATCAGATCAGGGTTTTGAGAGCACCTTTTATCCACTCAAACAGGCAAGTAATTGCTAGGTAGCCACCCCGGGCCTGAACATCCCAGCCCTCAATTTATGTCTGTGTGCCAGGAGCTAGCATCAGTCCCACTCAGACTGATGGCACCGACCAACGCCACCAGGCCAAGTTTTACCACCTAAGAGCAGCTCGCAGCTGCTCAAACCGCACACTTTCCACAAGTTACTGCTGAGAACAGAAGCTGCACGCATACAGAGTGGTATTAAACTGTGTATCCACTGCAAGGACCACCTGAGAAGTTAAATGATTAGCGGACTGCTGAGGTGTATGGGCTGTATGAAATGTACCACACGCAGAGGAAGGCGAACTCTGCCATGAGAGGAGGGTGTCGCACAACGAGGGCACAGATGAGGTGGGATGCCTTCCATGACACTTAGGTGCCAAAATAGGAACCAACCTGAGAGGAATCTAGATCAGGAAACATAGGCTCAGGAATCATATAATTGGTTGGAGGAGGCTCATTTAACTGCACCTGATTTAACGTTTGGTTCAAGTCCTCTGCCTTCCAGGCCCCTTCTTTTGCTCGCTGAAGTTTGTAAAACGGCATTCCTAGGGTCCCCAAGAGAAGGAAAAGAAAACATTTAAGAGCAAAATAAACATAGTGGGTCAAATAGTCAATACCAATTATATTAAAAAAAAAAAACGTATCTAACAAAAACTAAGTATAAGATTTTTGTTTTAGCGGTCATCAACATTTTAAAGCTTCTGATAACAGAGAACTTATCATCACACCGAGCAATTGCTTTTTACTGGGTTTCCATAAGAGGAACCAATGAGAACCAGAGAAGCGACTCTGTCAGCACACATAGCACAACACCCCAAGCCAAACTGCTTCTAGCAGAGCTCTCAGGAGTGAGCCACAGAGATCTGTCAGGCTCCTCGGTTCCGAGTAGTATTTATAAATTCCAAAGGCAAAACGCCCGCTCTAGTTAAAGGCGGAAAGGGCAGGACAGGGGCTGCCAGTTAAGAGATCGGGTTGCAATACGTGCTTCACGGCTGAACAAGCTGCCGCTGGCTGGCCAAGCTGTGCTGACAGCGCGTCTTCTCCAATTCATTAACACATCTCACCTCACTCTTTTAACAAGTGCAAAATGCCAGCTCTCAGGATTGGAAACAACAGGATCACCCCAGCTCAGATGACAGACCTGTTACACTTCAGCCAGGTTTAGCCACACACCAGAACCTCAAGCCTTATACAGCCCACTCCAACTGCTGTTTGTTTTCTGAAGGAGAGACTTACTTGGAGCTTTTCCAGCAGACAACGTGCCACTCTCTTCCTCCTGAAGATTCCAGGTAACTCTCTTCACTGGTGCTTTTGATTTCAATGCAGGACCCTGAGGTACTGCCTCCAATTCAGGCTTAAAGAAATTACCGCTTTTCTCATTTGACACAAGGCACTCATCTTTACCTTCCTTCACACGATCTGTTAGTTTGCTTCTGGATGGGCTTTGAAGCGGCGCAGCCTCAAGCGGAGCGTGCACGAAAACTTCCTTCTTTGGGGGTGGTTCCATCAGAGATGGACATAACGCAGTATTTTCTATTTTTACTGTAATCTCAAGGTTTGTATTGCTACAGCTACCAAGCACTGCTGGATTACTACTACTCATAAATTCTGTTTCAGCAAAAGAATCCACTCTGCTGATTGGAACACAGATGTTTGTGATCTCTGGCACAGGCAATCCAGTTTCAGTGGTCACTTCCTGACAGATGGGCTCCACCTTTCCAGTTTCTTGGGCCTCCCTCAGTTGAGCTGGGGTCTCAGGCTGTATTTCCTCGAGTTTGACATTTGGTTGGATGGTTATGGAAAAGTTTTCTAGTACTAGCTCCTCCTTTGGCTCTTGTTTGAAGGAATGGGGTTCCTCTGGACACCTAGACGCATTTTCAACTGGAGGATTTTGATCCTTTTCCAGTGGAGGAGGAAGAGAGGTCTCTTTTGACTTGTGTTTTCTTTCTTTGGAACACGATCTTGATCGTGGTCTTTTTTCCTTTGATTTGCTGCTTTTATGCTCCCGAGATCGAGATGCAGACCGAGACCTCCACTTTCTCCTCTCCCGAGACCTGGATCTTGACCTCTTTCTGTCCCTTGACCTCGAGCTACTGTCCTTATCATACCTCTCATAGCTTTTGTCTCTCCTGTGCTTCCGCCTTTTAGTCCTCTCCACGCTATTCGATCGGGAACGCTCCCTCCGTCTTGATCTCGACCGAGACCTTTTTTTCCTTTTCCTATTTTCATGAAATTCTGAAGTACTTCCAGGACTACCTGAGCGTGACCTAGATTTCCTTCTCTCCCTAGACCAAGAAGTTTTTGCCTTTTTATCCTTGGTTTTGTCCTTAATTTTCCTCTTTTTAGATCGTTCGTGGCTGCTAGAACGGTCAGTAGAAGACCTCTTGCTCTTGGGTTTCAACGTGTGTGTTTTGCTATGCTCTTCTCCATCTGACCAAGAGGTGGATCTGGAGCTCCGGTCCCTTGAGTGTGCTCTATCCCTAGAACCTGATCGGGATGTCCTACGTTCTTTGCCAAGTGCCTTTTTCATTTTCATCTTCTTGCTTTGCGAGGGGGATGTCGAACAGGATCTGGAACGGGACCGCTTCTCTGTTTCTTCTACCTTTTGGACTTTCTTCTGCCCATCGCTGTTGGAGTGACTACCTGGTTCTAGTTTCACTTCAATATTAGATCTAATCAATTCTTCAGCATTAAAGAACACATTAGGGCCTTCTCTGCTTTCCTCCTTTAAACACTCTGTGTTAGAAATCTGCTTAACAGTTGACGAAGTGCAAGGACTGCTTAGAAAGTCTTCCTCATCCACATTGTCTCGTTCCTCTGTATCAGAGATCTGTTCTACAATCCTGCTTCCTGCCGCCACGTCACCATGGGACTCTATGTTACTAGGTGGTACATCAGAGTCAGCCCCGGGGCCAAATATATTTTCTACCATGTAAGGGGCGAAACGACGGACAGTTTGAAACGTTTGGATTTTCAGATTATCAATGGAAATAGTCCTGGTAATATTAGTTAGCGGGATGCCCGAGCCAAGCCTTTCGGGACTGCTGCTTGCTGAACTCGAGTCTGATCCTGTTGGCTCAAAGGGATCGTATATTTCACTTTTGACCTGCTTTTTCTTAACTGAGAAGAAAGGTGAAGGAGTCTCTTTCTGTTGCACTTTGTCATCCACAGGGCGGAAGGTGTTACAAAATCCTGGGCTGGGCAGTCTGCTGAGATGCCCAGTGTTTCCAGGAATATTGATTTTAAAACTCTCGAAAGAGCTTGGACCTTTACTCCTTGAAGTGCCCAGCAGTGAGGAACTACTGTACACACCTGTGTTGGTAGAAAAGGACATCCCGCTTGTACGTGTCTGTTGCTGAGATTCCTTGGCATTTGACTTCTGACCTTCCACCCTGTTACCCTTTCCTGCCTGATTAGTGCTCTCTTTGCCAGTCAGCTGGGTTATACAGGAGCTGGGGATGTCACAGCTTTGGCTTCCCACGGGTTCTGGTTCCACCTGCTTGCTGCTGGTTTCCTTTTTAATCTTTGGTATCCTGGGAAGCTCAAAGATATCAATTCTCTTGGTAGCTGGTTTTAATGGCTGCCTCACAGTTACAGCTTTTGAACCCAAATTCAAGTTACAGCTCAGGGGCTTTGAGGATGAGTCAGTAGGTGCAAAGTTTTTAGATTTCCCATTAAATCTGGGCATTTCTTCTAACCTGGATCCACGCCTGCTCACAGTAGCTATACTCTGAGTCTGAACAGACCTGGGTGTCATTGAATATTCCGATTTTACAGTTGTCTTTTCCGATGCAGTCTGCACAGGGTTTGCTGCAGGCTCAGTCCTGCTCAGTGAGGGTGAAGGCGATGAAAACAAGCTTGAGGAGGAGGGTCTGCTGCGAGTACTCGTCCCCGAGGAAAGTGAAGGTCCAGCAGTGGAGCTGCTTGCTGTGGTCCCTGAGTGCACTGTACGTGGTTGGGTGTTCTGTCCTGAACTATCATCCACTCCTGAATCGTTTGCTGACTTTCTATGAAGTGGAGCTATGGCACAAGAGCAAACAAACTTTTCAGTACATATCTGGATACTTCTCCCCAACATGGCAAGAAGTACTGAGCTAACTGATTTAAGTTCCCCTTTGGTTTGCAGGTCACACAGATTTAACTGTGGTTACCACACAGTAATAATAGTTCTTAGTTCAATAGTTCTTTCAGTCAGATGCTCAAGGTTTAACGCAAATCAACCTCACGTTTAGCAAATTAACTACTCTGTTCAGCAGATATTACCAGGTTTATTACCCTGTAATTGCTGATGGATAAAAAGTTACTGTAACAGAGGTTATTTTAAGAATAAAACAGTATAATAAGTACCCAAGTTGCAAACTGATGAGATTCTTTCCAAATAATACCATGCCAAGGGAAGTGACAGCTGAAGATGCTAGCACGTATTCCAGAGCTCAACTTTTGCAAAGTAACTTCTTGCCAAGATCCTCACTGCTGCTTTTTGAACCAAAGAAGAGTTCACTAGCATTGCAGCAATGCATGTAAAATGCCAGAAGAGTTGGGTACTAAAATATCTCTGCTCTACCCAGAACTCCATTTTTATAACAAAGCACAAAACTTCAGTGCAGTACTTTTGAAAGAATAAAACTATATTTAAAATCAAAATCCTCCAGTAACATCTCAGATCCTCAATTAAAACAGAGATAAGTAATGATGCTTCAGAGGATACTTAAGAGTCTTATTAGACAGATTACTACTGAATCTACCCTCCTTACTCAAACGCTCAGTAAGGATATCCCCATATATTAAGCTATGCATCCTGTAGGACCAAGGCAGACGTGGATGAAAGAGGCTAATTCTATGAAGTGCCAAACCCTTACCTGCCTTCTTCGCTGTCAGAGAACCATCTCTGTTGATGACCACGTCAGAACTACTCATCATGAGAAAGTTCTGTCCAGACAGGATACTTCCCAACAGATCAGGCACAGGGGCAGCTTCTGCTTCGTGATCAGGACTCAAGGCAGGTACACTGCTTCTGCATGTTTCAGAGGGGTTATATTTCCTTTACTCTTACAGCACTTGTTCTATACACACACATTACATTAAAAAGAAACCAAAATCAAGGCCATAAACAGAGGTCAGCCAGGGAGGTTCACTTGTAGTTTTGGCTTCACTAGAGCCCTCGGCCCCAACTCCCTCTGACAAACTGAAGGCAACACTTTTACTGACTTCTCGCAGGAGCACCGCAGGATAGGCAGAGTATGTACTCGTACTCACAATACCAGAGACCTTTGGTAAGGAAACACTTTTCATTTAAGAATGGAGCTCACTATGTTGTGTATTAACTTCCCAGCACACTTAAGATGCATTTGTGAAACATAAAGCATTGTTCAGCACTTCAGAGATACTTGCATCCCAGCTGCCTCTCTTCTCCACACCAAAGCACAATCCCGAGTGTATTTCTCGGGCCTACGCTGCTATGTAAAAAAAGAAAACAAAAGCAGCTTTAAACAGCTTTTATCACCAGTCAGAATACACCTAGATACCTACTGACAAGACAGCTAAGAGCATGGCATAGGAGGAATTACACTGAAGAGCGGTAGCAATGCTCTCTCACATGGGAGAAAGCAAACAGTCCCCTCGATGCATTACCCAATCTTATAAAAATGGTCAAACTCAGTTCTTTTAATATGAACTGAAAAGGTCTGAGTGACTTTTGGTGCTGGCCTTTATATAGTTTTCCTTCTTTGCTTCATTTCTATATGACAACAAAAGCAGTGTTCCAAACAGTGTACACCAAAAAAATAAATCTAGAACACCATACAACAGACCACGACATTCAGTGTCGTCCAAGCAATTAAAGCTTTCAGAAAAGTTGAATTTAGCTAAATAGTTCTACCACTTTCTAAACAATGTGCTACTCACAACTCCTCATGAGGACACAAAAAGCTTACTGAAAGACTTCCTTCAGGATTGAGTAGGGAAAAGCATTCTAACTTTCTATGGTATCTTGGAATATTTCTCTCAATCTTGAGAAACTAACCTTTGCCACAAGTCAGATGTATTAGAGGACAGCCACATAAACTTCTTACTTCTTTAACAATTTAAGCTGATGTTCCTCCATTTCTCCTAGTCTTCAGCTTCATCAGCCTTTTCTGTGACTTGGTACCTTCCTCAGGTATTTTCCCCACCTGTTTTCCTCTTGTCACACTCCTGCTTCACGTCCTACCCCTCCACACTGTGTCCTACACCCCAGTCCTGAAAACCCATGGAAGTGGCCAGTGGGAGGCACCCAGCAGTGCTCTCTGGCTGTGGCAAGCACAAGGACACACACTTTGTACACAGAGGCATCTATCCAACAGCAAAGCAACCCTTAAACTGCAGGATCAAACAAAGATTTCTTTAAATTTTCCAAGCTCCAACAAACGGTAGTAGAATTGTACAATGAGGCCACATCCCTTATCTCCTCTGGATGTGCGATTGGATTCTGTGGCCCTTTTGTTAGAATCAATTTGCTCTTTTAGACAATTAGAGAAAAAAAACCTAAAGAGCTTGATGGGTTTTTACCTGGAAAGTCCCACAGAAATAGGTCTGGCTACAGGACGGTGAGACCTCAGTGCTGACTGGGAGAGAACTCTCCGTTTGGCACTGACTGGAGAATCTGGATTTGCTGGAACCTCTTCATTACTGTGAGAAAAACACAGATATGCGACCCCTGAAACTATGTTTTCTATGTCAATCAGATGAAGTAAACAATACCACTGCTAAGACAGATATGGTTAGAGAGTTTCATTAGAATACGTTTGAAAAAGATTTGTCCAATACACTTATTTTCTGTGACTATATAAACAGTATAAATCAGC
The DNA here is from genome assembly GCA_013399135.1 of Heliornis fulica. NCBI lineage: Eukaryota > Metazoa > Chordata > Aves > Gruiformes > Heliornithidae > Heliornis > Heliornis fulica. The sequence goes on from VXBZ01010660.1 coordinate 511,573, forward strand.
CAGCAGAGATTCAAGTGTAGATTAATTTTTATTTTTAAAATATTAAATAGGTAATTTACTTTTGTGAATTTAAAGTGTCTGGTGAAGTGAAGATGGGAAAAGGAGAAACAAGGAAGATTCTACAGGTTCACCTAATTCTATGCGAAGTCACTGTTTATTATATACCAAATATGCTAGCTACCTTCACTTAAAGGAAATAAACAGAAAATGGCTGATCAGATATCTAGCCTCTAATGGAGTCAGACCTTAAAGAACCCCACAGTGTTCCTATAAAAGCTCAGCAACTTGGTCAAGGAAAGAAGGAACAGTCCAAGGTGCTTGTTATGAGCTGTGTATTCAAAGCTGTCTTCAGATGAGAGATCTACACTCTGCAAAATATCACATGTACGAACAACCAGACACTAGTGAAACTATCAGGTCCCTGATAACAATTCAGAAATATCTTACCTTTCATAAGGATCCAACTCATATGGATCTCCAAACACAGACAAGGAAGCTGCGCCGATATCTGCTCTCATCAGACCAAGCGAGGGCTCTGTAGGCTTGTACATGGAAGGAAGTGAGGCCCCACGCACAGGTTTACTGAGACCAAGAGTTCTTGCAATACGGGAGCGAGTAGTAGCCTCATTTTTCACCTGCACAAAGAAATTGGGTTATTTTTATGCCACAGCAAGTACGTACCCTGTGTGTAAAGCTCCTTTTAATTCTTCCCTTCAGCTAAGTACAGTCTTTAGGTTACCCTTGGTAGCAGAAGCAGTGTACATTCATTGTCTCTATGTCTAAAGTATTTATTAAACTTTAACTAAAGTCTGTATGTCACTTCATACAGAAACTGCACCTATCGGATTTAAGTGACCAGGTAAGTTGGTTCTAAAAATATTTATTAATGTCATTCAAAGTTGTTAATCCCTTGTTAAAGGTTGGAGAGACAGTTCTGGCTGTAGGATGTAAACACTAGTTATGGTTGCTGAGGACAGAAGTCAAGCTGTTGCAGAGTATTCAGTATGTCCTTACAGAAGACCACTACCTAAAACTGCATGGGATTCTGAGAGCCCATACAGCTGATTAACTGGGTTTGCAACACCACAAACATAACCCAGCCTATTAAAGAGAATAGGTGGTGGCAATTTTAGCTGAGCTTGCACCAGTACCAAGGAAATACTAAAGCTCAGTGGCAAGGCATAACATAATGCCTGCAAGACATTCTTTACAGCATGATCCCTGCAGTTCGGGTGACAGGATTTGACACCAACCCAGCAGGCCTGCCTAGAAGTTGCATTTCATTTCCACGTACAGCATCTTTATAGACAACACCGGACACATCCTGCACATACTGCTACCACAAAAAAAAAGTTATCTGCTATCATTTTAAGACAGTGTTTTTCCCATTGAATAGCTACAGTGCTTTTACAGATGGCTGAAAAACAGCAAACAGACACTGGCAGAAACTCACACGTGATTTTACTCTTATTTTTCCCCTTCTCTTCTTTCTCAGATGCCGGCGCCTCTTCAGCTTAGTTCCTGAACTCTTCTTCCCAGATTCTGTCCGGGTTCTTTTTTTGCCTCCTACTTTCTTCCTCCTACCTGATGGGACAAAAGGCATCCAAGTATCTGGCTATGTGCTGGCACTACATTTTACGCTGTACTCCCCTCTTCACTCCCCCATGGCACACAAAGCAGCACAGAGACCCCTACAGCATGCTGCCACAGTTTAAAACGTCAGATCAGAAAAAGTGAAGTCATTAGGATTTGTTTAAAAGCAACCTTCAAGCCACTTCTGGGCAGAAGTAGTATGGGGAAAGAAAAAAATGTGTGTGGGCCACTTCTGTAGCTGCTCTGGTATGACAGCACACAGCTGATTTTTTTTTGTGTGATTCAGGCTTATATTCCCAAAGCTTTTATTCTTGTAGATGGGACCACAGGAAGTATCCGATGCCCTTACCTGTTCTTCTTTTCTGCCTAGCAGGACCCCGCGGCGTAAGAGGACGCTGGTAGACGGCTGCGTTTAGGCCTGCTACAACTGCCTCAATTGTTTCATCCAGAAGAGAGGACATGAGGTACCTTGGCACATGCTGCATTGGGGATTAGAAGTTACACGATACAGGTATCTCAAGATCAGCAACAAGTTAGTTACAAAAACATTTGATGAAAAATGGTTGTGAGATTTGAATGAGTAGCACTAGCGTCACCAAGCTGCCAGTCATGCAGTTATGTCACCTTTTTCGCCTATTGACTGCCGTATTAAGGAGAACATGACCTTGCTCTTCAGCCTCTCTCAGTATTACAGGTCATGGCTAGCCTAACTCTGGCTCTTGAAATAAGACCAATCCCAGAGACTGACATTTCCTCAATGAAAAAGTTCACTGAAGAACATTCCCAGTTCTACCTAACTGACCTCTGACTCATCATGCAGCAAAGTGTGATGAGCAAAGACTGAAAGGCCAGCTCAGTACAGGCCCCCATCCTAAACTCCTCACTCTAAGTCAGAGCCTCCTGATGCTGTGAAACACACACAGAGACAGCATTTCAAAAACACCTCTTGGGAAGCTCACTGAAATGGCAGGTGTGACTCCAGAGCATCATTTCATTGCAATAGCAGGGGCTGTCCCTAACAAGGGTCAACCACATTGAGATGAACACGTTTGAAGCACATGGATTCCAAACCACCACCACAGAATGTGAGCTCAAAGCCTCCTTGCAAAGCACAGGTTTGTTCCTTCCTTCCTCTGATTGGAAGGATGTCAAGAGGTTTCTCTCAACAGCTATGTAAGCTGGCCATGCTCACACCAACCACACTCCTAAAGGGTTACAGGGTCATAAAAAAATCTTAGAATGGTTTGTGTTAGAAGGGACTTGTAAAGATCACCTAGCCCAAGCCAGCTGTTGTGAGCAGGGACATTTTCGTTACCCACTCTCCTTTCTTCAAGGAACTACAACACAAAGAATCCAGAGTTTCATATAACCATAGCAGATGCAAAGATGCCTCTCATATTACAGATTGTTCACTGTGCTTACTTTCTAACAGAGCATATGCATCAAATGCTTGTACGCTTACGAAATGTGTATGTGGCACAAATGCTGGATGCTTCTGAGTACCTTGCAGTGGCAAAGAAGCATCAAACTGAAAAATGTTTGAAAATAGAATATACCAATAGAAATATGCACTTCTATTCATCTTACTATGGAAGTAATTTCACCAGGTTTCTCTGTTAGTGGCGCTAATGCATGTTGCAAACTACTACTGAGCTATTTCTATTAGAATGCCATTACTTTAGGTATCACAGGTGCCAATAAATATGACAGAAGGTTCTCCAATTTGGAGAACAGGATGGAGTAAAGAAAGCCCTGATGATTAGCCTAGACATACTTTTTTTTCCTAGATCTAAAAGAGTGCATCTAGCTACCCACCACTAGTGTGGGCACCTACAGAAGAACAGATGCATTCCAAAACACACTGCCATCCCAAATACTAAAGTTTTCCAAGGATCTGAAATCACTATCTCTCTGTGCTTTGAGGACAAGAGCTTACACACTCCTTAACCAGCAGAATTATGCCTTAGTAAGCTCAAGGTACAAGCTAGAGTATGATACACTTTTATTCAGAGACAAAGGGAATAAGTAATAGTGCCTTTCTAGGTGTAGTTTATAATAATCTCTGTAGATTTAGCAGTGGAGCTTTGTGAATGGGAAGTATTTGGCTTCCAGGCTTACACTGCTACGTGACTGACGTCCCCAGACACTTCACCTCTCATCTGCAGGAGGCAGCTACACTCTGTTCCTAAAACACTGGGCAGGGAAAGAAAGAAAGGCACTAGCAGTTACCCTGCCCAGCCTTTCACCTCAAACAACTCTTCTATTGTTTTTTTTCAACATACAACCTTGGTGGCTCAGATACAGCTGCTCAACGTGAATGCATCAAATCATTCATCACGTTTTTCTATGTTATTAATTCTTCTGAAGTTGAAATGAAAAGGCCTGCATTTGGAGACAGCAAGGGGTTGGCATCCAAGTAAGATGACCTCCACCATGAAGGACACAATGAATTTAAGGACTGCTCAAGCACTCTGAAAAGTCCTTAAATCAAGAAAATAACATGATAAAAACTTAAGGGGGAGCTAGATCTTTGTTCATGGCACCTCTTTCACACTGTACTTACTACAGTAATTCAGATCATTTGGGACTTGCTACAAGTTTCTCTCCACCCACATACAATGATTTTTATGAAAAATTAAACAGGTAAACTCTGGGGAGTTAGTTAACAGTAGACTGTTCTTCCCAACCATCAGAAAGGTAAAATAATAGAAAGCCTCTACTTTTTTCCCCAGATGTAGGAATTTTGTTTTGCTTCACTTAAGCATGTCTTTATTTGCCTTTATTTCTTCTGCCTGGAGTTACAAAATATAGAAGTGTAACTCACAAAGTTATGGCAGTACACAACATCCAGAAAAATCCCAGCTGCAGTCACATTCAGCATAAAGCCCCTCAAATCCTTTACTCATGGAACTGTAGGCATTCAGGATGCTTTCTTACATAAATTTTCTGGTGCCTGTTAATGTGGCTTAACTCACACTACCACATCACTGACAACAATCGCTTTCCCTTCAGCAAAAAGCTGATTTTCACAAACATAGCAACATTAAAAATACTTAATTTTTCTCTTCAATTTGGCTGAAGGTAGCCAACAGGTTCTACTGTCACTGCAAAGGGGGTAGGAAGACAAACAAGCAAATACATAAATGGCAAATAATGTCTTATCTCCACAGAAGAGGATGCTAAAACAAAAAAAAGAAAAAAAAAACCAAACAAGGCAAAAAAACAGAAATGGTGCACAAACTGTGCATTAACAGTCACTGGAAATAAAAATACAATTTTGTTCTCACAACTGAGGTGACAAAATGCAGATTAAGAGAGGAAGCCACCACGGACTTCAAAATAGAAAGTCTTTGTCATGTGCTGGACTCAATTTGCACATTTCAATTTGAAAGAGCTCTGCAACTACTAATCATTGTCCTACAAATGACTGTCAGCAGTCAACACAGACAGCTGAGCTACTCAAGGAGGTTCTCATTTCAACTCTTCCACAAGGTTTTCCCAAAGGCTCATTAGCAAATACTCCTAAATACCTGAATTTGTTGTGCTGTTGTTATCCGGTTTCTGTTCACTGTTGCCCTAACTCGTTCGCTCTGCCGAGTTCTGGCTATAGCTCGGGTTCGGACATGAGGGCGTAGCCTACTGGTGGTAGGAGTAACATCAGCCATGAGGGCAGCAACCTCTTCTTCACTGACATGATCTGTATCTTAAGAAGAAAAAAAACAAACAAGATGCCCAGGTCACTTATCTTTCTACACGTGAAAGCATTTAAAGAGTTTTGGACACACACATAAACACAAAGTATGACTTCCCTTTCTTAAACCCAGCACCTCTGGAGGCAGACATTATCCTCTCAAAAGGAAACGAGCTCAGACACCAATGCTTCAGACTGTTACACAGAAAGATGACCTTCTTGGCAACAGAAATTCCTGCTACCTTGACTATCTGAGGTCAGGACACTAATAAATTCCTTCCAATGTAGTACAGGACAGTTGTACTAAGGTACTGAGCTTAGAATGCTTCTAAGAAGCAACCCCACAGGTTGTAACTGCAGGTGAAAACCTTAACAAGATATTCTTATCAGTCAAGAGTTCAGGTCAACTCCTCAGGTTCAAGAGAGAATGCCTATCAAAACAATTATTTAGAACAGATAAAACCAGGGGTTAAACATCTCTTCAAAACAGCACATGCTTCACATCATCTATTTCGGGTGAAAAATGCTTGACTGTATACCACAAAACACTTACCTGCAGCAGCACTGACACCCATGGGGACACAGGCTGGACAGAACCATTCATCTACAGGGACTTCACTCAGAGGTGGATTAAGGCATTCCATGTGATACCTTCAGAAAAGAAAAAAACAAACAATGTGCTTCTTACCAAGGTAAGAGAGAATTCTACCTCTTTCCACACTCTACATAAGGCAGACACTTTTTCCTATGTGTGAAACTATGGTCTACCCTTCTGCTTCTACTGATCCTGAGAGAAATGATGCTGATAGCTATACGAGGGTTTTCAATTCTAGGTGGTATTTTGATCACTTTAGGCTCAAAACAGCTCAGAAAAATGAGCTGTTTCCTCTTGCTGTGTGGTGTATTGCTTGCCATTTGAATCTGTGCTGTGAGAAACGTGCAAAGCCAAAACTGATGGCAGCAAAGCAAAAGGACAGAAATACTAAGGCGCTGGGGAGACGCTGATGGACCACATCAGCTTGATGAAGACAACTCATGATAAGGGCTTCTTTGTAACTGCACACGCTAGGTTGTGAGGTATTGGTCAGTCACTGGCTTCATGCAGCTGCTCGCTGCACTGAAGACTAACCACACTGACTTTCCAGCACCACCTGAAAACCATACTAGTCAAGATCTCTAAGGGAAAGAAGAGAGTATGATGCCCCAGCTAGATGAGCCTTGTGAAGCACTCTCTGCCCAACAGGTAGAGCATCTAGACTGAACAGTCTCATCAACCACTTACAGACAAGCTACCCAGCAAAGCCTTTCAGAGTTACACAACTTGGGTTCTGTCCATTTTCACAATCAAAACTCAGCACAAGTGGCATGTGTTAGTAGCACAGAATCTCTGAAGCAACTCCTGTTCAAACACATGAAAACCAAGTTCCCTTGGAAAGGAACAAGTGGAGGCCACAGTTTTCAGTAAGAATTTCAGCTTCAAATGAGCAATATTTCTATGACCAACTTTATTGTTCTAAAATGGGATCCCCTGATATTCTTGTGATGTACTTTAAGTCTGAAACAGATAAAGAAAGAAGAGCAAAGCTCAGTTTCACCTTCCCATGACAAAATTCACTGCCTGACAATGTATCTCAGTGCCAGATATTATAGAAGGATAAAGTGATACTTGTTCTACAAAAAAAAAAAAACAAACCACACACAAAAAAAAACCCCACAACAACAACAAAAAAAAAAAACACAAAAACCCCAAATAAACCCACACCTGGAAGAAAATTGATTTTACTCATCCTGATTCTTTCAGGTTCATTTACTTGCACTCCTGTACCCACCCACTCACAAGCACAAAGACTGTGTGCCTAAGCGGTCTGGCCAGGATTATTTGTGTACAACACAGAGAAGGCAAGAGACACTGGCCATCAAGTCTTTAACACACCTCCTGGGCTCTGTGACTGGCAGCGAAGAACTGATTTCAGACTTCTTTCTCATACCAGTTAAAGAATGAGTGCATGCTACTGGGGAACTTCTGCTTCGTTATTTTGTCTCAGTCTTCACAAACAATAAGAAAAATAAAATCTATGAAATGAAGGCATTTTGGTCACGGGTGTAGCCCTGTTCTTTATTTTGTTGACACCTATTTCTATATCAGTATTTGCACTTTTGTATTCATACCAATCTTAATGCTATTGTTGCACAGTTCAGCAAGTTAGGTGGCCACATTCTAACAAGTCTTACCTGAAAATTATTTCAATAGAAAAAGGTTTGATTACTCAAACCATAACTTAAATTCAGAAAATAGTATTATACAACAGTCATACATGGTGGAAACACACAACTAGCTAAAAGCAATGGAATGACTGGATGACTCCAATGTTTTTAGAATTGTTGACAGAAATGACCGATGAAACTTCACTACAGTGTTGGGTCAGAGAAAGAACACCCAGGAACAAAACTAGGATGAATCACCTATTTATACATTTTCCTTGAGTTAATCTCAGCCATGGAGAGCTAATAAAGACTGCAAGCTCTTTCTTCAGCAAGTGCTTCTGGAAGTGTTAAGTCAAGTATTTATTAAGAACTTATTTTAGGAAAAGAAGATAAAAAAAAAATCAAAACTAGAGTTGAAAAAATCTAAATAAAAAGACATTCAGAGGAACTACTGAGAGACCACAAAGGAAAATCTTAAGCAACACATGTATTTCTGAAAAGGCTTATGAAATTTCAGGAAGACCTGAAATACATGACTTCAGATAAGACCTATGAAGCACTGCTTTTGGTTAAGTATTTTAAATTCAGTGTTCTGATGACACACTTAATATTTAGTTTTCCTGATTTTGTCTTCTCCAGAAGGTAAATCAGTGCACATGGACACTACAGAAAAAAACAAAAAACAAACCCAGACTTATCAGGTGTCTAGTTAGCTTGCTAGAAGTAATTTTCTTATTTAATTTTACATATTCATTGTAAGCAAGTATGTCTTTGTTCAAATGATGTAATCAAACTGACAATAGTATGACTGAACACTATAAAAACATTAAACTGTAGCAGAAGCCTGTCGGCCCAACGTTGTGTTCATGTATCTTGATGCTTCTAACTTAAAACATTTTATTCATCAGGGAGAGTGGAAAAAATACATCAGAGAGAAGTAAGAATAAGGAAATGAGAAAAGGTCTCAAAATTTCACAAAACTGTGAATCTTAAGTACTACTCCTATAAAGCACTAATGCTGAACCAGTTGGGACAAGTCATGCACCCTCTCAAGGAGATAAAGGATATGTTTTTTACTTTCCATGCACCCAGATATTGTGTGGATGACCACAAACATTGCAGCAGTTGAAAGTACAGTCACCTGTTTTGGTGGTCTGTAGCACGGATGTGTGCAGCACACATATGCTGCTACTTGACCAGAAGGATCCACCACATCACAGGAATGTCTGCACTATAGACACATCAATACAGGTCTGGCCACATGAACAGAGCAGCAAGGGGCAGCATACAGACCAGAGAGTGCCTGTGGACCAAATGCTGGCCAACCCTGCAGTGCTATCTGCAATCATGCAGGTGCTATGTTCCTTTCTTACCCTGCATCACAGCCATCACACAGCAGCAGGCGGTCCTCCCGGTCACTTCTGCCACACACCTCACAGAAGGTTGGATCATCCTCTCCATCATTACCCTGAGTTTTTGTGTTCTCGACAGGAATCTAAGTAAAGGAAGGATTCACATTTTACATAAAATGTGGCATTTCTTTAAAATTCATTGTCACATTAACAGTACCTGCAGCAAATCGAGTAAATGGATCAAAATGGCTGTTACACACCAGAACCTGCATTTAACACATCTAGGATGTGATCAAGTGCTTGAAAACACCTACTGAACTTGCCTACTGTCAGACACAAACAACTATGGAAAACTGCATTTTAAGAACAGGTGAAACAAAAATTCCCAAGTAAGATCAAAAGCAGTCAAACCAACCGACCCCAAAAATATAAGACAGCAAGCTTTGCTTTTGTCCCTCTAAACATATGATTTAAATTTCCACACTTCTGTGAAAATGCTATCACTTAATAACAACCCATCAAACTCTTAAGCATCTCCTGCAAACCAACCTGTTTCCTACATTAATAAAGAGCAATGACAGCTCTTCAATAATTCTAGGGTGAGAGACCACCAGCACACTCAGCCTGTGCCTTTAAGGGCTCACTGCCATCTATCTGCCTCCCCTTACAAACCTAACTGCTACACAGTAAAGCTGGTAGCGAGACATAAAGAAAAAAAATCATATATAACCTGGATTATTCCTACTCATATTATAGCAGCACTTGCAGTATGCAGGGCATCTTCCCTGGGTGGACTGACTTATCAAAGCAAACCAGCTTAGAGTCAAGTGTCCATTATGCAAAAGAGGGAGTTATGAAAACCACCCTTTTTGCCATCAGCAACGATGCCACTCTTCAATCAACGTGCAATACTGCAGGGAACACAGGGAGGAAATAAAACTGGAGCAGACAATCTCAAGATAGGAAAGAAACAACTCATCCAAGCCCCAAATAAACATGCTAGAAGTGAACAGCTATTTCATGGCAAGTGGCCTTGTTGTTTGCTACAGTAGGAAGCTTACCTTTTTTAAAATTTTACCACCAAAACGTGCTCGAATGCTAATGTAATTAAAGAGAATTCGATCCACTGGACAGGAGTTTGCATTCTAGAAAGAAAAAAAAAATCCCCATACAGTTAACAAGCACATGTCTTGATTCAATTTTTAAAAAGGAAGTCTTCCATTATTAATGTAATAAACATTAATCTAATGCAGTAATCGTTTTAACAGCTATTGGTCTTGACATTTTAAGTACTTAAATCTGACTGATCTGGTTTACAAACAGCCTATTTTATCAGAGAGAACATGCATTTTTAGAAAATTATTTAGAAATTTATTATGCCAAAGTCATTTAATTATTACTCTACTGACAAAACAACATCAAAATCCTTCCAAACATTGTCTGGAAAAGGTGCTTGCATTTTAGGGCATTTTCTTTCTTTTGGACAAATGAGTAACTTGAAATGGCTTAAAAATATATTCAGTAAGAGTAGGGTTTTTTGTTTTAATTTAATTACCGCTGGTACTGCTTCATGCACAGTAAGTTTTATTGTAATTCTCACCATGGATTATGATTATGGGATCTGCACAGGTTGCAAGGAACTCTGATAACTGAATTCAGAGCAACCCACTGATTTAGTCAATATTATTTTTATGTCTTTTCCATGTTTAAATGTACATGGTTATAACAGACCCAAGCAACAGCGACAATACAAAATTAAACATGAGATAACATTAGATATACAATGACACACACACACACAGAGAAAAGCAGTATTACTAGTGTCTTGACTTAAAAATAATAGTTTCAGATGCCTCAAAACACACCTGCTTATTTCAGAAAAGAAAACAGATCAGGATGGGGTACAAAAAGAATAGTTCCACACTTCACAAACATTAATCCTGCCAAACAGAGCAGTAACCAGGTCTGTATAAAAAAAAGTATATATATCATAGTATAAATATTACAGTATGTTGTTCTCATTAAAGCAGAACAGCACGATCAGAGGGGAGAGAGCAGAGCACACCAGAAGGCCTAGTGGCACATTAGGGACAAAACAGCTCACCTTAGACCATTCCAGAATGCAGTCCAAGCAGAAGTAATGGGAACAGTTCTCAGGAGTCCCAACAGCCTGATCCCTAAAGGTGTTGAGGCAAATGGGGCAGTTTTCTCCATCCTCATCGGAGGAAATGCTTGCTTTGCTTATGTGTGGCTCTAATTTCAGAGTATCAGTCATTTCCCCCAAAGCAGCCTCAGTTTCTTCCTCCTCTTCATCTTCTTCCTCTTCATCACCGTCTTCGCAATCTTAAGAGGTGAAAGATGAAAAACAACTGTCATAAGCTGCAGCAAGTGCAGAGAGAATGGGTAGAATGGGATACCAGTATTTTTGGTACCTGGTATCAACTTCTCTGTCTGTGCTTGAATCAGCCTAATAACTTGGAAAACTGTGCTCTTGCCTTCCCAACAAGCTTTAAAATGGGATTTGTCTATCCAAGTAGCAACTTGAGTGAAGCAGCTTCAGCAGTACATGACATTACCAAGTATGTTTTCAGTAAAATTAACAGACCCAAGTAACACCCATACTCCTTTTTAAAACAACCAGACATAAATCCTTTCCATAAGTGAAAAAATGACATGAGCCATTGCCGCAATTTTGACTTTTTTCCCCCTAGTCATTCTGGAGCGGAGTTCACTCCTACTGAATATAACCACACCACTTTGGCTAGCAGATAGCTTTCCAACAGAAATGCTTTAAAAACTTAGAAATTGGGGAATGTCACTTGTTTATTACTGAAGGATTTGGGCATCAGCTTAGCACAGCAGCATCTGTGGATGCATGGTTAATTTCTGGAGGAAAAGCTTTCATCCTACTCTCTCCTATTATTTCTGCTAACACAATTTAAACAGAATTACCTTCTAGTTCTTCATCTTCACTTTCTTCCTTGTCCTCCTCACCTCCCTCTTCGTCAGTGTCATCATCTTCCTCCTCACTTCTGGTATCATCTTCTGAATCACAGCTATTTCCACCATTGCTTTCTTACAAAGAGGAGAGGAAAGGAAATCCCTATTAGATGCAGACAGGCAGGCAGAACAATGAAGGACACGACAGAATGCCTGCTTAGGATGCTCTCTTTGGAGATTAAACCAATAGGTTCTCCAACCTAGAACCAGAAATGGGGACATGCAGAAAGGCTGCATTTACCTGTTTCACTGAGGAGCACGAAACTCTGTCTTTTGCTCTTGCCTAGGGCAGCATTCTTGTTTATCAGTTCATCCTGGCTGTCATCATCCATGGCAGGACATTGGGAATCCACTCCCTGCAAGAAGGCACACTACAGTGAGGCAGTGCACAGCCTATGCAAGCCAAGCAGGTGTCAGCCTGGCAAAGAGCATACAATGCAACCACAGGAATATGAATGGTAGAAGGGACACAGCTCTACTGCAAAGGCTCCTCACACACCATTGACCAGTTTTCCCAGTTTGAAGTCAGAGGTTGCTACAGGGATGCAGTTACTAGTTTCACATCCCTACTGAGACAGTTGAAAGCAGCTGCTTGCTAAACTCAGTTTAGATGAAAGATTCAGCTTGATCTTGGGCTCCTGGATAACAGAAAAATGTATAACCAGTACTGCCCACTAAAAATAGGAATAGAAAACCCACAAACATTAAAACCATTCTGTGCACTGGCAATGACATGCAAACCCAAAAGGAACTAGAGGCTCTTTGAACAAGGACTAACTGGATGACAAAATGTGTTTGAAATCAAAACACTCAGTCTCGCTCAACTGAAAAGAAACAAGAAGAAAGATTATATATGTTAGGTTTTGGCTTGTTTTTTTTTTCCTTCACCAAAAAGGCCTTTTCCCAACTCTGTCACAAAACCAAGAAGCCTCACACTTCACAACTATTATTCCACAGAAGGGAGGAGACTTGATTTGGTGCATATTAATGCAATCACATTAATTGTCGTGCATTAGCACATACTGGCAATAAAACTGACAGATACCAAGAGATGCCACATGATCCAAATTCATAATGACATCAAACCAGAGCTTTTAATATATGATGTTACAAAGTATTAAGAAAGACAGATCCCTGTGTCTATATTTTCCCATGACTTGCTTATAAAGCTAGATGTCATATCTCAACATGGAAAGAAATGGATTTTTCTACAAGTGCAGCAAAGAAATTTCAGTCGGGTACTCTTCTCCCACTCTTCCTGCTCTGCATTACGTATCTTCCATATTAAGAGAATTTTCAGAACAAAACATTGTTTCATTCGAATGCTCTTGATTTGTATCTTTACTTGCACACTCCCTTTTTCAGCCATGAGGCACACCTCTGCGCTTAAAAGCCTTAAAATACAGGCTTCGCTAAAGCAAAATAAACTGCAAATGGAGTCTTCAATGCTGACGGGGAAAAAAAAAAAAAGGCTCAAAGGAAAAAAGATCAGGCTTCGACACAACCAGGTTCTGGTAAAGATTTCTCCTAACTTCAGAAAGAATGTTGCCTAAGCAGAGGCTTAAACCTTTAGCTAGATCCATGTCTGTTAAGAAGAGTGTGTTTAAAAACTATTTATGTTGTCTGAAGACACGCAGACTCATCAAAAGCCAGTCGCTCCATGATGTAATTGGGAAAAAAAAATAATAGGACAAAACCCTAGGAATTTTTCAGTTTCAGCAGTGCGTATGTATGAATTATTCAAACCGAAACTCAATTACATAACACCCTCCCAAAAGCTAAGTTAGCTCAGCAATGCAAAATTTGTGGTGACATTACAGCCAGGTTGGCTAAGGGCAGAGACTGGCAGTGTCAGCCTCAGAGCAGGGCAGCAGCAGGCCTGTTTGCTACGTACGTGGCAGGAATCTATATGGCATACTCAGCTTTTGCACAGACCCTCTGCATGTATCACTCCTCCATTGGCAGACCAACCCATCACTGCCACCTCCTCCAGCTACGGCGCTCCAGAGACACTGAGGGAGGCTGAGGCTAACCAAAGCCACTGCAGGGTAGAACTGTGGCTAACCTCCACTTTGCTCCTCCATGACCCCCATTCCCTTGCTCCCTAGTCACCCACAAAGCAAAGCAAAAAGCACAGAGAGGAAAAGAGCGTTGTATTTTTAACAGTGATTCCCGCAAGCCACATTTCTGATCAACACATACTTAACCACAATTCCAAACGGCACACATTGCTTCGCTGCTGTGGAATGGAACAGCCACACGTTATTTTCACCCTGCTACCCCAAGGAAAGATATCCTTTAAGCACAGAGGCAAACAAATCAGCACTTGTGACTTGACAATCTAAACTGACATATTTATGCTGCAAATGCAAGCTTGTACTTTGCTCGGAGGCAAAACTTGGAGTTACAGAGAAATCTGGTATTGCAGCAAACAATCAAGTCTTTAAATCTTGTCAGTAAAAAGAGTGTTTTGCAGATAGCTGGGAATAGACAAGGAGAAACCAAATGAGGTGAAGTGAGTTTGAGACTAAGCACATTACAAATCTTAACTTTATTAACAACCTTTTCCAACTAGAGAAAAAAAAAAATAAGGAAACCAAAGCTGACTATACACCTAATATGAAAGCTTGTTCTCCTGTCTTTCAAGAATAAGTAGCAGTCTGCAGTGGGTTTTTTCTTAGGGGAGACATTTCAAACAAATTACCACTAGGAAACACAAACGCATCCGTGACACATCTGAGAGCTCAACCACCTGGTACAAAAGCCCAGCTTTTGTTCCAGCATTTACTATATCAGAATTTTTCTAACCCCCAAGATGGAACCTGGAGATAGATAGGAAGCATGACTGTTGTTGCTACTGTTATATAAACAAAGTAGTTTCATTAAGAGAGAGATGTAGTGATTCCTTTGAGGCAAACCTTAGCTCTGCCCTTCTGCAACATAAAAGCCCAGACTGCTATAAAGCCAATGATTACCCCTGAAGGCCTTATGACTGAGGCAGATACAGCTGCTCACTGTTTTGGGGGTGCCCTCACCACTGCACCCAACCCCTTGCCACCTGCTCACTTGGGAATTCCCATGGTGTGCAGTATTCCACATACAGCCCTTCAATGGCAATCTCTTGGATCCATCCCTTCTGCATGCTGCTTTGAAGGCCCCGTTCAGAGTAATTCATGACATGTCCCCAGCAGGCAGCTCATCAGTGTAGATGCAGAGTATCCTGGCCAAAGACCCCTCATCTTTGGATGCGATACCACTAACACAGGGTTTCACCACTTCGAGCAAAATCTGTTTCAACTCCCTGGGCAGGTGCATCATTTGCAGTGTGCTCATCCAGTATCTGAATTGCAGGTTGCACACTGTGTCTGCCAATGGCAGGCACTCTATTCCTCCTCAACATCCCCATTTCCTAATTTCCATTTAGGAGAACCTTGAAGTATTTTAATAAAACATTAAACCACAAAAAACAAGCGTGTGGCAGGCGTTCTGTCACTTCCCATGCACCAGCGCTTTTCCCCAGCCCTAGGTTGCCCACCTCACTGGGGACACGTGGGGTCTGCATGGAGCAAAAAAATGTGCCTCCCACAGGACAAGCTCTGCTGTGGTTTAAAGTCGTAATCTGTCTTCATAGCAAATCCTGGACTTACATTTTTACATCAAGCTGCCTTAAGTCATTTTAATTGGACAATCAAATAGCAATTACAAACACTTCTTTCAGGCCATATTAGCAACAGGGTTTTCTGTTGGCTTTAAGAGCAGAGAAGATTAAGTGTTTCCTCCAGAACAAACACTTCAGGGAACACCCAGGTTATTGTGCTTGCGACCCTTATGCATTACCACAAATCAGTATTTTAACGGACTGTGCGTATGTTCCAGCTAGGAGGCAAGTGAGGTTTCCAACCATCAGAGGATCCACGGGCTACAAAACACTCTCAAACCCCATCTCACTCTGATGCAAAGCTGACAGAGCCGTCTACAACAAGCAACTCTAAGCCACACACCAAACACTTTCTAGCACCAATCAAGCTCCCCCATCACCAGCTTCTTACAGTAGTTTCCAAATTTTAGAAACAGAAGAGCCACTAGACAAGGCATTTATTTTAATCTACTTGGGTAACACACAGGCAAAGAAAACAAAGTCTGCTTTTCTCACAGGGTGGTTTTGAATGCTGATCTAAATCCATGGACAATTATTGAGCAGTCATGTTCCATAGAGCACCGCTAACTATATTTAAATCTATTAAATATTCAAATGCACAAGCTTTCAGTTCTTGTTGGCACACCTACTTTATCTGTAAATTTGGTGTGGTGGGGTTTTTTTGTTTGTTTGGGGGTTCATTTGCTGTTTGCTTTGCTTGGTTTTTTTATAAATCAATCAAACAATTCAGATCCCTCTGGAATATCAACATCACACAACAGAAAACACTTGGCTTTATTTCCAACTGCATACACTATATTGAAAGAAAACAAGAGTTGTAAAAGTCAAGGTTTCACCTGGTTGGACAACACCTGGATATGGTGCGACTAGCATTTGCCACCACCATACTCCACAGGTAAGAGGTTCAAGCAGGGAAAGTATTCAGATTAATGGGAGACAGCCCAGAACTGTGCAGTGCCAATCTAGCATGCACAGGGAGCTTTAAAAAAGCCTTCTAAATCTAAATTTAGATCCAACTTTCCCCTGTTTAAGTTACAAAAAGATTAACTCTTGAATGTCACTATCAAAAATCCCCACGTAATGATTTAATAATGGAATCATCTAAGAACCTAACAGATAAGGCACAGAAAACTAATCCTGGGGTAGGTAAGGAAGTTCTTATCTTTTCCCTGTCCTGGCCCTGCCCTAAATTTAGACACCTTTAAAGTCCAGGACTGAAAGTGTCCACCAAAGCTTCCCCAGGAGCTGGCACTGTGCTCTTTGGGGAAGCTTGAAACACAAGGCAACACACAGGCTCTGCAAAGGCACTTTTGAAGAGCAACACCTCACCCAGAGGAGCAACTGGGCATTTTGTACCTTTGCATTCAAAGCAGCAGACAAATTCTAAGCAATTCCCAGCCCACAATTCCCTGAAGCCACCAGCTCAACTTCCAGCTATGGATCAAACACTCTCCCACACCGCAGGTTTTCTTTTCTTAACAGGCTTTTTTTCTTAGGTAGGGTCAACCCTTCCTGGCGAGGGCCCTTTCAGCACCAGTTTCTCACACTGCTCCCACCTTTAACCACAGTTTTCCCTGCTGACTTTCAGGCATGGCTAGGGAAAAAACCCCAAACCAACCAACCAAAAAAACCCCAAACCAACCAACCAAACTAAAGAACTTCCGTGATTTTGGGGGTTTTTTAGGGGTGGACGGTGGGTGTGTGTTGTGCGTGACCAGAACAAACGGTACCAAGACCTCCTGGCTTTAAGTAAGTAACTGGCGAAGACCTCTGCAGCACATCAGCAATGGTGCCACAGAGCCCCCAGCAGGAGAAACCGTGACTACCAAAAGCTCGCCCATCCCACTGTTACTGTTGTGCACGGTGCAGCAGCCGCGCAGCTTCGAGACCCGTCAGCAGACGCGGGTTCCTTAGGACGAAGCTTATGAGTCTGCACACGCTCCGGCAAGAAGCTGGCGCGCTCCGGTTACAAACGCTCGGCAACGAGGCTTGGCTTTATACAGTCAAAGCTCCCTGCAGGGGCAGAGGAGGATGCCTGCTCCGCCGGCCCCCCCACCCCGCGTCGCCGCGCAGGGCCTCTATCCGCCGGCTCGGCCAACGCGCACCCCACGGGACCGCTCTCACAAGAAGCCTGGCTCGGACGCCCGGACACATCGTCAGGAGAAGACCGGACCGGCGGCAACCACCCGCCCCGCCCCGCTCCACTCCACTCCCAACCCCGGTCCCGTACCCGGGCACTTACGCAAGGAGAAGGCCGCAGCACTCATATAACCACCGGGCCGGCGCGACGGGCCGTACGGCCGGAAGTCCCCTCGCCCCGGATCTGTTGTGGAAGCACTTCCGAGTCACAACGGTGCCGGCGCCAGCAAAAACACCCGCCGGACCAAGCCATTGAGCGTTCGGGGGAGAGGGGAAGATGTTGGGAAGGCGCGAGGCGACAGGGTGAACCATTCGGGAAGGGGGAGGAGAACGGCCGCGGACCGAGCCATCGGAGGAAGGGAGCGCCGGGCTATACCACCACGGAGCGGCGGGAGGGCGGGACCGCACCGCCCGGAGGGATGGGAACTCCGTCCCTGCGGGCAGCGCCCATCCCCGCCCCACCGGTTCCTGGTTGTCCCGCGGCGGCTACGCTGGCAGGGCCGTCTCCCTTGACATGCCAAGGGAGCTCGCTGTCCCTTCGGCCGGCGTCCGCAGGCTCGGCGGGAGAAAACATCAAGCCTGCGGGTGTCGAGGCTGCGAAGTCTGAGGCTGGGGCCCTGTAGCTGCCTCCGCCCCGGCCGGGCGCCTTCCCTGCGGAGATGGGTCACACCCTCCCGGAGCTCAGCCTCCGCGGACTGGCACCCCTGCTAAACCGCGGGGAAGGCCGGCGGTGGGGGCTTGCACAGCTCTCGGCGGCGGCAGCGCAGGCTGAGCCCGGCGCACGGCTGCCCTCCGAGAAGCAGAGGCGTGCGGGCAGCGCGGAGCCCCTCCACACACTCACGCAGACCGCCGATCTTCCATCACCCCCACTACGTGCGGCTGATTCCCAACCCCAATGTTCCCGTTCCTGCGGGTGACCGCACACACGTACAGGCGGATGGGTTGTGTGTATGTATGTCCCGTCCCCAACACACACACTCCCCCCGCACCCCCCCCCACCCCTGCAGTGTTCCGTCAGCTGTGGTTTTCCTGCCCGAGCCTCGGCTGCCCGCCGGGAAGGGCCGCGCACGCCGCCAGCGCTCGCAGACGGACGTGACCGGGAGTTAACGCGAGTCCACGCAGACACTCGGGTCATTGTCGGGAGAGGGGCCGGGGCGGGGAGACGGTGTCTCTCTCCTGCGCCAGCCTTGCTGCTGCCCGCCCGCTCGGGCTCCGGGAGAGGGGCGAGGCGGGGGGGGCACGCCGTTGGAGCCCCGGACGGTGAAACACAAAGCGCCCCTTGTTCGGAAAGACGCGATCTGCGGCTGTTTAGGGGCAACTTTCTAATTACACATCAACCGAGGTGGCGTTTGCCGGCCCCCGGGGCGCCTATCTCGCTTTGGCTTCTTCCCCGAGCCCGCGACCACCGCTGCAGAGCGGCACCGGCGCTGCGCCGAAGCGGGCCGGGGGCTGCGGGGAAGCACGCCCGCTGTCACCTTCCGCGTCGTGGCTCTGCAGCAGCCCCGCGGGCACCGAGAGCCAGCCGGGAACAAAGGGGAGAGCGGCAGGGATGGGGTACGGGGCACCGTTCCCGGGACAGTACCGTCCCTGTCAGCAGGAAAACTCATCCCGGAGATTAAAGGCTGAGCCGTGAGCTCGTTCGGAGCCGGAGCAGAGGCTGAGGACAAACAGCTCCCACCAGCGCAGCCGCAAAGTGCCCTGCCCCGAAGCCTTGCCAGGGCAGTGGCAGACCGGCCTCTGAGCCAGGGACAGGGGTCTCGCCATCCCTTTCAAGGCACAGAAAATAGCACCTCCGGAACGAACACTCATTCCGCCCGTCACTGGGGCAGGAGGCGAGCACGTTGCCTGCCGTGTGGCCCGGGCTGGCGGCCCTCCAGCCCCACTCTGCATTGGAGGGTTGAGTACGGTACCAGGGGAGGCCTGAGCAATGTACAGGGCTTGGCGGCACACAACAGCCAACAGCATGCATGGCCCATGCCCCAGCAGATGCAGCAGTGCCTGTAGGGAGGTGTCAGGGCAGTGCCCAGCCATGTTACCCCCCTCAAAATACCTATTTTTAAACAAAGCAAGGACTTTCCACTGCTGTGCCTCACTCTGTGTGGTGGCTCTCCCTGGAGGGTGCAGGGGCCACCGTGCTCTGTGGCAAATTTCGCTCCAGTCTGGGTGATAGCCCTGCACTGGGAAAGACTTAACATACGTGACATTTTCCCTACAGCTGCTGGGTGAAAACAAAAAAAGCCCACACAGTACACACACAAACCGACAACAGGGCTGTCATTGTGCAGGCTTTACACCCCTCCCCACCGGCAATGGGGGAGCACAGCCGTGGATGACTGGCAAGCACTCTACAGCAAAACACATAGGGAAATCCTCTCCGTGGGGAATTGCCACCAGCTATCAGCGAACCACCGCTGGGTTTTGCTTTGAAACCTTGCACCACAGCTTGCAGGAAGAGCACCAGATTGTGAAACGCCCGCTGGAGCTGTGTGGCTGATGTGAGGGATGTTTTCACAGGGGATGCAGTGCTTGCGTCTCCTGCTAGGCCCCATGCATTATCAGTTCAGCAGGGATGTGGTGGCCGGCCGCTGTTTTGTCACTGGCCTCATTTACACTCGAAGTGTTTTTTCCTGAACATCAGCAGTATGGATGAAGTGGAGGGTCCTGCCCAACGTGCCCGTTCCCCCAGACACAGGCTGTTTTCTGGTCTGCTTGAGGAAGGTGTGTGGCAGATGGGAACCAGCCTGGACATTCGATGCCAGCCAATAAAGCCTTGACTTCTGTGCTCAGCAAATCCTTCCTGTGACACCTGGAAATTTTCAACATGTCAACCATCCTATTGGCCACTGGCTCCTTACATTGACAGGGGACAGCAAGCTCTACCAATACCAAGGTGCACTGCTACACTGAGAGTGCCCAGGTGGCCTTCAACCGCCCATCCTTCTCCAGGGGAAATGGGACTTACTGGGACACGACTCACAGACACCCTCACCCCTTGGCTCTGGGTCGCAGTGGGGCTCTCCAGGGTGATAGACCCCCTTCTAGCACCCTTTGGGGAGAGGAACCGCCTGCCCACCCGGCACTGTGAGGGGCACATGGGGTTTCCACATGCCCAAATCTGCAGGAAACAACGGGAAACAATTACTAACACACACACCATACCGGCGCAAAATTTAATACGACAACGAGAGGTGCTGCAGCTGAGGGGGAGGACGGCCGGCTCAGCAGTACCCCGCCGTTCCCACCTCCA
>VXBZ01010660.1:540316-558052 GCA_013399135.1 Heliornis fulica
TTATTTTAAAAAAAACCAAATCGAAAACAAGTCCCCTACAGTGTGTTCCCTGCTCCCTTGAAGCCTGATCCACAGCACCATGGAAAGGTGGTTTCTACTTCAGGTTCCTTATAGTAATTAAAAACACAAAACCAAAACAAAACCCTAAAAGAGAAGGCAGCTGGCAAAGAGGCTGTTGCGGCCCTGCTTGCTGCGGCAAGTTGCTATAACCTGCTCCATCCAGGCAAACCTCCAGGCAGGTCTCCACAATAGCTTCACTCCCCTAGTCACAGTAGGAAGGGTTTTTCCAGAACACAAAGTGGGTCTTTGGAGGAGGCTACACGAACAGCAGTGCCGCAGTTTTCAGTATAGAAAGCACTTAAAAAAACAAAACAAAACAAAAAGTAGATGGGGGTCGCCTCCGTCTGCAGGGGAAGAAGGTTGCTTTGTGTCATTGGTCTCTGGTTTTGTTTTACAGTCTGTAAAAATACTCTGGCCATCCACATCCATACACGATATAAAGCAGTAAAAATATATATATATGTGTGTGTGTAATTTTATATATATATATATAAAATATGGTTTATTTGTACAGTTACACTTGCAAGGCAATTGATCCTCTGCTGGCTGGGCTCTTCTACCTCCAGATGCTCTGCCTGGTTGATACAACTGCAAGACAAGACAGAATCAACCTGAGTTGACCCCACCATGGTAGGGAGGCGCTCACAAGACAAAAGGGGAAAGCAAAACGGGCTGCATGCGAGCGAGCGCAAAGGGGATGAGCTGCAGACAGCATCTGGTGAGGAAGGGATGGATGCCATGGGTCATGAGGAGGATGGCAGTAGGGTTTTGCTGAGGAGACAGTGGCATGGGTAGGAACAGGGTGCAGGCAGCATCACCAGAGCAGACAGTGACATCACAGCTTGCTTTTCCTGCACCCAGAAATGCAGTGCTAAGTGGAAAAAGGGTCGCAGGAGGTAGGAAAGGGTTCTGGCAGGAACTGGTCCCCAGGATGGAGCAAAAGTGACTCCTGTAAAAGATGGGAGCCAAATCCTCCCTGTCTTAACCCTTGCAAGGCCTTAGCCCCAGCGGAGGGAGGCTGGCAGGAGAGGGGATGAGGAGCATCCTCCACAGCTCCTGGCAGGGCAGAGCGACAGACCCTGGCAGCATGCAAGCTGCTGGCAGCAGAGCAGAGGCTGCCTGGGTGTAAGCTTTTGCTCTTCCTGACAGCATACAGAAATAGTTCTGGTTTCACACTCCCAGAACGCACTCGCTCTCTGTGACCCGTTTTGGGCAGGAAAACCCTCTCCCCTCTTCCCCACACATCCTCCCCAGCCCAGCTCGCGCTCCTGGGGGCTGGCTGGGATGTACGCACCCTCGGGGTTCAGGCTGGACACCAGGGGCTCCGGCAGGGTCCTGGGATGGCCGAGGACCTGCTTGGTGCTGGCGCGGGGAGGTGAATCGGCACCGGTGGTGGGAGAAAAACCTAAAGGATGGGGAAAAATGCCTGGCTCAGGTGGGGCTTGTGCCTCCTGCACTTGCTGGGTACAGCTACTGCAGTACCACAGGGTAGCTCTGGAAGAGACACAACAACCCCACCCCCATCCCCTTGTGCACCCTCACAGAGAGAAGAGGCAGCAGAGGGTCCTTGTAGATGTGGCCCTGGGCACCCTGCTCGCTCTTCCCTCACCAGAGACAAAGAGGTCATCGGTGGCTGGAGCCTGTCTCCACCAGCCCACCAGGGCTGACACTGGTCCTTGGCTACCTTTTTGCTGCCGCCGAGGTGGCATGCAGCAAGGCTGCAAAGGAAAGCTCCCTGTGGCTGCCCCAGCCCCAAAAGCAACAAAGCAGAATCTGACCCCTGAGCATAGCTATGAGCAGCCCCAAGGCTTCAATGGGGAAGAGGAAGGAGCCCCAGGGCTGGCAAGCCTCCAAGACCCCCCAGGGTAGTGAGAGCAACCACCATGCCAGCACCAAAACCCCATCCCTGCTGCCTAACCTCAGCATCCAGGGCAGAACCACCAGCTTTGAGGGTGACCCATTTGGAGGGGGTGCCGATCCCCTTGGAGGGGGAAGCAGGGAGCGGGCAGGGGTCCCGCGGAGCAGCCCCCGCGGCCGAGCCGGCAGCGGCGTGCTGACCTCCGTTTCTCCGGCAGGCTGGCAGCTCGCGCGGGCTCGGCTCTGGCTGGGCGTCCTCCTCGGACCTGGCCTGCAGGACAGTCACCGTGGCCCCCGTCTGCTGAATAAACTGCTGCAAATTACACTGCCTCAGCTCCTTATTTAACTCCTCCAGCTCTTGGGTCTGGGCCTGCAAAACACACCGAGGGGGGAACAGGGTGAGCCACATGTGTCCCCCCCCCACCGCCATGCCCCAAAACCAGCTGGCACACTGCCCCCAGGGCCGCTCCCCTAGCCGGGGCTCACCCTGCCGGCACTGGCGGAAGGGACCTCGGGGGGTACCGTGGCTCAGCCACTCCTCTCTGAGGGCCTGATGGAAGGGGGTCCCCAGGAAGCAGAGGAAGGTGTCTCGGGAACAGCCCTGCTTTGCTGCGTCTCCACAAGAGGGTGCGAGCAGCCGTCAAACGAGATGCTCAAGACGAGATGCTGGAAGCATGGCCGCCCTGGGGAGGGGCAGCTACCACCACCCAGGCGGGCAAAAGCCTCTCCCTTTTGCTCCATGGAAGGGGACCCCGCAGACAGAAGGCAGGCATCACACCGCACCTGGACGCCCTGATGCTGGGGGACCTCGGACAGGCGAGTCGGGGGGGATTGGGCATCGTGGCACAGCCCCACAGCCGCCATCTCCACACGGTGCAGCCCTCGCCCCGTGATAAGCCCAAGCCCCTGCACAGCTTGTGCAGTCACAAAGGCTTTGTGCACAGGCACCATGGGGACCTACACTAATCCCCTCCATGACTCCTTTATCCAAGATGCCACTGACCCTTGTGCCAACGCCACAGACCCCACACACGGACCGTCTGCTCCGCATGCGCCATCATCCATACTGAGACAGGGCAATGCTGTGCTCCCCATGCCCTAGCCAGCAGTACACCCAGCCCTGACAGTGATGGGTGTGGGACCCTGCACTGGACAGGTGAGAGTGGCAGAGTCCCCTCCAAGCGTGGTCACTGCTGCTGAGCCACTTCCGTGCACACAGCCCCATGCTCACTGGCCAAGTGGTCCAGGACCAACCCCATTCAACCCATTTGCCCCATGCTGCTGGAAAGCTGGTCTCACCCGTTCCCAAAGGTCCCACCACCCCATGGGACTGCTCAACTCTGTCCTATCTACCTGTAGGCTCCTTTCAGCTTCCTCCAGGGCCTTCTCCACACTGGCCAGGTTGCTCTCCAGCTGGGTTCCTTGCTTGACCTTGGCCTCCAGGTCTCTTTTCATCTTGGCAGCCATGTCCTCCAACTCTGTGGGGCTGGGAACAGGGGTCTCCTTCCCCCTCTTGGCTCTCTCTGCCATCTCCCACTGGATCTCCTCCTGCAGGGCTTCGGTTCGGATGCTCAGCTCATAGATCCTCTGGGTGTACTCCTCCAGACTGGCCCGCAGGCTCCTAACTCGCTCCTGCCGCTCCCGCTCACACTCCTTCTCCAGCCGCAGCTCACTCTGCCAAAACTCCTCCTCACCAAGCTCTGTTTCATTCCTCCGCACCAGGTGCTCCAGGTAGAGGATCTCATCCTCCTGGCCAACAAGCCGGCCACGCTCCCAGAGCCGTAGGTCCGTCTCCAGGGTGTCCCCATGGGCCTCCAAGGAATGCAGTTGTTCCTGCTGCCGCAGCACCCTCCTAAATAGCTCCTCCTTGGAAGGCTGGACAACCCCACCACCCTCCAAGTCCATCCCTTCCCGCACTTGGTGCCTCCACCGGCTCATGGCAAATGGGTCAATGGAGCCTGTAGGACCCAAATTGAAGGTCATGGATTTTTTTGGCTCCCGGGAACGGGGTGTATCCATGCCAGCAGGCCTGGGCTTGATGGGCAAACTGGCCCGAATGAACGTCCTCTCAGGGGCTTGGGGAGCGCCCTCTGAGGAGGGACGCTCAGCCACGCTGGGGCCTGTCCGTCGCAGGATAAACTGCACATCGTTGGCATACTGCCCACACTTGGCCAGCGACTCCAAGGGGCACTCTAGTGGCAGCAGCTGACGCTCCTTCTCCCGCAGCTTCTGCACCAGCACGTAGCGGCCTGTCTGACCTGCCAGGAGGACATGAACACATCAGATGGGGAAAGCCGTGGCCAGCAGTAGTGTGCCAAGGCTGCTGCCCCATGACCAGTGGCTGGTGACATCCCCACCACCCCAGAGCATGAAACCCCCTCCCCGTCCCCCAAGCTCTTCTGTTCCCAGGAAACACCTGCAGATGGCGCATCCCCTCAGCAGATACCTCCACCTGCAAAGGGGCATCCCCCCAGAAGATGGAGATGGCTCACCGATGGCCCGTGCCAAGGCAATGACCACTTCCTGGCAGGTGGTTTGCTCCGAGACACCGCAGACAACCCTCTGGATCCCATCCACCCAGACCTTCAGCTCCATCCCTGCAGCTGCCAGGCTTCAGGCACACTGGGTCATTGCAGGATGGGCTGCCTGCAGGGAGAAAAGAAACCAGGTATCTATCCCAAGCCACTCATGGAGGGAACAGAAGATGCTTTAACAGCATCATTAGGTCATCTTCAATGCCAGCATCCCATAAGGTGCATCCTAGACTGAGCAGTTGCTTGCTGCCACCCTCCATCCATCCACCTCTGCATCTCTTCCAGTGCATGGATCTCATTTCTGTTGATCTTATCAAAACACTGATGTACATCTGGAAAACAAAACCAGCCCACAAGTGACATTTTTTTTTCCTTTTTTCGCTCATGTCTGGGCAGCACATCCATACCTTCCCATGGCAACAAATGATGTGGTTAGTGTGCCTGCGCAGTGCCCAGAAGACGATGCCCAGGTTATTTCTGCTGTGAGCACAGACTTTTAATGGGCTTGCTGGACTTTCACTGTCATTTCTATGAATGACACTTTGGCTGCATGGCACCAGGGGATTTTCCAAACAACACTGGAAAAGGTGGAGAAACCTCCAGCCACCCACTCTTGCAATGGGATGTTGAGAGAAAGTGCAGATAATGCACATTTTAATCTATTTACCTTCATCTCAATTTATCAGAGAGCAATTAAGAAATTAAAATACAGCTTCTTTCTGCACAAAAACATGACCAAAGGTGGGGTGTGGGAGGGGGGAGTCAGGTACAAATGCCTGCAACAAAGCCCAGGTGATGCTCTGCCCAACACCGGGACACAGCCTGACTCCCACCCAGCAGTTTCTTCTCCTGCATTAAAATAACTCCCGTCAGCCTGGGCGCACCCAAGTCCTGCTTCTTCCAGCAGCTCAACAACTGCAACACTCTTAAAAAAATTAAAATTAAAAAAATAAAGCACAATCTTTAAAGAACTCAAACAGTTGAGCTTAGGGTATTTTCAAACACTGGTCATAAATCCATTTCCATTCCTCTTATTACACTGTTTTTTGTAGTATCAGGCTTGTCTGAAAGCTCCAGGCAGGGAAAAATACATAGGAAGTTTCCAGGTTGTCTGTCCTGAGGGTCCCAAACCGCTTTCTCCAGCGGCCACAGCCCCTCCACCCCTTGGCTCCATCTCTCCCAAGGCTGCAGCCAAGCTGCAAGAGACCCTGACCTCAATTGAGTCATCAAAGGGAGGGCTCCGAGCGTCCCACTTCCAGTGACAAGGGATTTTAGCCACGGTGTGAGAAAGGCAAGAAGGAACCAGGGTGAGGCCATTGCCAGCGGGTGCTGGGTCCCATCGGTGCCACCCCTCTGCTCACCTCTGAAATGTGGGCAAGGAGCAGCCGTCGCAAATACCTCAGCACTGAGCTCATGTTTGCCTTGGCTAGCCAGCTGGGGAAAACAGTGGGGGTGAAGGGCACCTTGAGCTCGCCTGACCTCCCTGTGAGCCTAAAGCTACTAACATTTGCTAGGTTTAGCCCAATTTTGTTTCAAAGCTGTGTTTCGGCACTGCTCCCGCTACCCTGTGCGTACAAAGCTGCAACTGAGCAAAGTCCAGGGACTGTCATGGCACCACCCAGCTCATGCTGAAGCCATTGTTGTCCCACCTCTCTGTGACACCCCAAAACCAAATTTGTGGCAGTAATGCATCCTGAGGAGCATTGCCCCCACCCCAGCCAGGGACCTGGCTAGTACTGAACCTGGCTTTACCTGCTCTGACCCTGTGGGGAGGCCAGGAGCTTAAAAATATATATTAAAAACAACCCCAACACTAAAAGCCCGTTTGGTAGAGTTGTATCGCAGAGCCTCACCTTACCCAAGAAATCCTGGGGCTGCCAAACGCTGCTGGGTGCGGAACGGGGACGGCTGCTGGCACACCAGTCCCAGGCACCTGTTTGGGTTCAAACCCGGCACCAACCTCCGGCTCCGCCTCTGCCAGCTGCCCTGGCAATCATTTACCAGCAGCCAGCGCACGGCACACCCCCATCGAAAAGCTGGGAGCGGCAGTCGCCATCTTTTCTCCTGATATGGGTGAAGCCCTTTTCCCCGCAAAATACATCCCTCCCCACTGCATCCCTCTCTCCCTCTCACATCCCCCAGCACCCCAAAATCCAATTGTTTTAACTATTGCCTTAAATCCTTGCAAGTGCAATGGGTCCATGTTACCTGACCACCTGCCACAACCCCTGGAGTTTTGGGGGGTCGCTGTCCCCAGCTCGCTATCAGATAGGGGACATTACCTGCCCCCTTGCAAGTGGTGAGTAAATGGGGTTGGTGGCTGCTCCCTCCTCACTCCTTCCCTGGGCAGGATCAGCTCCCTCAGCCCACCCAAATCCAGCCTGGCTGCCCTTCTTTCCCCAAAGCCCTGGGCTCATAAAGGAGCTGATGGGATGAAGGCAGCTCATCCTCATCTGCGGGGACCAGCAATGCTCCTCACACTTCCCAGTGCCTGCTCAGGGGGAGCATCACAACCCAAACACAGCATCTTATCCCCAATATCCCGTCGCACCAGCATCACCCGTCCCCAAGCCCACAAAACCAAACCATTCTAAGACCTGCTGGGAGATAACCCTCCATCTTGCCCACAGCATCACCTTGGCTATAGCCCTCCCAAGCTCTTTGCCATCACTCCAGTCATCAGCTGCAGGCAGGTCCCATTGCTCCACTTGCCAATGAGACCACCCGGTTTTTTTTGGGTGAGAATCACTCTCCTAGTGAAATGAAGTCTCCTCCCTCCCCTCTACCCCAATTACAAATCATTTCTATTGGAAACAGATTAACCAAGTGAGTAATTTTCTGCTACCTTCCCCATGCTATGGGTCCTAAAATTGAGGGTAGGGATGATTCATACCATGACTTCAACAAATTTCCAAACTGGGAGTTGGAATTTCAAATGCTGACACCAAAAAAAAAAACCAAGAATTTTTTTTTTTTAATTATCAATCTCCAATCTTAGTGTTATTTTGTTTCCTGGCACTGCCATCTCCCAGCCTCCCCAAAGCTGTCAGGCTAAAGGAAGAAGAGATGAACAAGCATTTCTGCAGGAGCATGTGGGCTTTGTGCAGCTCCTGAGAGCCACCATCCCAATGGATGCTGGGACATGTGAGGGTTTGATGATCTCCCTGGACCTGCAATAATAAACAGCCGGACATGAAGATTGGCTGGTTGCCCTCCTTACAGGAGCAAGGGTCGCCACCGATTTGCAGAGACCCCCTCCATGTTCCCCACAGTAGCTTTCATTAGCTGAGACAGAACCTTCCCACTGAGGACTGCCAACACTTGGCAAGTGCCTTTCTACCACATTTTGCCAAACAGGAAAAGAAATCCAGTTAGGAAAAAAACCCACCAGTTTTCAACACAACAGGCCGGCCAGCTGCCACCCAAAGCATCCTGAATGCCTCAACCAGAGCTCCCAACAAGGACTGTCTCAGAAGACTTTGAGCCAAACATCCGACCAGCATCTTCACCCATTTTTGTGGGGAGGGGGGAGTCACTCACCTCTCCTGCTATGTCCACCCCTGGCAGACAGCTAGGTGAGCAGCAGGACACTGAGAGCTTCCCAGCAAGCCTAACAAAAACGGCAGGAAGCCAGGTGACTTGTCTCTTGCCTTGGGGGTCAGGGTTGGGGCTGGGGGTAGGCTTGGAGAGACTCACAATTAAAGACGTACTTGTACTTGAGAGCAGGCTGTGATGAGCCCACCACATGGAAAGGATCAAAGGGTCTATGGGAACCAGTGGCTCTGCACCCCTTTGGACACACTCCAGGAGGATGCTAGGGCGCTCTCAGTCATTTTATTCCTGCGTTGAACCTGACCTTCCCGCTTGTTTCCCACCCAATGCTGAGGGGATGGGGATGATGCTCATCCCAGCTGCATGCAGACACAGAACAACAGAATCATGTTAGGAGTTGGAAGGGACCTCAAAAGATCATCTACAGTCCAACCCCCGTGTCTGAGCAGGATCACCTAGATTAAATCATACAAGAATGTGTCCAGATTGGTCTTGAATGTCTCCAGAGAAGGAGACTCCACAACCTCTCTGGGCAGCCTGTGCCAGTGCTCCGTCACCCTCACAGTGGAATAGGTTTTCCCTGTGTTAAGATGGAACCTCCTATGCTCCAGTGTGGACCCACCGCTCCTTGAAAACTGCGATACACGATACACAAGAAGACAGCAAGCAGCAAGGGGAGGAGTGGCCCGTGCCACCATTGTGCATGCTGGAGCACAGGCCACAGCCTTGACTTGGTGACTCACTACCCTGGATCAGCTGCTCCCATGACGCATCCAGCAGATATTTAATGCTTCCTGAGGTCCCTCCCTGCCTGAAGCACCGGGCTCAGCTCCTGGGCACCACAGGGAAGAAGTGGGACTTGCCTGCATGCAGAAACCCTCTTGTGGGACAGAAGCCTCTCTGTTACTCGGGTGTGGATGGGTGACCAAATATGGAAAAGATCCAGAGGGAACCAAAGTCTCCTGATGGTACTCATCCTGCAGCAGGTTGAAGGGGATGGGGCACAGTCCAGGCTCCTCTCCAGCCCATGGGCAGCATCCTCCTACCTCAGGTCTCACTTTTGGAGCATCATCACTTGCCCTCAGCTGGAGTGTTAAAGGGATAAAAAAGCTCTGCTGGGTTTTCCATTCCATGTCCATTCCAGGCCGGAAGGTGACACTATGGTCAAAGGTTGAGACTGTGGC
Organism: Heliornis fulica; assembly: GCA_013399135.1. NCBI lineage: Eukaryota > Metazoa > Chordata > Aves > Gruiformes > Heliornithidae > Heliornis > Heliornis fulica. Next base: position 549,504 of record VXBZ01010660.1, read on the forward strand.
CAAGGGCTTACATTTCTGGGTGGAGACCAGACAAGGCAAGGGTTGATCCTTGACTTCTGATCATATCCCTGACTGGCAGCTCCCATGCTGGGTGGAGATGATCAGCCTTTGCAAGGCCTGATGCTGTGGCTTTTCCTGGGCTGGCAAGTCCTATGCTGGGTGGAGATGACCATCCGTGGCTCTGATGAGCTGTCCATACAGCAGACTCTGGTGACCACCGACGGTCACTGCCACCACAACAGATAGGACCAGCCACATAGTGCAGGAACTTTCTATGGTGTCATACTCATCCTGAGAATAGTGACTCTGCAGTCTTGAAGGGACATCATCTCCTGGCTTGGTGCAAAGCAGCAAGAGGACCACCTTCCTGAAGAGGTCATCATATTCTCCTGCAGCGAATATGGATTGCTGGAGGAGATCCATATCTGGTGGATATGGGGGCCATCAGGGTGCAGGCAGGACACAGGTGCAGGGCTTCAGCCCAGGGTTATTTCATCCCTGTGCAAAAAGCTGACATGGATTAAATGAGCTCAAGAGGTGACAAACAAGTCCTACCAGAGAGGCCACAGCCCAGAGAGGCAGCTCCTCATCCTTCCGCTGTCACAAGGAGGATGTGCAAGCATTACACCCCAGGCCGATCAAAGCCACCAGCTCTTACACAAGGTGGCCACAAGCAGCCAGGACTGAGGAAGCAGCAGGCACAGAGCTCTAATTCACACCTGAGCAGCTTATTTAGAGCATGGGTCCACCCCTCATGCCCCATCCAGCTCTCTGCTCTGCCATGGTGCACCTGACAGCAAGCTCTAAAAAAAAATAAAAAAAATCAATCAACAAATCACTGAAATCAGTAATTTCAAAACCACACAGGCTTTGTAGACCCTGCTTTTCTCTCTTCCTTCTGCTGGAGGAACCCCAGCTGTGGACAGGGGTAACCACTGCAATCATACCCTTAAGGTGCAGCTTTAGCAGAGATGTGCAAATGGATTCCCAGCCCACATACACACCCAGGCTGCCCTGTCCTAGCATCTTCTGGGGGGCATCTTACAATGTGTAATGCACACTCAGCCGCCATAGAAGTTACATCCATGTTTCAAGGGCTTTGTGACCCCAAAGGAAACTGAAGGGCAAATAGCAGAAAAAAAAAACAAGTCTCACATATTAGAATCATGCAGGAACCACACATTATGGAGAGCCATAAGCACCATGCCAGCAACTCCCCACTAATGGCAAAATATAGGCTTGGGGATTTTCTAATCCACTTCTGCCCCAAAATTACAGACCCGTGTGAATGTGCCTGGGGTATACCAGTGAGGCTGGCCAATGCTGAGCAGGGCAGGAAGAGCTGGGGACAAAAACTGCCCAGAGCTGTGACGCAGGATGGGGACAGGCCTTGGGGCGATGGCCTTTGGCACGGATTTAGGGGATGAAGGCTCATGCCCAGGCTGATGCAGAAGCAGTTCATCCCATCTCAGCTTCACCTCCAGGGATTTTTCCTCACCACTTCTTTTACCCAAGCTTTTGGGTCTGCTACAGCATCAGACACACATGAAGGCTTCAGGAACAGCACTGGGAAGGAGCTGCAGAACTTCGCCCCCAACCTCTAGCAAGCCAAGACTTGTGGCCATGGCAGGCCAGCATCAAGAGCTGTGCAGAAGCATCCACAACCACTGGCAGCGATGACATTTCAGCGATGTTTACTAGCCAGACCACCTCGCAGATGAGTGGCTAACTGAAAGCTCATTATAAATTAAAAGCAGCAAAGAAAACCCCTCCACCTACTGCACATACTCATGTTACAGTGCTGCAGCCTGTGAGGGCAAGGATTATTTTCCTCACCTTAATGCATCGGATTTCTTTCTCTCTTGTGGCACTAATAGTCCAAATCCACACTAATCCACAGGGGAAGAAGAGTGGGCATGGCTGGCTAGTAACATGTGCTATTGCTGTGTCCCTCAGCATCATCCCTGACAACTTCATGGACGCAGCTGAGAGTAAATTCATAGTTTCTTCTCAAGGGGGCGAAGCAAAACTAGCAACAATGTGCAGATTAGAGGGGGAAGAGGAAAGGCTCCTGCATTGCCATGCTCCCTTTCTCCTGTGCAACTGAAAGTGTCCAGACACCAAAACCAGGAGGAGGTGTTGGGGACGTCTTTAGGTGTCCAGCTCCCAGCGCAGGGGCAAGGTTGGGTCTAGGTGCCTTTGGGCTCTGGGTTGACCTAGATCAGCCTTGAGGATTAGGGGCTGGACTTGAATAAATCTTTTAGGGTTGAGTCTGCCTCCCCAATTTTTCCCATTCAGCTGTCTAACCTCTGCTGTGCCTGCAGTCACTGTCCAGCTGCAAACCCCAGTACAGCAGCTCCAGGATGCCCAAATGCCCAGTGTCTTCAGGGGATGACTCACTAGCCCTTACAAACCAGACTCTGACATGTATTTGCCAGACCATCTGCATACAAACACAACAACAGCACGCATCTGCCAGCAGGTCCGGCATCTCCACCACATTTGTCTTCCACACTGGTCATCGGCGAAAGCATGGTGCAATTTGTGAGTATTCCCCTGTTATTACACACAGCCCATTACCCAAGTCAGAAAATAGCTTATATTTTTCATCATGCAGGATGTAGGAGGAATGCTGCAAATCAAGAGATGCAAGAGCCTGCTCAAGCCCTGGAAATACTCTAAAGCACCCAAAGTACCTGCCTTCTCCTCCCCAGCCGAAGAGGATGTTACTATTTCCTCCAAATGTCCATTCCCCCCATGCCCCATCACCCCCAGGGGATGAAAATGAGGAAAACCCAACTAATGAGCTCTTTCACCCAATGCCTCCAGAAGAGCCAGGAACTACTTCATAGTGCAGCTTCTTTGTGATGCTCACCTGGCCCAGTCTAGAGGAGAAGATGCACCTTGGCCACCTACAAGGCCAGCTGACCTGCTGCTCTCCCTGTTTCATCTCAAAGTGCTCAAGTCTTTCATTGCCATAGGATTGCAGGACAATTCAGGCTCTGCATCTCCCTCTGATGAGATGGAGATACAGGACCTCCTCCAAGAAGGACCAAGCATGTGAAAAAGCCAGACGATCTACAAATATTCTTCCCCCAACCGCCTTCCAGCCTCCTTTGGAAGAGCTGGCATGAGCCACCAGTGATCCCCTCTCCACACCAATTCTCATCTTAGGGGAGAGAGTAATTAACAAATTAGCAAATGCAAAACCAGGGATAAGCCTTCCAGATTTTCTTTCCATTTCCAGAATAACTCGCAGTTTCCTACCCTGCTCTGAAAGGCGGCCACATTCCAAAGACGCACTGCTGGGTCTCCGGAGGAGAGGACGCACTGATGAATATGCAGGTGCATGCTGCCACAGATATTTATTTATAACTTTGTAGGATTAAAAAGGCTTTTAATGACCATTTGCCAAGAGCTGAACTCGCTCCTTTCTCTCAGACACACACAGACGTAGAGTCAAATAAACAAGAGACCCAGAATTAATTGAGGCTGAAGCCTTCAATAAGACACTTGGGTATTTCAGAAGTCTGTTTTCACACTACCTGGCACATGATTGATTGGGCAGAGGTGCAATCAATCCCTGCCTGAACCCACCCAGAGATAATAAACTCTTTAAAGCACCAAGAGGGAGGCACATCTCTGGAGAGGCAACTCCATTCTTTATCTGACACTAAAATACAAGGGGCCATCTGTGGCGGGGTACAAGTCACTGTCTTTCAACAAGCCATGAAGATCATGGCTGCATGACCAACTTTCATCCCCAAAACTGCCTTGCTGAGAAGTGGTGAACCTCTGCCTGAAGGTGTTTCGATGCTAGCAAAGGGCTCCATCTCTTACTCCGCATGTAGGTGTCCTCCTTCCAAATGCTCTGCCAGCACTCAGTGGTACCTGAAGGATGGGAAGCGGCACCAGGGACATTGCTGGTCCTCCCGCTTTTACAGAGAGGGAGATGCAATAAAAAGATCTTGTATTTGCAGAAACATTTAGAAGCTTAATCCTCATGGTACTTGCTTTGAGGAAACAGCCTTCTGAACCTCCTACTCACAACTTCTTTACTCTCCTATCAGGTCATTAAAAAGTCAAACCAAAGCAGGACAGCACCAAGCCCAAAAAGTCCTCAAACCACATTAAAATACTCCAAAAGTTACCTGAGGCAAAGTAAATATAGGGATAATTAGTCCTCAGCATGCAGCTTCTCAAAGATGTAAATCAATGCCACGTCTAGCACATCCACTCCCGGGTCCCAGGGATACTTCCCTGCTGGAGTAGGAGAGCAAATGTTCTTTCATGATATAAGATGTTGGGGTTTTAAGATTTTTAAAAGGATAGCAAGAGCATAAAAAAAAAAGTTGTTAAATTTTTAAACCCTAAAGGAATCCTTTTCATGGTACAAATTCCTGTGCAGATACAGCTTCTTTCCCCACTGGTGGTGCGGGAGGTGGGAACACCCTGAACCAGGTACAACATAGGAGAACCTGGTGCCCAGGCTGGGTTAGCCATTGGAAAGCCTTCCAGAGTCAGCCCTTTGGGATGAGACTCTGGGGACTTGACAAGCTGCCCTGAGAAATCCCCATCCCATAGGAATTAGGGCAGGAAAGATAAGGAAAGACATCCTCAGAGCAAGCCTGGGAAACACCTGGATTTCTACTGGCACAAACCATTAAGCAGAGAACTGAGCATACCGGTCAAGAGCTCAAGGAGCTCAGGAACTGCTTTCTGACAACTCATTAAGGTCAAGTTGTCCTCCAGAGAAGAGGGGGTTTGGGAGGGTGGGTAGGAATCACATTGCAGGAACCAGTCAGCACTGATCACAACATGCAAAAGAAGTAAACACCCGTCACCTGGTCCACCCAGCCTTCCCACCATGAGTATATCTGGTTCTGCAGAAGGGAACACTGCCACCTCCAAACACTGCCAGGGCTTGGAAAAGAAAATAAAAATCAGCACGTGAAAACAGCAACCACAAAACTCAAAAAAACCCACCCCAAAACAATCAACCCCAGCTTTATTCATCACTAGAGATGTCTGTGGTGCTCATCCAACCCTCTGTGCACCACCAGCCACCACAGGCAAGCATCTAACAGCAGAAACCAGCTCCCTGCTGCACACTCACACCTCCCAGGGATGGCAACAGTCTTGTGAGGAATTGTTAAAACACAAGACCCCTACAAAATGCTCTGCCCTCAGTCCCTCAGCTAGGCAGTTTCACAGAAACAGCTGTGTGCTCCCACCCTTTGCCAACAGCATCCGCAGGTCTGCAGGAAAAGCAGGGAGCAAAGGAGAGGCTGCCACTTCTCTGCTGATTCAGCCACTCTCCTGAAGGATGTTATAGGTGCCTCCAAATTCCCTCTGCTCAGGAACACAGTGCTAGGTCTAACATCACAGGAGACCTCTGTGGGGGACCTCAAAATGCTCAAGAGCACTGTGGCATCCCTCCATCCATCCTCCCAGCTACATGGGAGGCACCTGGGCAGGGAGACACAAGGAGGCCTGAGCATGTGCTGACCAAGACTAAGAGCTCCAGCAGGTCCTGTGCTGCAAAAGGGTTATGAAGCAGCAGAGGAAACGTTCCCAAATTCAGGCATCTTTGGGCTGATCCACCCATGTCTTCAGGTAAGAAGTATTGCAGGGCTTTTTTTTTTTTTTTCCTTCTTTCTCTCCTCCCTCTTTTTTTTTTTTTAAGCAACGAGTTAATCTAGATGACTAGCCTGGGGCAGCTGGAAGCACCCCAGCCCTCAAGAAAGTGCTGACTCCAGTCCACAAAAAGCCAAATAATCAGCTGCTTTTTAGAAGCTCATGAACTTGGCATCTGAAAAATGGAAGGACACAAAATTGTTAGCAATCATTTACAGTAATATGATTTTGTTAAAAACCTTCTGTGGAGACGCACTTATGCCTTAATTTCACTACTCAGGTTTACAAGGGTACAGACAAGTTGGGACAGATTGAGGAACATCCCTTAAAAAGATGCTCTTAAAAACAACACACAAACTCACCGAGCTAATACTTAAAGCGTCCTTCACGCTTTTATTTAAACTCTGGCTCAGAGCAACCCATTGACAAGCAGTACCTGGATTTCTTCCTAGCTTACCACAGCACCTGACATTGCATGACTCGAGGAAATACTCAGCTCAGAAGTGTTGGCATTTACATCATGGCCTCCCAGCCAAGAAGGACCAACCTCTTGTCTGGATTTGGTCCCAAAGTATCACCCCCCTGACACACAGGAGTGGGGGGAGAGCATGATGTGGGCTTGGGTCACTTCCAAGTCACCACTAGAGGTTTCTCCCATAGCAGAAGATACAAATGGAAGGGGTCATAGAGACATTGAAAAACAAGGATGAAATGAACTGGTGGGGACCCTAGCAGATGCAGGCAATATTTCTCTGCAGCATGTGGTGACAGTGAAGACAAACATGACACATGTTGCTGAAACAGACCAGCTTCAACCCAAGCACATTTTAGATCGAGTGCCCAAAATGCCTCAGCACAGAAGCACACCTATTTGCCCGGGCACAGTAAATCCCTGTATCTTCAGCAATTACACCACGCTACCTTTTTAGGTCAAGTCATATTTCAAAAATCAGGGAAGGGAGCACCTTGGGATGACAGACTGGCTATCACCACACTACTTCAGCCAGCCGTCACCTGCTGCTATAAGATTTGGTCGAGCCTGGTGAGCTCCTCAGCACACTTGCTGGGGCCTGCAGGTATCCAAAGCTACCAAGAGCCTCAGTGCAGCCATAACTGATTTTTGTTAAGCATACAGGAAAATAATAAATTAAAATAAATCTTAAGTTGGTTTACCGTCTCAGAGTCAGACTGCTGCTCAAGTCCTCCCCTTCAAGCCCTGGGTAGAGCCAACTCCCACATCTCCCTTGTACTCATTTGCAAAGAGTTTTATTTTTTAGAGGAACCAGCATCCCTCTGATAGCAAATTTCAGAGTGCAGGACACCCAGAACCACCACGTTTAATGCTACGGGGTGCCAGGCAGCCACGGCAAGCCATGTTCCCTGGCTTCATAGCTTTCTGAGAAGAGGTGAAAGAAAGCCTTTGGGAAATGTATGCACTTGCACGGGGAACGCTTCTTGACTGCCGTGCTGTTTATTTCAAAAGGGTGTTGGGAAGCCAGAGGAGCTATGTTGAGAGGGAAGCCAGAACAGGAACCATGCTCAGGCTCTCCCGGCAGATAACCGGGATGCAGGAGGATTCCTGGCATTCCAGCAGCACTAGCAGAAGGCAAGAGCATACTCCCTTCCCAAACAGCCACTGCCCAGCGAGGAAGGCGAGCAGCTATCAGACGCGCTCCCTGCCATAGCCACAGCGTGTGCACACACCATTTGCTCTCTTCTCCCTGAGAGGAGCTGCAATTCTTGATGCTCGGGGAGCGCCATCCCACACAGCTACCACACAAGGTGAGCAGACAGGTGGGCAGCATCGCGGCCTCGTCCCGGCCGGATCCAGCGCCCCGGCATTTGACAGCCGAGCTCCGGCGTTCGTGCTGCCACACGTCCCTGATGCCCGGTGCCTGCCTGGCAAGTCTCAGCAGAGCACCAAGCCGGGGCCCATAACCGCGCCGTTAGCGCCTGGCTCACTGCAGGCAGCAACCAAAGGTCCTGGTCTCGCCTTTATTTTTCACCCGCATCCACCTGCCTCTTCCTAAATTCCCTTGAAGTTGTCCATCCCAGAGGCAGCTGCTCCATTCCAATCCGAGCAAGAGGTGCAGGGTCCTGACCCCCTTCCTCCACTCAGTGCCACCTACAACCCCACGTTCGGGTTTTTCACCCGCAAGCGTGTTTTCCATAGGCGCTCACAAAGTGCTGTCACAGGGCAGGGAAAAGCCAGGAGATGAGTTTGCTCTCCCTGGTCACAGGCAGAGTTACGAAACAACCTGCTGTCAGAGTTCAAAAGAGGCATCAGAAGTATGCGGCGAGGAGCCAGGCTCTTATCGAGGGATTTAACCCCTCTCCCCGGGGAGCCGGAGACGCCCCTTTAGGGAAGTGAGGGCAGCTCTGCCCTGCGGGTGCAGCGCATGAGGGGAGGCTCCTGGACCCTCCCCGCCCCTCAGCCGCCCTTCTACCGTGGGCTCCGGCCGGCGTTCCCAGCGCTAAAGGGGACAGCGATGCTGCTCCTTCAGGTGGGACCTGCTGGGGATGCTGGCTCCAGCTCCCGGCGCCGCGGGCAGGCGGGTGGCAAAGCTCAACCGGCCGGGACACCAGGCAGAGGGGCTTGCCGAAAGGCGCTCCCAGCCCCCCTGCCCGGGCTCGCTCCTTTCCGCAAGAACTCTGCCCGCAGGCCACAGCCCCCCCTCCTCCTCCTCCGCCATCCCCGCCCCACTCCGCACGCCCGGGCGGGTCACTGCACCCTCACAGCCCCAAAACCACGGGGTCACCCCCCGCTGCCTCTGGGCCCCGCCGGGCAGGAGAAACACCCGTTATCCCGGGGGCTGCTCGCTCCGGAGACAGCCGGGGTCAGCGGCTCCAACACCGCCCGGCAGCCTCCCTCCCGGGGCGGGGAGGGAGTGTGAGTGCTCCCGGGAGTGCCA
>VXBZ01010660.1:560809-574777 GCA_013399135.1 Heliornis fulica
CTACAAGCCTCAGGAAATTTGTCAGTCACCAGCTTTCCCTGAAGCAGCCACAACATTTCATTCACCACAGAGAAACTACCTAGTGCATCCCTTGCCTGACTGGGCACATGGAAGAGCACATGTCCCCCAGCTTCCCTCTCAAATAAAGACAATGGCCCCCAGCATTCAGCCATTTCTAGGGGACCTCTGGCACTGGGAGGGAAAATTGGCTGGTACAATATGGTTGTTGACTTTCTCATCCACCAGACCCCCTACCTCAAGAACTGTAATTCAAAGCCAAAAGAGAGGACACACACAGACACATATAAAATAAAATTGTAAAATATAGATTGATTAAAAAAAAACAAAAAAAAATCAACACCCCCCCCCAAACATATATATACAGGAGTGCTGCTTCCTGTTGCTCAACACATACTTGTAGCCAGGTTGGGAAATACCTATTGACCCTTTCAGCGACCTTAAGACTCTGGGAAAGTTTGGAGGTTGCAGTTTTCCCAAGTTGCTTTGGAAGGTTTTGAACCCACGGTTGTTTTTCTGGCAAGGGTTTTATTACGCAACTGCACTGTTTTGCTAAGAGACAGAAGATGCTGCCTTGAGTGTAACAAAAGGGCTTGTCTAGAAGAATTTTTTCCTCTGTTTCTAGGACAACAAGAGACATGAGAAAGAAAAGATGCTGCGGCATCACAGGAAAGCTGAATCGGTGCTCAGCACCACAGAGCCACTGCAGCTGACTGCTTAGGTTAGGGCTTCCAGGAAGAAGAGACCTGGGTCTGGTGGGAGGGCTAAGCTGTTCTCCTTCAAGGGCAGACCCTCTGGCCTCAGAAACTTGATATATTTCTCCTGTTTTATTCAAGGAAGTATTCACTCTGTTCCTGCATCAAGCCTGCAAAAGTTGCTGAGCACTCATCGCCTGTGGCTGCAATAGGAACGGGGGTGCTCAACAGTAGCATGCAGGATCACAGCCCTAGACAGTAACTTTTTGGCTGCACTGGTTGTCTTATGCATTTAGATTGCATCTCGTTGGTGTGCAGCACTTTTCTGAAAGCACTAAGAGCGCTGTGATGTCTGTGTGTGGCTACCTGCTTTCCATACCTACAATGGTGGGAGCTGCGGTGGCAGATGACTGGCCAAAAGTCTCATGAAAATTGGTGCCCAGGGAACTCACAGAGCAGATGAATGAGAGCCAAGCAGAAAGGCAGCTCTGGAGAAAACCTATGATGGGGTCAGAGCCAGATATCTCAATTCTTTACATCCTCCAGAAACCTGCTTTGCCTGTTCTTTGCTAGAATGGCTCTTACAAAAAACCACCAAGATCTACCTTCAGAGTGGAAGCAAATAACTCAAAATGAGGAGCAGGGCTCTTACTTATTCCTTTTGCAATAAAAAGTAGAAAAAAAAAAAAAAAGCTCTGCATTCCCACCCAGCATCCCCAGGGGAAAGCATGGCTGGGTCATTACAGCTTCATTGCTATTCCCCACTACAACAGCAAGTTGAGCCATGCGGAGCGGCCTTAATGATGGTGGATGGAAGTCAGGAGAGAGAAAATGTACAGAAGGAATAGAAAGGGGAAAGGGCAACGGTATTGGGAGGAGAAAGGATGCTCAGGGCACACCCCACAAGCTTTTATTTCCTGCCCAGGTCCTGGGTAGGATTCTGAAGATCCGCCTTTCACCTAGGAAATCGCATTCCCATTAATTATGGCTGTTGAGTATGGGAATGTGACAGCTTTTTGCCACACTGCTGTTGGGGGAGCCTGTGACCCGAGCAGTCCAGGTTTCCCAAGCATTTAGCAGTGTGGTCATGCTAATTTAGTTTGGGTTTTTCAAAGGCCTGCCGGGAAAAGTTCTCTCCTTCCAGCGGCATTGAAAGTTTTGACCCCCTGACCCTCCCTTTTACTAGGAGGTTCAAAAGCAGCATTGCAGCTGTTAAAGTTTTTCTTCATGCCTCAGCGATTCTCTGATGGGGGACCAAGCTGGTGTTTATCTAGGCTTTGACCTCTCTTCTTTGAGCCTGGAGATGTCTCTTTCTTGCCGTGCTGCAGGCAGGGCCACGATGGAAACCTCCCTGCCTTGCCATTCATTGCCTCCCTGCATGCAAACACACCGCTGCCCGTTACTAATCCACCTCCCAGCAGGAGCTGGGGTTCCCGGCACTGATCCCATTTGTCCATCAAGCCGCCGGCTCATTTACATTCAAGCCACCATGTCCATGAAACACCACCCTCCTCCCACTCTTGGCATCCGTTTGGCTTCCACAAGTCAACTGCTGGTTTCTGGAAAAAAAAAAACCCAAACAAATAACCAAAACCCACCCAATACAGAACCCAACCCCCCTCTCTCAACAGACTACCACTGGCTTTGCATGGACCTTCAGCATCTCATCCTCCCCTCTGCTGTCAAGGCTCATTATTTTCAGAGGACATCCTCCCCTTAATTTACACCTTTGTCACATGCACTGCATCCACAGTGCTGGACTCCCCCTTCCTCGAGGACCAAGATCTATCAAAGCACTCCAGCACAGGTTTAACTTGAAGCATCTTGTTTTGGGATGACACTACACACTCACATCCTCAAACAAAGAGGTTGGAGATGGGTGGCTTGATTTGTTACTCTTGTATCCTGTTATTCACAGCAGCCTGATTTCCAAGCCAGGTCAAGTGACTTCTGCTTTGCACAAGTGCCACCAGCTTGTGACAGTGTTGAGGGTTAGGTTAGGATGCAAAGTGAGGTGTGAGGAGGTGGGAGAAGAAAAGTTTCTGAATTGCCAGTCCCAGACTTGTGGCATTAACCACATTCACACCAACAGATTAAGGTCATTAACGTAGTCATTAAAAAAGGGAGAGTCCTACTGTGAATAATGACAGGTGCTTCACACTGGCAGGTGCCTGGTCTCTGTGGTGGAGTCGTCAAGGTGATGAGATAGTAATGAGCACCGTTGCAAACATCTCCAAGGTGGGAGCTGCCCTCAGCTTTCCTGTAACTTGAAAATGGTGGAAAGCACAGAAATGTGCATGGCAGAGTGTCTGAACTATCCTGGATTGTGTCCCCAACACCTCACTTCTGCAAAGCCCTCTGCAGAAAGGTGCTTGTGGTAGAAACTGGGGTAGGGACCTGTTCTCTGGGCAAATGCATACCTGCTGAGCTATTATCTCCTTAGGTGAGCTCAGCTTCCCTAGCTGTAAAATGGGGATAATATTTACTTTGCTTGCAGGGGTGTGGAGGAATAATTGATGTTTATGAAGCACTTTCAGATCCCCAAACAAGAGGTGTGAGAAAAAGCAGTGATATTTATGAGGGAAGTGTTGCGATGAGTTACTGCGATTCAGACGTAAATTATTGCTGCCCAGTAAGCAGATACAACCATTAGCTTCTGACAGTCTGATTTCTAACTCTGATAGCTTCCTTTTTTCCTCCTCCTTTCCAAGATTGTGTTTTCACCTCCGCTAGTCATGCCCAGTTGACTATAACAACCCATATATCATACAGGGCTGACCCATCTGGCCCAGCTTCTGATGGGAAGGAGAAGCATGGTGCAGACAGCCACAGTGCTAGTGGGGATGAGACCTACAGCAGGGCAGCTTCAACTTGCACCAGTGCTATGAGCTTCTCACCAGCAATGGCACCTGGGGAAGGCAGAATGCTCTTCCTTTCCAACAGGAAGTATCCCCAGACGTCCAGCTTCAAACAACAAACCTGCTGGGTCAGCCCCTTGAAAGCCTGTTGCAGGTCAGGAAGTGAGACCACTCAGATACAATCCCACCACTTGTGGTTACCAGCCCTTGGATGGGCTGGGGAACATGCCCACATACCTGGCCCTAGCCCAGTCCTTGCTTAGAAAGACTTAAGCCCCTGGTTAAGACCTGGCACTCGTGACAGGTTAGGAGAGCACAGGGCCGTGACAGGACAAGCAGGCAGGTGGGAGCTCAGACCTGCTCTAAACTGGCCTGAAAACAGTCTTTAGGCGGCTTGGCCATCTCTGCCTTGAAACCAAAGGCAACATGACCTGTTTTAAACCCGTGTGAGTAATGTGAATCCTGGGCTGGCATGAACAGGTTTTTCTGGTTCTCACTGCAGCCTTTCTGCTTCCTTCCCTACCTGGGCTCCCTATTTCACACCAGGAGGGCACACAAGCCTGGGGAGGAGCACAGCTTTCACCCTTCCAGATACCTTTTCCTGCTCTTGACCCGTGCAATTCCCATTGGTCCCAGATTGTTTGTTCGATGCCAACGGTCAGAAACCACCCACCACACTGTGTCATCAGAAACCCCCATGTTACACTCAGCCAGCCCTACGTCTCACAGTCCTCTCAACTCCACCAAAACCAGAGGTCCTCTCCTATGGCCTTGTTCTGCTGCGGTTGCTGATACCAGGCATTGGAGCCCAGCACTGTTCCCCACCATCTCCTTGCCTTGGCTGCACCCAAGGTGGGGACCTTGAGCAGAAGTGAGGAAGGTCCTGAGTCCGAATTGCTTTGGGTAGTGACTTGGATATCCAAGGCTGCCTCTAGACAAAAGCCTGCAAAGGACAGACAAATTTTCTTGTTTCTAATTGCCCTGTGTTATTTTTATACTCAAAACCATATTTTTTCCTTTCTTTCCCTAGCAAGGAACACTGGGACACGCACAAAGACCCAATTTCAGCAAGATGGGTAGGTTGGAACCCATCACTAAAGACTTAAATGTCTGCAAGAAAACAATAATTTATCCTTAGTTATTTCAAGTCATAAGGAGGTCCTATGTGCACCTGAAACATAGAAAAAAATAATGCCTAAATAAAGAGGAGCAAAGTGATTTGTTCTTTTCCTCTTGGACAAAGTTTTGCAGTTTTTAATTTTAAGGATAAGTTGTTATCCTCAAGGAACTGATTTTTTTTTTATTAGCTATTGATTCTAGATGAAGGTGTCATTTACCAGGATACTTTATTTGCTCCCCATGTCCAGATCACCTCAGTAGGTTAGGTAATATATCTCAGTAAACCAAAATTCACTTGGAAAGCCAGAGAGAAAACAGATTTTATTACCTACTATGCTAAGAATAATTAGTACCCGGTGCCTACAAAGTATCGCTGTATTCTTAACCCAAGGTTTTCTAGTAACTACATAAATCATGCAAACAAAGTTGCTTTTCCATCTGCGTGTTAGCAGCATGCCTGAAATAGAAGTACCCTCCAACAGATGCACATTCAGCATGTATCTTCCTTTCTATTGGAAAGTCAGTAAATTGGCTTTCGCTTCCATAATGCTGAGCTCTTGGCAATTTCTGAGTGCAGCCGTACTAAGCACAGGGCAGGCAGCTCTAATAAGCAAAGGGAGGATTTAGGCTGCCCTTGCTTACCGGGATTTTCCACCTCTTGATAGTCAAAGTTTGTCTTCAGTCTGTGGGTTAGTGAAAGAAGTCAGGGCAACCCAGCACTGACGAGGCTCTGCAAAGTGCTGCTCATCTCCCATACGTTGCGTGAACCAGCATAGCCCCAAAACACATGCAGTGGTACAGAGAAGGACACACCATGGCAGATGTGGGCACCTCCAAACTTCTGATTTCCTACCAAGTGTCGCCCCTTTTCCGACCAGACATAGGAAGTCTGCCTGGCTGGCATTCAGTGAAAACAGTAAACAGCTGAACAGCCAGAAACCTTAGACTGGACAAAACATCACCATAACAAGGGGGAGTTTTAGAAAACACCACCTCTGTGAAACCAGAGAGAGAGGACAATACAGAGCTTGGCGTGGGCAATGAAATATGTATGTACCTAGGACCTCATCCAGCTCTCTCCAGCCACTGTACTCTTGCCTTTGCATTCAAGGGGTGCTGGATCCCATCCAAAAAAGATGCAGGGGAACAAATGTAGCCCTGGCAACCCCACTGAAGGCAGGGAAGAACAAAGAGAACCCCTCCTGGGCTGAACTTGTTTCCATTTTTAATCCTTATCTATATCCATTACCCCCATGCACAGAGAGAGGCTTCTCAGCTGTATAGATTTGCATTGCTATGGGAGGTTGAAGTGATAAAACTGCTTGGCCTGCCTATTCAGAAGCAATTAGTGATTCAGAGCAGCCATCTCCAGACATCTTAAAGGGGCCTGGTTTTCCAAGGGACAGGTGTTCAGAGATGACTTCAGGGAAAAGAAAAATAAAATCAAGATTTTTAGAAAAAAAAAATGCCACTGGCTGCTTGAAAATCCTGTTCTTTAGTAGGGAAAAACATTGTGCAGAAAAATCCAGTTTAGGTTGGTAAAATCTGGGAGGAGGTGGGGAGAGATGGCTTGATTTACAGTGAAGGTAGAATTAGTGACTTCTCTTTCTATTGAACACATGTAATTGATATGTTCCTTTTCTGGATTGAGGATTTCCCCACAGCCAGGAGGGAGCTAACTCCCACTAACGCCGTCCCAGCATTCCTGTCCCAACCAGGCATCAGCTCCGAGCCTGAATGTCTCACCCAGATCCCTTACCAAGAGAGGGGGTAGTTTTAGGGAGCGTTATGCTCTTGGACTTTTAAACCTACCTAGGCAAGAGGGCAGCCTGGCAGCCTTTAGTTTGTCTACAGCGACCTGCACATCCTCGCTGCCACCATTTCAGGGCAAACCCAGGGAAGGAATGGGACCAGCACCACAGCCCATGTGGTTACAGTCTCTGGCAGGGGAAAGGTGGCCCAGGGATGGTTAGCTCTCAGGGTGTCTGGGGAGGGGCAGGAAAATTCACACCGAAGAAGAGTTTGCCTATGCAGAGACATCAGGGCAGAGTATACAAGTGTCCAAAGCAGAGGAGAAAGCACGTGCCCTCCCCCTGAAGGAACTGTCCTTTGGTGTCCTCCCCATGCAGCTCCTTCTCTGCACCTATAACCAGGAGACATACATAGGTGCCTGCAACAGGCAACTGAGAGCAAGACGAGGCTTTTGATGTTACAGAGGCTCCAGCTCCTCCCTATCCCTGAACTGTCAAGTTCTGCTGACACAACCACTGAATTGATGGATCTGGGAGGAAAAGAAAAAAAAAAAAAGGATATCTCTAACTTCTATCTGGAGGTGTCTTCTCCTCCCCACTGTGCTGTGTACAGCACCTGCAAAAGCATCCCAGTCAGCCAAAGTTGTTTCCACTACACACACCACGTTCCTCGGGGGCTGCTGCTGGGGCTTTGCCAGGCAGAGAACAGCAGGAGAAGGCTGCAAGGAAGGGAAGGGCTGAAAGAGGATTTCTTCAAGGCTGCTCTTGAAAGCTATCAGGGCAGAGGGCCACAGCTGGCTGGGCATGCACTGTAAACAGCTTTTTAATCTGAGAGCAGATATATATATCACTGTCTCTAACATCTGTCTGGTGAGTGGGATGGGTGGGGGCAATAATCTCCCAGGCTGTTATGTGCAGATGAAGAGAGAAACTAGTTAGCATGTAGATTTGGGAGCCCTCAGGGTTTTCCAAGGTGAAGGACAGGTTGCCAACAGGTGCTGCTCTGCCCTGGCGAGCAGCAGAAGTGGTGCAGATATCCCTCTCTCCCCACTGCGCTGTGGCAAGGAAACGCTCAGTAGGGGGAAAAATACCCCCCCACACACTACATGCAGCTCTGCCAGGCTTAAAGAGTATCTCAGGCTGCTCAGCTCCGGAAGTGGTATTGTGTGATTCAGTATAAGTCTCCATGTGAGATCAGGGCCTCCAGCATGCACTCACATGTATATGGGGACATGTCCTGCCCCAGAGGCTTTCAGGCTGGAGAATCACAGAATCACAGAATATTGGAAACTCGAAGAGACCTCAAAAGACCATCCAGTCCAACCCCCCTGCCTGAGCAGGATCATCTAGAGTAGATCACATAGGAACGTGTCCAGATTAGTCTTGAATGTCTCTAGAGAAGGAAACTCCACAACCTCTCTGGGCAGCCTCTTCTAGTAATCTGTCACCCTCACAGTGAAAAAGTTCCTCCTTATATTAAGATGGAACTTTCTATGTTACAGTTTGGAACCATTTCCCCTTGTTCTATCACCGGCCATCATTGAGAATAGCCTGGATCCATCCTCCTGACACTCACTCTTTACATATTTATAAATGTTAATGGGACCTGGGGGTCCTGGTGCACAGCAGGATGACCGTGAGCCAGCAGTGTGCCCTTGTGGCCAAGAAGGCCAACGGCATCCTGGGGTGTATTAGAAGGGGGGTGGCTAGTAGGTCAAGAGAGGTCCTCCTCCCCCTCTACTCTGCCCTGGTGACACCTCACCTGGAGTATTGCGTCCAGTTCTGGGCTCCTCAGTTCCAGAAGGACATACAGCTCCTTGAGAGAGTCCAGTGCAGGGCCACCAAGATGATAGAGTGGAACATCTTCCTTATGAGGACAAGCTGAGGGAGCTGGGTCTCTTCAGCTTGGAAAAGAGACTGAGGAGAAGACTCATAAAAGGAGAGAGAAAAAGATACTTCTCCCTATTTCCCAAATGGAGACCAAAATTCTCAGAGCCAGCCTAAAAGCAAAATAAACAGCACACAGACACCAACCTGCATTTTTAGGCTCTTCATGCAGATGCTCCTTAGGTTTTTGCCTAAGCCACAAAGCATCAGAGGCATGAATTGCAACCACTTCCCCTGGTCCTGGGCCACTAAACCTGTGCTTCCCTGCCCATGCAGAAAGCTGCTGCTGCATTCCGCCAAAACCAGGGACCAGACCTGCAATCCTATCCCAGGTGCTTTTCAGATGTTGCTATGCCTGCAAGAATAACTTAGGTTTAGGACAAGGTCACAAGTGCATCTGTGATACAGGAAGCAGTAGTGAGGAGAGAGCCACAGGCATTGTGGAAGAGGACCAAGACACCAGTCTGGGGCTGATTTCAGAAGATCTGTCAGTCCTCATGGCATCTGCTGTGTTTCTTGTCACCTCAACGTTAGCTGATTGCGTGGATATCTCACTTTTCTTAGCACATACACCATCAGGTTTTAACTCCCGCTGTTGCAAAGACACACTAGAAGTGTGACCCAGAAATGCTGCAGAGGTTCAGAAAGCAAAGCATACTTTGCTTCTGAGAATTTACCTCTTCAATCGCAAACTTCAAGAGCTGCACTGCTTTTTGAGTGAACAAACTGGTGTGGGACCAACAGAGCACTAAAATGCCAGAGGTTCCTCCCTCAAATTAGGTGTCAAAGAGGATAAACCAAGCCTAACAGCAGCTACAGGAAGGACCTCCCTACATGAGCCTCAAAACCATATAGCAATCACTTGGAAAAACTCACCAGATGAGAAGCAAGAAGAGATACAGCAGAACTGGTAGGTCTAGAGGCTGCCCAGGAGACCATCCACAACCTGCTGCCGGCACCCACCACTCAAGCCCTTCCTCCCAAAGGAACTTTCTGGCCACTTCGGTTCACTCATGTGACAAGTTTTTCCTTCCCTATCTCTGCTCAGGTGTGCCCACATCAGCTGTTTTCCAGTTGAGAGGATGCTTTGCAATGAAAGGACCATGCAAGCATAGACCGGTTTGGAAGGGACCTCAAAGACCACCAAATTCCAACTCCCCGCACCATTGGCAGGGACACCCTCCACTAGCCCAGGTTGCCCAAAGCCCCATCCAACCTGGCCCTGAACACTGCCAGGAAGTGTTCCACAGCTTCTCTAAACAACCTCTCCCAAAACTTCACCACCCTCACAGCTCCAGAGACAAGCTTTGTAATTAGGAGGTGGGTGCTACTCATTAACACCTCCTCCTTCCTCATTTAGCCTGAGGGATGTATAGCCAGGTTTGTTTATATTGCCTATACAACTTATCATGTGTACATACTGCTTTCTGTCTTCAAAGCAGTCAGCAGGCACTTTGTGAGCTTCTCCCAACCCCTTGTGTGACAAAGGCTTTGGAAAGGGGATGCAAGGGGGGCGGAGCAAAGGAAAGCTCTAAATAGTTCACCCTGTGACAGAGCCAGGATCAACACTCAGCAGCTCCTGCCTTTGAATCTCATGCTCTGACCTTTGCCTCTACCTTACTACCTTCAGGTTCAAAAATGGTGGCAGAAAGCCTGGTGCTCATCTTGGTACCAGAGAACAGATTTCAAGGGATTTTCTACAGCTCAGCACTCCTGTGGTCACAGCCACTGGGCCAAGTGGTCCTGAACCAATCATCAGTTTCAGACATCTGGCTCTGGTTAGTGAAACCATGACCAATGTGCATTTCCCTTGCCAGCCCCCAGGAAGGAGAAGGGAAAGGATCCACCTGGGACACCTCATCCCAGATGATGTTTTGGACTGAGTAAAGCGGGCAGTGGTTGCCTGGCAGCCTGCACTGCCCCTCCATCATGCTGGCACTACTCTTGGTACAGAGAACTAGATCCAGCTGTAGAATAACCCCAGAGGAGAAAAGAGTATCTATTTTTTCCTGCCAGACCAGTGCCTCTGCATTGGGCAGTCAGGGAAACGCTGGAGCCAACACAGGAGAAGGTGGAGGAGCGAGTGTTTGGATCAGGCTGCGGCGATGATCAACTTAAGTCACTTTTCCCATCACTAACCGTTGCAGTAGAGCAGCTCCAGGCACAGTGATGAAGCTGTGGCGACCTGGACCAGCACTGTGGTTTGTATCACTCCGTACACCTGGAAGCACCTGATCTGTCTGCATGAAATCCCTAATATATTGATAACCCTGCCACAGCTTTACTACAGGCACTCCTGAATTGCTAAAGCCCATAAATCATTCTTGGCCAAAAGCAGACCCTCTCCTGGGTGGTCCTGGGCCCACAGATGAGTTTTTTTTCTCCTATCACTGGAGCAATCTTGTACTGAATATTGTTTTTCTGGTTTTGCTGCAGTTTTTCTCTCCTATTACACTGGGAGAGGAAAGCTCATTAAAACCGAGAAGAGACACACTCCCTGTCTTTGTCTTTTAATCACAAGGCAAAATGAAAAGGTTCTGGCAGATAATGAGCCGCTCAAACAGAGCATCCCCAGTACCAAGACCCACCTGATGATCTGCTCCTTTGAGTGAGGTGAGAGCAATACAATCAGCCCCTCAGCTCTACTGGGAGAGCTCCTACCCACACCTGCCACTTGCTCTCCTCCTGGCAATGTGTGTCAAGGCTCTGTCCCCGGCTTTGCCTTCCATCTCCCAGCTGTAAGATAGGTGTAATGCATATGGCATCTTTTCCAAAGACCTCCAGGACCTGCTGATGAAGACTCCAGAAGCATTAGAGGACTCCAGTGTCATCACTGCTTTGGGGGTTACTCCCTTGCCGGATCAGGGATGGTGGCAATTATAAGAACTGCGTCTCCAGCCCTCTCCACCACAAGCAGGGAGGGCAAAGCAAGTTTGACTTCTCCACTTACAGTATGCAGGGCAAACACACAGAGAGGCATCACCCAAGTGATGCACTTGGGTGATGCAGAGCTGGAGACAGCCCCAGATGGAAGGGCTAGGTGAGGACTACCAGCTCCAGGCTGACTAATATCCTGAGGAGCCCAAACATGCATAGAGATGGCTGGGACTTGGGAAATCTTGCCCAAGGGCCAGCAGGGCTCTAGTGAGTGACCGCATGAACTCCTGTGGATCCCACATTCATTAAAAGTAAAATTAATGTCTCCCTTTAATAACCTTGTTAACGATGTCTACTCTCCTGTGAACCAGGATTGCTTGGGGCACGTGCCTATGGAGATCTGAGCTGAAGCTGAAGCCTTCTGTGAGTGAGCTTTACCAGGGTCCCTCTGCTACGAGGACTCCCAAGGTATCTAGCAGAGGTAGGATCTATGCCAGGCCTTCGTAGGGGCACTGAGCGAGTCTGTCTTTCTTCTCTTCAACACTGATTTTGTATGTCCTGAAGCAGAGCATCTCTACTTCTTAACAGCATTTAAAAGGTATGAAGAGAAGGAAGTGGCACACGAGTCTTACTACAGCGTCTCTTTAAAAAAGCAAGAGGAAAGAAAACAGATCAAGCATTATTTTTCATGGTGAGGAGAAGAGATGATTTCCTGGTCATGATTCAGCACTGTGATATGGAGTCACTGACTGGTCTTTATACACCTCACAGCTTCACCTTTAAAACACTGCTCATGACAACATACCTCTCTGGGTAAGGTGCAATTACCTGGGAGTTCACTAGCTCATTGCTAGCAATTACCCAACTGCCTTGTGTCCCATCAACCCACCCTAGTCACTACATCATCACTTAAAACTGGTAGCTCTTACTCTCAGCAGTAAATAGCACTATTCAACATCCGGGAGCGAGTTCACTACTGGCCGAGGAGTGATTACTTGCTGGGGTCATTGCAAATATGCAAACTGAGCAGAAGGGTTGTTGTAAAATATGATCCCACTCAAATAAAAGCAGATGCTATTAGCAAGGAACAGGCAGTGTTTATTCCATAAAACACAAAGGAAAGACAAGTTATTTAATGACTATCTGTGAAAGTCCTGCTTTGCTGGGTCGAGAGCTCCCAGTTCATAAACTACCTCAACAGAGCTGTTTGGGAGGTACAGAGAGAGATGGATTTATTCCTGTTTATACATTGCAAGGTGTGGGTATGTTTTCCTCTCTATTGGGTTTCAGACTGACATTATTGTTCACGGGTTTAATAAAGCCTGAGGAATGTACTTGACTTAACCCTTCAGGGAAACAAGGCCTGTTTGGACTAACTGGAGCAGGGAGAGCTGTTGGTCCAAGTAGGAGCAGCATCATCCAGTTCTAAGTTTTTGGACTTTAGAAATTGGCTTTAAAGACATAGAGCTGAGTTCATCTCATTCACCCTTAGGATTCTGAATTTGCAGGTTCATCTAGGTCAAACCTCCTCCAATGACACAGGACACATGTTTTTTCTCAACTCGTACTTAGACACAAAGGCATTGATTCTCGCAGATCCAGTGACTGGGTATCCTAGGCAAAGCCTGTACTGCTGTGAGGCTTCCCCTAAAGCTGTAAACTTTGGCAATGCTGCATGATGCAGGACTTAAAAAAATTATTTATTTTTTAAAAAATCTGACAACTTGTGCTACATATTCCTGTTTAAACAGTGAGAAATGATCTACATGTGAGACATGATCCTTTCCCTCTCTCTAATCCCCACCCTCCACCCTCCAGCCCTGGCATGGGCTGGCTGTGCTAATCGTACACCTCCAAGTCAGCACTGCAAATCCAGGTCAGCAATAACCAGCAGTTTGCTTCCCAGCATGAGGCTCCTTGGTGACTGCACCATTGGTCTGGAGGCTCTTTTGACATAGGAGTCCTCGTCTACCCTGTTCCTAAAGTTCCTCTTTATGGAAAATTGTTCGGGATGGATCCTGTCCTCCATCGCCCCATTCCAGGGACAGATCCAGCTGTGATCTGGCTGAAGGGTGGATGGAGGAAACAGCTGAATGGCTTCAGTCACTTTGCCAAAGCATGTGCCCTGTACCAGGGGTGGCACAACAGCTTTGGTCAAAGCCTCCAAATGCTTTTCTGCTACAAGTATGAGGCTAGGAGACATCTCCAAGTCTCCTCATGCCTTTGGGTCTATGGTAAAGGCTTGTTCAGGCAGCCTCTGCCCTGAAAAATCATACAAGCCATGAGCCAAAAGGCTTTGGCATCGTGAGCCCGCTCTGTCCCCCACTTGTGGCACCAAGGCCTTTCTGAGTCATGGTGCTGCTTTCCACCATGTGCCACTGAACATGTATGGGACACCAGCCCTTCTGCAAGCTCACAACCTGTGCTGAGGCAGGAGGCTGCTCTGGGATGGACGTAACCCTGTGGAAGAGGTTTCTCATCTTGGACAGCTTGGACCTACCCCATCATTAGGTGTCTCCAGCATGGTTTCACACATGTGTCTCTGCCAGATTTGGTGGGTGCAAATATACACAGAGCTGCCTCCTGTGCAGGCAAGCATCCTCCCCCAGCCAGCTCCTCACTTCTCTGCTCCAGTCTCATGAATGGAGGAAAAACCCCTGTTTTTAGAGCACTCTGCCCCCTCCCCAATGCCTCTTGCATCTCTGCACACAGCTAAGCTCCAGGGGGCCTACGTCCCCCCCCTTTACTCCCCCTTCCCCCCCA
>VXBZ01010660.1:575128-664167 GCA_013399135.1 Heliornis fulica
GAGGAGGAGGAGGAGGAGGAGGAGGAGGAGGAGGAAAGTCCGTGTGCAGCCCCTCGAGGCCCGCCTGTCCGCTGCGCTCCCGGAGCGGGGCCGGCCGGGGGAGCCTGGCTCCTCTGCTTCCCGTTGCCAGGACACCGGGGCGTTCAAACCCGAGCTGGGACCAATCAGCCCCGGGCCGGAGCGCCCCGGCCCCGCGTCATCCGCCGCCGGCGCCTGTGGGAGCCGAGAGGCGTGAGAGCGGTCTCCCAGCCCGCGGAGAGCCGCCCGTGTGCGGGTGGGCTCTGCCCCGGCCTGCCCTCGCCGGGAGTCTCTTCCCTCCGCCCGCGGGGATACGGGGAGACCGGAGGGAGGAGAGCTCCGCCCTCCCGCTGCCAAAACCGGGCTCCGTGTCACCTCCCTGCACATCCCGGCTCCAGCCCACACCCCGGGGTCACTTCTTCCCTGGGAGCTGGCAGGGTGTTTCCCCCCGTCCCCAGCGTGGCCGCCTCTGCCTGCCCAGCTCTGCCCCGCGCCACGCAGCGTGGGCACGGACCCACGAACTCACAACTCCAGGGCTCTTTCTGGCTCAGATGTGGTCACAGGGGCTCTCTAGGAGCCCTACGGCCCTGGCGAGCACAGGGTGCTGAGATGGACCGTGCAGACCGACCATCCTTGGTGCTGGCTCTCCTGCTCAAACTGGGCAGCTGCTGCCAAGGTGCACACCTGAGGGAAAAGAGCAGCCATCGTCTTGTCTTGGCTCCTTCACTGCCAGTGGTGGGAACTGGTACGTTTTGTTTGCCCAGAGCTGGGAAGAGTTGAACCCGCGAGGCTCCTTCCCAAGATGGGGTAGGTCCAGGTGCATGGGAAGACACTGAGGAAACACCTCCATGTCACCTTGGTGGCAGTGGTAGGGCCACAGAAAAGAGAGCCAGGTGTCCTGGAAGAGCTCCTCCCCTCAAAGCTCTTAGACCCTCCAACCAACCCAGGCATCTCCATGGAGCATATTCCTGCTCATGGGATGATTTTGCAGGATAACATCCTCCACATCAAGAGCCTCTGGGGATAAGCATGCCTGGTTTCTGTGAACCCTGCTGCCTGTCACTTACTCCCCAGCAGAAGTTAGCCAAGGTTTTTCCAGCTCCCAAAAGAAGACCTGAAGCATGGTCTGAGCATGCTGGAGGGAGGAACTGTAGAATCACAGAACCACAGAATTGCAGGGGTTGGAAGGGACCTCAACACATCATCAAGTCCAACCCACCTGCCAAAGCAGGTTCCCTAGAGGAGGTCACACAGGTATGTGTGGAGCCATGCCTGACCCACCTCTCCATTATACCACCTCCCAAGCACCCATTTCACTCCATTAATTAGCTGTGCCACTGAGGTGCAATTCACTCCTGCGGCCAGCTGCGGCCAGCTGGTTTGCTTGCCAACCAGTGCTGGCAACAACTAACAGATCCCGGCTGGATCCTCACCACACTCTGCTCCGCAGGCAGATGTGGATGAGCCGTAGCAGCCTTTTCCCATTGGACCCATGCATTGTCTGCACAGTACCAGGCACCCAGACATCCTTCCTTGCCTTTGGGCTCAATGCAGCACTTTGTGAATGAGGTGTGATTGCATTAAAGATGCTCTTTCTGCAGAAGATGGCCCATGCGAGGCTTTAAAGGACTCATTAATTTTCAGAACATACCCACACTTAATTTGTGGTGATTTTATGGAGCAGACAAATGCACAGTGTGGTGTCGGTGTGGCTCTGAGGTTGCTCTGCTCATCCTTGGCATCAGCCTCCAGCAGTGTTGGTAGGACCACGGTTATAGACGTCCATCATTTGTCTCAGATACCAGATTTCTCCATTGGCTCAATGCAGGAGAAGGGGAACAATAATCACAGAAATATACAGGAAGGATTTTTCCCCCTCATTACCCCCCCCATCTCAATTACAAAGCTTGAGGAGGTCAGGCAGAGCTGTAGCCCCACTGGTGCCCATGGGGCAGGAGGGTGAAAACAGTGACGTTTCTGGGAGTCTTCCCAAGACAACGTGGTGAGAGAATAGGTATGTGCCAGCGTGGAGCCGGGTGAACATGAAAGAACAACCCCACCAGTGGTTTTGTTGCTTTTAATAACGGGTTGTGAGGGCTGAACAGAATTGCAAACCAGTAAGACCTGGCTGGCAGGTCATCACCATGGTGTAGCAATGTACGGCAGCAAGCTGTGATGTTGTACCCATGCAAAAAACAAAGAGCCAGCTCTGGCCAGCAGTGGGGCTTGGGGGTGAGGCTGTTGGAAACACTGAGCTGGAGTTGTACCAGCATTTCTCTGGTGGAGAAAGAGCCATTTCTACACTTCTTGCACATGATTTAGAAGTGTTCCCCTTTATCCTCTATCCATCCTTTCTCACCTGAGCCAGGAGTGAACTTCCAGCCACCCAACTCAGGTTGTAACGCAAATGGCTAATTGTGGGTCCTGTTCCCCCAGGGAGATTTTCAGTCAATAGGAAAAACATACTTGAGAGGGACTTCTTTCTTAGGCAGCTGACTCAGCCCCTGGAGGTGCCATCTCCCTCCCCCGCACAGGCAGGAGACAGGTGTATAACCAGACGTAGTAGTCGAGTGCCTCACGTGGCATGGGAGATTGGTCCTGTCTCCAGACAAAATCAAAGGATATGGGATAGCGAAGTACTCCCGAGGAGCTGAACCTCCCTCTTTTGGTAGGAGCCACTGCTGACAACCCCTATTGTTTTTGTCTAGGTATGGGCAGCACTGGTGGAGTGAGCTCAGCTCCCTCCTACAGGACTCACCAGTTCCTTCCAGAGCTGAAGATGATGCTGCTGCCAGCACAAGGAAGGAGCACAAACACCTCTTTTTCACAGTTCTCCAACAGCCAAGTTGTCAGCAGAGCTGTTGTGTCACTGGACAACAGATATCTGTCCAGACCAATAGGACATCTAACCACAGACCCTTTGAAAGGATTATAATGGAAGAGGGTCCCAGCAGAAACCTTGTCCACCATGTTGCTACAAGTGTCATCATGTGACAAGGCTAAATACAGCAACAGCATGTGCTAAACTAACTCCGTGGTGGGGCAGGGTGGACTCAACCAGTCTATCACCCGGGGCAGCAGGTGGGTAGTCTTGCCCAGGGTCCAGTCACTCAGTTTTGTCCCTTCTTGCAGGATCTGCTCTGCCTGGTACTGGTGCCGCTGCCCCATCAGCAGCGGCACATCACCGCATGCACCGATGCAGTGGTGCAGGGGGCTAAGACCGTGTCTGGATGCAGTGGCACAGTGTGATTTCCCTTCAAGCTGTTACTCATTTCCAAAATCCTGACCTAGCCACCACCAGAGCCGGTGTGCCGGTGGACAGAGAGAAATAAATCAGCTGTTTCTGGAGGGGCTGGAAGGGGGCCCAGCAGTGATCGATTCAATTCCTCATTCAATGCATGTTGGAGTGAAGCAATTCAGAGCTGTCCCATCAATTCAACCCTGAGTAATAACATTAGCCACAAAACTCAGGAACCTGGTCCGTCCTTCCTAGCAGATCTATTAGTCTGAATCAGTCTCTCAGTAACAACAATAAAATGATCTTGGCCTGATACACCACAGACAAAACACTTAAAAATCAAAGAGCTAAAATTTTTGCTAGCACTTTTCTTTGGACAAAAGTGTCCTGTGAGAACACACCAAAGATTCAATTCCCTGTCTCCCTCTTACCTTGAATAAATAACATTAAGAAAGCATAAGAAGAATAAAGTGAATTATATATATATATGATACAAACATCTCACAAAACAGAGAAACCAGAAAATCTGCAAACCTTCTCCCTGTGGAACAAGCACATCCCAGGAAGATGCCAGGGGTGAGGAGGAAGGTGGTGTCAGCACTGCCAGTGTGGGAATGGTGTACAAGGAGTCATCTGTGACTCTTTCTTCAACTGTGACACTGCACTCATGGAATAGACTCAGCTTGAAGTTGCATATTTTCTCAGTCCAGTAGTAGCTCTAACAAGCCTGTGGCCATCTCTGCCCACCTACCCCACATCACCCACTCTAAGATGATCATCTCTTCTTTCACATATTTTGGCTTAGACTATGTGTTCCTTGGGCAAACTCCTTGAAGATAGGACTCTCCCTCTCTCCCCATTCCCCCTGAAGAGTTTTCCTTCCTCATCGGATCTGTGGATCTGTTTTTCCATGTGCCCAGTGACAACTGGAATATGGATAAACACATGTATGTATTAAAGCACATCTCCAACTCCGTATCCATCTGCCTCACAGGTAAGATGCAAACCCCACTGTGACTAAGAGCTTTAACCATGGCAACATGCTTCAGCATTACAAACACAAAGGCACTGAGGTAGTAAAAAGGCTGGAAAAAAACATGAAATGAGGACAGGGAACAGGTCCATTATGGCCTGTCAAGAGCCAGGCATCTGGACCTGGCTGAGCAGCCCGGTGGTGGGTATGGTGGTACCCCTTCTCCACTTCTTTCCTTCCTTTGTACTTACATCTCAGCATCTTGCTAAAAGGAGGTCTTATTCCACCACCTCTGCCACCACCAGGCTTGACTGACCTGGAGTAGAGTTTACTTCACTGTCCTTGGAGCTGTGACAAAGATGTTACTAGCAAAGGTCCTGGCTGCTTAAAAATCCCAGTGCTGCATCACCATTTGGCCTGATGGAAAAAAAACAGAGCAGTGGCGTGATTCCATCACCTCAGCTCCACCACTGTCTGTGAGATGAGCCGCATAGCTCAGGCTGTGAAACCCAACAGCTCCTTTGTTGGATGTAGGGTACCCAAGTCCCCGCAACTCCAGACCCCATCACCACCTCACCTGTGCTCATGGGACAGATTTGAGTGCCTCTGACAGCTGGATAAATCAGAGCACCATTTTCCCAGGTTTGCACTCATGGAGATGACAGAGATGCAGCTGTACAGAAAGCCCCTGCAATGCAATCAGATCCGTCTGTGTATCCTTGATGCCTCCAATGAAGACCCAGACCCTGTTACATGAGGTGCTGCAAAGGCAAGACCCTGTCCCACAGAGCTTGCAAGTCGAAGCAACAAGACTGGTGGGAGGTAGAAGAAACCATGTTTGATGATCTGCATTTTTGCAAGGGGATGTAGTGGAGTAGGGGGTTGAGTGACATGCCCATGGCCAGCCCAGATGCTCATGGTACAGCCAGAAGTGGATGCAGCCCCAATTGGAGCTGATAATACTCCTAACACACAGACAGAAATATGGGACTGACACCTGGTCTTGCTGGACTCATCTCTCTACTCCAAGGTGGAAGATGAATCCAGACAAAGCTGAAGCTTTTTTTCTTGACACAGCTAAACTGTTACCATTTCTGGGTGATTTTGGCTCCAGAGTGACCTCAGACCTCCTTTTAGAGGGTGATGTGGGGTTTTTTTGCTTATTCTTGATTAAAACCCAACAAGCATTTGCAACCAGCAAATGGAAAAGGAGACAGTAATGAAGCACATTGGGAGGCTGGAGGTGACAGCCCTCGCTGAGGACAGCCATACCCATGCAAATCAGGGAGAGGAGATCAATCAGAGCGGCATGGGGAGAAGAGCACCTTCAAGGGTAACCGGTTAGTGAAGCAGAGGGGTACCAAAGGGTTAAAGGGTTTTACTGAATGCACAGAAGAGACTAAATGGATTGGAGAGTAAAAATCCAATTAGGAGATCTAACAAGAAGAAGCCAAGCCCTGAAACAATAAAGATAATAGTTTTAGCTGCCAAAGAAAAGATTAGAGCCGAGTGGTGAGAGCAGATTTGCAATGGGGCCAGGAGGAAGGAAAAATTGTAGAAAAAAGCATAGAAAAAAATAATGAAGAGTTATTGTTCCTCAAGACAGGTTCACATTACAGCCTCACCTGAAGCAAAGTTCATCTTGGGTCCCAAACTGTGTGGCTGATTCTTGCTTTTATAATGGGCTGAATGCCTTCGAAGGAGTCCGAAGTTTGAGTCTGCGTCCATCACGCACTTAGCGTGAAATAAACCAGGAGACAATTGACCACAGTGAGGTTTGCTTGCTTGCTTTGCTTTCTCTGTTGTCTTGTAATTATGTTTTACCTGGGATAAAAGCAAAGGGAAGGAGCTTGTACAGCACTAAATGTGCTCCCTTCAGCTCTTGCCTATGGTCCTGTATACACCATGGGGTCTCTGCAGGCAAACCAAGCAGAGTTAACACTGGGAGGATGCCTTTGTGGTCAGGAGACAGCCCAACATTCATAAAAACACCCAGATGTCATGTCTACCTTTCAGAGGAGAAAATGTCCTGGATTTAAAAGAAGCCCCAAAACTAAAAGCAAACCCAAGCTGGCTGTGCTATGTGGTGCCAATTACTTTGGCAAATGGGATCTCGGGAGCTTGTGGCCAAGCAACAGCAACATCTGGAGGGAGCAAGAGCCACACAGCAGGCATGTTCACCAAGCTACCACGCTAACCTGTGCCCCAAAAGGCACCTCTTTGCATCCCCAAACCAAAAATATAATAGGGCAACACAAAGAGAGGGATGAAGGAAGATCAAAGGTCTGGAGGAGCTTCCTTGCAAGCAAGAACTTGTGCACACCAGGACTCCTCAGTCTGGAAAAGACATGTCTGGTTATGGTGGAGGGCTACAAAATCATGCATGGCTCAGAGAGGGCTGATAGGGATCAGCCTCACTGCCTCTTCCCAGTGCAAAAATTGTGTCTGATTTCAAAGCACACAGCTCCTTGGGGACAGACCTGTGGAGCTCCTTGCCCAAGGATGCTGTTGGCTGTGAATATTTACATGTGTTCGAGATGAGACTGGACAAGCTGGTGGGGGAAAACAAATCATCTGAATTAATAAATCCAGACACATCCTGTTGAGGAAGCATTTGGGGCTGTGTTGTCTTAGAGGAGAAAGGTGAGGGGATATATGGGCCACACTTTGCCCAAGTGGACCTCACTCCTGGAGGAGATGGCAAGGGGTGGGAATTGAGGTGCTTCTAAGCAAAGTGCCCTTGGTAGCTCCTACTGCTCCCTGAAGGCTCCCCAGGACACTCAGCAATTCAGAACAGTGGTCTGACCTAGTACAGGAATTTCTCCTTACTCATGGCTAAGCAGCCATGTGGATCCCAGTCTTGTCCCATTAGGTTTCCCGGGGCCAGAGCTGTCCTACAGCTTATCACCAGGAAAGACCGACAGCAAGTGCTTTCTCCCTGTAGCGTGTGTCCTCAACTGCTAGTCTACATGAAAGAAACCAAGCTGCAGCCTCAACCCACTTATTGCTAGAGGGTCATTTGTTACACTCAGTAGAAACAAAAGTCCTTCCACTGAAGAATCCTACCAAGCCTATGGAGGATCATTCATCTCTGATAGGGCTGAAGCTCCTTTTCCAAGCTCACACAACCCTATTCAGCCCGTGGCTGTGTTTCTCCACCACAAAAAGCACACTGCTGATGTTAGACAGCATAAAGCCACCCACCTCCCTCCTCCGACTCACTTGTCAGATGGGAACACACTCTCTCCAGCACCAGTTCCCTTCTGGGAATAGGAAGCCTTTGCCAGCCCCATGCTGACACCTGGGGCAGCAGGTCCCCCTACCAACTTCACATGTGCTGACCCACACATAATATTTGCTAGCTCAGGCAACCGCGGAGCTTTAATGTTTAATGAAGTCTGCACAGGCGTGGGGACTGGGGGCATCAGGCTGAAGCTCAAGATGCCAATGTGCTCCTTGTTATCCCTCCCATACAATGTCTTCCTTGACTGTCCTTCTGACCTTCCTTTCCTCTGGATACATATGATGAGGGGTGTGATGGCAAGCCAGACACTGTGATTTAGTTTTTATGGCCTGAGGGGGTCACCAGCCCATACAAGCAGCACCACACGACAGCCAAACCTATACTTGATCTGTCTTGTGCTTATGGCAAACCACCTCATCTTGGCCAAAAAGGGCCACAGACCCCCACAAAGAAGTAATTTCAAGCTCTCACAAAGCCAAAAAATGCCAGTGCCTTTACATGGCTTACATTTTGCTAGACCCCAGCCCAGAAGCATGGCACAGCAGAAGCTGTGATAAGCTCCTACGCTGCTGGGACACCCCAGGAAACCAGCGGCAGAGGAAAGTGCTATTTTAACTGGAGCTGCTGCACTCACAGTGAAGGATCAAAATCTCACTTAAGCCAAATGTTAATGAGATGGCATGGACTCTGGGCAGGCTTTGTACGTTTTTTTTCCTCCTGGATTAAGCAGTGACATGTGAGGACCAGGGAGCTGGAGGTCTGACAGCTGGAGGTTAACACCAGGTCAACAAGCCCTTATTCTCTTCATTTCAGCCCTAAGAACCTGGGGGAGGGTGGGATGGGATGGGGTGCAGGGGGAGGTGTTACTTAGAGCAAACATTTAAAAGCCAGGCATTTCTCCTTTCTTCCCAGCCTCTTTCTCACAGAGGAGCTCCCTGGGGTTTGAAACCCAGTTTGAACGCTGCTTTGCCTGAGCCAGCAGGATGCAGGAGCAATGGCAAGCCATGGCTCTTTTCCCATCTCAAGTCCACTGGTCTCTCTTTCCCAGGATGAGCTCACTCCTACATACCTGCAAGCGTCTGCAGCACCTGCGCGGTGCACAGAAAAGCCAGCTTCAGCTCCTGACTCCACAGCTGACTCCTTGGGTGATGCCTGGTGGGTTGTGTGCAGACTGACTAAGCCACCCTCGCATTTCCTTGTGTCACAGAAGTGTAACTGAGATCTGGGCTCTGGTGTCTCTTCTCTAAAGCAAAGGTCATCACCCCTCCCCTTGTCACCCCCGTGGTGTGTGCAGAGAGGGTGATGTCCCTGGTGAAGCAGTGGTTTCTGTTTGATCACCTGGGTGATCACACGGCTCCAACACAAGTGGGTTGTTCTCCTGGGTCCCGCTGTGCAGAGGGCTGGTGACAGCCCTGGCCTACACCCAAACCCACCCAAGTCTCATCAGCAGTGCTAAGGACCATAAGGCAAAGCGTGGTGCCTTACAGATCTTTTTTGCAGTGACCCAGCAGCTGGACAGGGGAGCTCCTAAAGGGGCCCAGCTGGGCAGCGAGGGAACTTCAGAGGGGACCTTGTCTGCCCAAGCCAGACCCAGTTATGTGTGCTGTGGGCATGAGAAGAGGCTCCTCAACTCTTTCTACCGTCTCTGCTATGGGTGCATCAATCCTGAGCAGTCAGAGCATACTGGGCAGCTTGGAGAGGAGAGTGGGGAAGGGATGAGGGGGGAAAACAAATCATAAACCACCACAGGTACTTCTGCCATCACCTTCTGGCCCCTTCTTCAAGCCTTGATGGCAGTCAGAAGTTGCACTGATTTAAAACTATTGGGGTATTTAAAGTGGAACAACTTTCCCAGTCGCTTTTTTGAACATATATATATTATATATATAACCCTGTAAAATTAAAGCAGCATCCTTTACATTGGCAAAGTCTGGGAAGGAGGTATTGGCACAAGATGCTTAAAAGGTGTGTTTATGTCAAGTGTTGTACTCCTTGAAAGACAAAAATATTTCACTTTTAAAACTCCTGACACAGGTCTGATTGGCATTTATACCAATAAAAGTGTCAACTGCACTCTGGGAAAACGGAGCCAAAATAATTCAGCATAAATTTAGAGTAGTGGAGCCAAATTAAGTCTTTTTGCACATACCCTCATTTGAAATAAGCACTCTTAATTCAGGTTAATTTAGAATTCATTGAAAAAAATCCTTAATTAAACTTAAGGGACTATTAGTCCATTATGTTCCAAATGAGACTGTCAATGCAGATCTTGGCTGATTTCTTATTGTTTGTCATAGTTACACCTGGACAGAAACTCCTGGGGGCTCCCTGGGCACTCAAGGAACTCCCAGGGTCTGAGAAGGGGACCTGGGAGAACCTGGAGACAGTAATGCTATACCCACACCTCTCCTTCAGCCCCAGCACTGCAAACAGAGGCATGACCACTGGAGTGGAGAAACTACTCTGTTGAGTTCTGCAACCTCTGGTCTCAGTGAGCCTCTTCCCAGCTCTCTGACACAATAAGTGTCTTCTGAGGGGAGAGGGAATCACTTCCTAAAGGTGTGTGGGGGTCAGAGCCCACCCTGAATCCCTGCAGGGACCCCGACCCATGCAGATCAGTTGTCAGAGCCTGTTCAGGAGCACGTGTTAAAGTTTGGCATGTGCCTGATGCCATACACCCTGCACACAGCAGTGACAGACACCGAACTGTTCCTTGCTGGCACTGGCTAGCTGTCTGTGACCTCTCATAACGCAATAAACTTACTCCCTGTAGTAAGCACCGATTTGGGATATCAGCCCAGTCCAAAACATCAATGGGACAAACAGTGTCGTGGCCCACAGTGCCGGAGAGGAGGAGGCATGGCTCTGCTCCAGCCTGTTGCCCCACCATGGAGGAGGACACAAGAGCAGTGAGCTAGATGGAGGGAAACACCTCTATCCCAGCTGCCTGGAGAGCAAGGACAGCAGCCCAGTGCTGGTGCTGCACTGGTGGGGTCTGGTGAGGAAGAAGCGCCAGGGGAGCCAGGGCAGCGTGCTGTCACCTCCTCACACCCTTCCACTCACCCCCTTTCTCCCTGCCCATGCAAAACTCTTGTTTCCTTCGGCATCGGAACAACACTGGGCAAGAGCTGCCTGGTTTCATTACAAGGCAGGTGAAAGCAAGCACCAGTGAGGTGATAATGTGTTTGTCATGGACTTCGTGTCCTGACCTCACAGACACCAGCTGATTTTCCATGGCCCCTAGGCTCGAGTATTTCCATTTACATCAGCGTCCCTCAGCCCTGCATGGCGTTGTTGGCTCTTAAAGTGATGGAGGCTTTTCCTAGAGCTACCGGCACGGAGATGAGACTACAGAATTATTCCGTTCCTGCATGCCAGCGGCACAGATGATTACAATTTTGCTTCTGACTCCTACTCATCCCGCCTCGTAGAGATCAGATTAATTGTGGCACATGATCAAAGAGACTGAAATGAAGACACCAATAGCCAAATGGCTGCAGTTTCCCTTCTGCAAAACTTGGATGGAGATAAGGACTGTAATTTTGCTGCAAATTAGCCTGGGCTCAGAGAGGTGAGGGATACGGTGCTAACCCCATGTGCTTTTACCTCAACAAACACTCCAGCTGCCCCATTTCAACAAGGATGCTGCTATTATGCTGCCAGCTTCCAGAAACAAAAGCCCAATCCCACCGTTTGGGAGAGCAAAAGCAAAGTGCGAGACCTGTGAAAACGAGCGGAGCCGCAAAGAGACTTTACCGTATGGCAAACGCTGGCGGTGCCTCGGAGCACTCGTGTGCTGAGGCTCCTGGGCACAACGCTCAGCGTGTCCCTGGGTCACGGCGCATGTGCCAGCTGCAGCCCCCGCAGCCCCGACCCCTCCAGCTGAGCACCAGCAACGTGCTGCCAGCGGGCCCTAAACCCACCATCCATCTCACAGGACAGAGCGGTTGCTTTAATGAAGGGTTAGCACCCTCTGAGAGAAACTTGGCAATGCAGGGCTCATGGATCCCAGCCGCTCCTCCTCCTCCTCGCCCGCTTGCTGGCACACCACCCACAGACCCGCCAGCCACCCTCAGCAGCTCCTCAGAGAGCTCCACCAAAGCAGAGCCAGATGGAGCTGCCAGCTCACCCATATGAGATGACACAGGCTTTTCAAGCTGCCTCTTCCCAGGGCTGCCTACTCCCACGTGGGAGGTGTAAGCAAGGCACGTGTTTCTTCCCCTGGAAAATGGTCCTCCAGTGTGCCCCAGTGCTGCCAACATTGGCACCCAAGCCTGAGTTTGGTGGTCCCGCAGAGCTGCCAAGCATCAAAGCCAGCTCACTTAGGTACCGTGTCACCTCTTCCAAATGCCCTCTGGGTGGAGACTAATACAAGGCAGAGCATCCAAGGATGCCACATGACAAGACTCCACGTTCACAGCCCCATCCACCCACAGACCCTGGCCTTACCCATCGCCACATTGAAGTGGTGCCAGCAGCAGCATTCCCAGTCTAGGAAGTGGAATTCTTGGGAAGACCCTCCTCCTTACACACTCCCACTTTTTATTCCAACTTACAGCTTTGGAAGGGCCATGAGAAAGATCATTGGCCCCTGTCCCTCATGGAGACCTGTCACTGTAGGGGACACATGGCTGATGGTGGGGGAAGACATCTCCACACTGAGGTGAAACGTTGGTGCAAGACGAGAAGAGCCAGGACTGCTGTGGGCTGATGGCCCTGGCAAATCACACCCTTGAGTAAAATCCTGTCTTTGGTCCCCAGAACTCTGTGATCCCAGTAAAGCCAAGGATGCATGAGGGAGAACAGACAAGCAGCCTGCCTGCACCCCAGCTTGCCAAAAATGAGTTCAGGTGCTGGCCACGCCGCAGACACTTGCCTCAGGTTGCTGCAGGGCTTTGTTGCTGTCCTGAGCCCGCTGCCGGCACTGGAAGATGGGAGGAAGGTGGCACGGGATGGCACAGGAGCAGGCAGGTCTGGGATTTGCACTGAGCGCAGCCTTCCATGGGCTGGAGAAGCCAGCCTGAAAGAGAGATTCACATGTCTTGTGGCCAATGCTGTGTCTCAGGCTGTCTTCACACATTTCTGTGAAGCTTCATCTGTGCTGGAGACGTGCTTCTGGCCTCGGCAAGCTCGCTGGTCGGGGAGAGACTGGGGCACTCAGGGTCTTGGCGCTCCCTTGGCAGGGAGCAGGCAGAAACACCTTATCCTGCTGTAGTCTCATGCTGGGTGTTCTGCAGCTGGATAAACTGTAGACCAAAATGTCTTGTAAAGGGAGAAAAACCCCTTTCACACCCACAGAAGGAAGGCTGGGGGCTACCCTGGACCTGTGCTGGGGAAGTGTCTCACCTTCTTGTGAGCCTGACAGGGTAGGACTTTGGCATGGTGCAGTGCCAGTGCTGGCAGGGCATGCCAGGGGCCTATGAGTTCTGTGTGTGTACATTGTCACAGCTGGAGCAGCGTGCAGCACAGGACAGTGAGGAGGACCTCCAGGACACTGGCAGCCTCCTGGCTCTTACAGAATCATAGAATCTTTAAGGTTGGAAAAAACTTCCAAGATCAAGTCCAACCATCAACCCAACACCACCACGTCCACTAAACCATGTCCTGATGTACCATGTCTACATGTAGTTTGAACACCTCCAGGCATGGTGGCTCCACCACCTCCTTGGGAAGCCTGTTCCAATGTCTGACCACTCCTTCAGTGAGGAAATTTTTCTTAATATCCAATGTAAACCTGACGCAATTTGAGGCCATTTCCTCTTGTCCTATTACTAATTACCAGGGAGGAAAGACCAACACCCACCTCACTGCAACCTCCTTTCAGGTAGTTGTAGAGGGCGATAAGCTCTCCTCCTCCCTCCGCCTCTTCTTCAGACTAAACAACCCTCAGCCGCTCCTCAGAGGACTTATGCTATGCACCACCAACTTTGTTGCACTTCTCTGGATGTGTTCCAGCAGCTCAACATCTTTCTTGTAATGAGGGGCCCAAAATCGATCACAGTCCTCAAGGTGTGCAAAGGCCTCTCCAAGGTCAGCCTAGACTAACACATGATGCAACCTTTGATTACAGGAGTCCGGTTTTGCAATGGCCATTGCTCACCACTGAGAAGTTGCGCTTGGTCCTCACGGCTCTGCTCTCCAACTCTGTGCCAGTTTTATCTCGGTTTGTTGCAGCCTGCAGCGTTGGGCTCCTACCAAAGCAGCTGACCCCAAGAAGCACTCTTTAATGTTATCACATTTGCTCCACCACTGTTGCACTGAAGGAGGGACAGCGCTGCATTCATCTGAGGGATGTGGACTTGCTTCACTGGCTGCGATGGTGGCATCTGCTGCACCAGGTCTAAGGCAACATCACCTCTTCCGGTGAGAGAGTTTATGAGGTACTGCCCGTTGTGAGCAAGAGTGGTGGTTGTCACCTGCAGCAGACCCCATGAGCGACACCAGGCACATGATAATAAAACGAATGCACACAAAAATATTTTTTGCCCCCTCTCTGCTGGTCTTCAACTGGGATGCGGGGCGTGTCCTTATGGTGGCTCAGCTTTCTCCATGGCAACAGAGAGATGTTGCAGTCCCATCCCCCTTGGTGATGCTGGGGTGGGCGGGCAGGAGACAGATGGTGACAGAGGGGAAAAGGGTCCAGATCCTCTAATTGTCAGAAATCGCAGGAATCCCTGATTGCCGCAGCCAAGATGCTGACCTGGAGCCGTGGGAGGCAGGGAAGGCAGAGGCACGTGGCTCTGCTGAGCCTGGAATAGCAGAGCAGCTGCTAAGTTATCGCTCACAATTATTACAGCATATGGGAGGGAAAGAATAGCTCTCAAGGGGAGAAAAAACAAATCAGGAAAAGGCAGGCTGCTGCAGGGCTGCGCCGCGGGGAAGGGCGGCTCTTGGCACTGTGGCAGGTCCCTGCTGGGTGGCAAGGGCATTGGGGGACAGCTCTTCCCCTCTGCGGCCCTGGCACCCACAGCACCTGGTGCTCACCCACCTCACACGGTGCCTGTGCAGGGGCATGTGTGTGCTGGGGATGGGGTGACACTGGCTGGGACATTAGAGAGGGATGGAGCCCGATGCACACCTCCCCAGTCCCTTCCCCACGTATGGTTTGGCTGCTCAGTCTGCAATTCAATTCAATAGGAGCCATTAGCTTCTGTGTATGAGCAGGGCAGCAGGGCCCTGGGCAGCAGGTGGTCATGCTGGAGCCCTGAGTGCCTGCACACGATGCTTTGGAGGGAGACCACCCAAATTTCTCACCTAGGGATGCTTTCAGCCTGTGTCCACTGCTGCACTGGGAGGAAGGACCAGCAGCATGAAGCATCACCACTCACACCGCCCCTGCAAGACATGGCAGGAGGCTGCAGAGCTGGAGAAAACACCTGCCCTTGGCATCAGGAAACACCAGTAACTCCCAGCAAACCAAAACAGAGCTGAGGGGGACAGCCACGGAGACAGCCTGCTCCAGGGAAGCCATGGAGAAGAGGAGAGGTGATGCGCTGCAGCACAGGAAGATCGGGAACATTGGGAGGCAATTATCAATCTGAGAATGAGGAGCAATGATGGCCTCTCTTAATTTCCATGCTGCTTGGAAAACAAACACTGTATTCCCTTGTGGCTGCTATCATCCTGAGCTTCCATTTTTATGTAAAAACATAAATATATGAGAAGTCTCTGCACATGTGGAGCTACTGGCAGTCGTGTCTCCACACCTTTGGGTGGCAGTGCGGAGACAAGGAGTGGCAAACGTATGCTCCCCACCCCAAAAAACCCGGAGACTTAATGGAGAAAAATCTAACCACATCTGCTGTGCATGAAATGCAAAGCTTTACATTCACTGATTACACTCACAGCCACTGAGCCACAGGTTGTCAGAGTCTGGGAGAGAATTTGGAGCCCACGTGATGTTTACTTGCCCTGTGCAACGTAGCTGCAGAGATGGGGCAAGACGAGCAGGAAACGTTATCCCTGTTCCTACACTCTACTGGCTTTTCCCTGCACATCTGCAACTGTCTGCAACTGGAGGAGATGCAGGACCAGGGGTGATGGGCCAGGATTGAGTCTGCAGAGGTATCCTTATGCTCCCTTATATTCACCTGTCTTCTGCTTTTGAGCTGTATTTATTTTCTGTCCTCTCTGACAGCGCCATAAATATCCTCAGAGCAGGTACCTGCCTGCTCAGCCAGATCAGCAGTGGGGTGTCCCTGGGTCTCTCATCCCAAGCCAACCTGATCCTGTTGCCAAAAGCGCCAATGCTTGCCTGGGGAATGCTGGACCTGCGGAGTCGACATGCCAGGACAAGGTACAGTACTCCCAGACTGAAGCCAAGAATGTGGCACGATGCCCTGGGGGGTGAGCAGGTGTCGAGGTTTAACCCCGGCTGGCATTTAAGGTCCACGCAGCCACTCAATTGCTCCTCCCCCTGCCCAGTGGGATGGGGAAGGCAATTGAAAAAAAGCAAAACTCATGGGTTGAGATAAAAATAGTTCGTTAGGGCAGCAAATGAAGATAACAAGAATAATAATTGTAACGATAAAAGGATATAAAAACTGAGTGACGCACAATGAAATTTCTCATCACCCATTGGCAGCGATCACACCGCTGGCCAGTTCCCCACAAGTTTATATACTGAGAACAACACCCTATGGTATGGAATATCCCTTTGGCTGGTTTGCATCAGCTCTCCTGGCTGTGTCCCCTCTCAGCTTCTCTCACACTTTGGTCCCCTCACTTGTTGAGCAGTGTGAGAAACTGAGAAGTCCTTGACTTGGTAAACACTGCTTAGTAGCAACCAAGACATCGGTGTGTCAACACCAGTTTCATCCCAGATCCAAAGCACAGTGCTACCACCAGCTACTGGGAATTAAATTAACACTGCCCCAGCTGAAAGCAGGACAGTAGCACCTGCTGGGCCCAGGGGAGCCTGGAATATTCCCTTTGGCTCTGATACCCCACTTGGACATGCAGCACAGGCATCTACTGAACAGCAATGATGCTGCAAATGAAGCTGCAGCAGAAGCACTGGGAATAGGAAAGATTGTTCAAGCTCCAAGATCCATATCAGGAACAAAATGAGTGTGGTAGGCAATTTATCAAGGGTACTGAGGGCTCAAGGTGAGGTATTCAGCTTCCACATCATGCTCTGTCAGGAGGTCCAGCACACCACATTGTAGAAATTTCAGAATTAAAAAAAAAAAAAAAGGGATTGGGCAACAGCAGTTGGAAGGGAAAAGTAAAACATTCATTTTAATTCTTCAAAACCACCAAAACTGAAGCTAAATAAAAGGGATAGAACAATTCGGGGGAAATATCATTCTTTGGCTTAGTTCTTTTTTAAATGAAAAAAAAAAAAAAAGAAATTTGTAAGCAGTTATCCAGGGGAAAAAAAAAAGCTATTTTATATTCCTAGCTATCCCTGTGAAGTCCCACCTGGGCTGGCAGCAGGACACAGCCCCCAGAGGGTCCCAGCAGTTCTTGGGAATGAACTTCTGGACAGGGGAAGATGTGGTGACTAATCCAGGAAATCTCTTTCTCCTGGAGAAGACAACCCTGTCCTGATACCAGCTGTTGTTCCTGGTGTGCAGTATTTTTCTCACTAAGGGCTGAAAGGACACTGGAAGATTCTCCCCTCGGAAGAACATGCAACACCAGCAGAGTCATTTGAGTAGTCTGGAAACACCATGCTCTGCTCTAACCCTCTGCTCTTGTTGGGGAGTGTTGCTTTGGAGGGGGAGCCTTCACCCACACCTTGCTAGACTGGCTCCATGTCTAATCCAGCAGCATGTGCTTGTCCTCCTGCAGCCGGTCGGGTGATCCCAATTGGACTGCTGCTAGTGACCTGTCCATCTCACCCTGTGCTGCCCACTGCAGCATGCTTCCTCTTCTCCTCACCAAGCACCTTCCTCCTGGGGAAGATCATAGAATCACAGAATGTGTTAGGTTGGAAGGGACCTTTAGAGGCTATCCAGTCCACTTCCCCTGCAGTGAGCAGAGACACCTTTAACTACATTAGATTTCTAAGAGCCCCATCAAGCCTGACCTTGAATGTCTACAGGGATGGGGCCTCCACCACCTCTCTTGAAGGTTTCCATAGCTCACTCCCAGGGAAGTTTCACCTTTGGTTTCTCTTCCAGTGATGAAGCTCCTTTATGCTGCAGACGGTGCAGTCACAATTGCTTGTACCCTTGGTAAGTGCACACCATGTTCCATGTGGGCTTCATCAGCCCAGGGCATGTCTAGGAGACAGCCCATGCCAAGCACCGTCCCCACAGACAGCATGGCCACAGCCAATGTGTGGCTGGTGGGGAGTGATAAGACACTGTGGTACTCACCTTCAGGCCCTCTCACAGCTCTAGATGTCCTCTGGGGTGTGGATGATGCTAGTGCCAGGAGCCCACAGCAGCAAGATGGCCCAGGGATGGAGAATAAACTGGGAAGGTGCTTGCTGTTGGGGAGGAAGGGTCTGAATCTGCTCACAGGGCAGCAGTAAGAATTTGGGTGTTGGTTTTGCCCAGTTTGCACTGCTCTTACTGCAAGGTCTTGCCTGGAGGTACCTGGGTGTCAGCAACAGCTCGCTGTGTGAGAGCCAGGAGCAGGGCAGGGGATGAAGGATGGAAGAGGTGGGGATAAAGGGCAGAGAAGCAGCAGAGAGCTTTAACACAGCTGGGCTGGGCGGAGAAGCTGGAACTGAAGCCAGGTGCAGTCTAGAGCCTGCTCGCAGGGGGCCCTGCTCTCTGGCAGAGCCGATCTCTGTGAGACACGCTGGGACTGCGGGTAGCATCATCCGATGCTGTAGCACCATCGGTGCCTACAGCACCACGGCTTTCCAGCGCAGGGCCCGGGGATGCTCTCCTTGATGTTTTGCGGGCGTCCCAGGTTTCCTAAGGAAACATTTCCAAACAAATCAAAGCTGTATGTGATACAGCGAGGAGCTATCAGCATCCCGCGGGGCCACCTCACCGGCTGCTGGAGAAGGTGAAAAACGGAGTGTATTGAGCCCACTGTGAGCTGAACGTCCCCCCACCCCACCCCTGCGGGGAGGGGGCTTGGGCTGGTTTCTGAGGCTTGTTTTTTTACGAGTGACGCTTGCGAAACTCTCTCCTTCCCTCTAGCGCCCATTTCGCGGTGTTCCTCTCGCTCTGCAACTCCGAATCGGACACTCCGCTTTCCTGGCCTAATGCTATGCCATGGCGAGGACCCCGTGGCACGGCCGTCACCCCCTGGCATGCGTCAAAGCTCACCTTAATTGCTCCCCTAATTTTAGGACGGTTACGCTGAGCTCCAGCTGGGGATGCGCCAGCGCAATGAGGGCTTTGATGGAAACGGGAAGAGGACGGGCTTGCGGGAAACACTCCGTTTGAGGGACAGGTCGGGCCCTTCTCACTGTCCCACAGCCACGCTGCCCTGCCCTGGATGTTCCCTGTTCCTGTCCCCAGCAGTCTCATGCTCCCATGCCACCTCCACTCTTCAAGGCAGGTCAGCCAGGAGAGGAAAGATGTTTACCTTCATATTTCCGGTATCTCCCAGAGGAACTTTAGAGGAGCCAACAATAACAACATGGCCAGGAAACTGGCATGCAGGGAAATCTATTGCACGGCAGGATTCATTTCACTTGGCATTTGATAGTACCTAGTAGCACTGAAGCTATCTCAAACCTGTTTAATGATGGAGAGACTGGCACCCCTGGAGCATGAACCATCTAAGTAATCATATCCTGCAAGTGTCTGTGTCCAACCACGGGTGTAGATACTGTCCATGGCAATGAGCCTGAGCATGTTGGGCTCTGAACATGGTGGCAAGCCAAGGAACCAGATATGGAGCGAACCTGAGCTGACCTGTTGTTCGCATTTGCAGAGGAGGTGTGTATGCAACTGTCCTTCCTAGATGTCACCTGTACTTTCTCTTCCTTGGCAGCCAAAGAAAAGTATCTCCTCTTCATCTAGCAATGAAGATTAATTTGTCCCAAGCACAAAGAAACCCCAAGCCTTCAACATGAGTGAGTAACAGCCTTCGTAGCAAGTACTACAGCCGTGAGCTCTGTGCATGAGGTGGGCCATGCATGTTGTTGGGATGGGGATACTGAACAGAGCTAGCCAGTCACTAAATGGGACCCAAAGGATCTCCAGAGAGCCAGGAGGTGCAGAACACGATCCAAGTCTGAGCAGGAGCTACTTTCACATGTCATGGCCCATTTGTTTGGGTGGGATGCCATCCTGGACATGGGCCATTCAGAAGGAAGGATTTTTAGGCACTGAAATAGCTGGCTGGCTGGCACGCAGCTCCCCATTGCTTTCTCTGACTATTTTTTTAAGCTCTGGCAGTAATATGCAGGGCAGCACCAGCCACTCCAGCAGAGCTGCTGTGGGACACCAGCTAAGTGATGCTGAGAGATCTCCTGGGTGGATCATGCTTGTGCTAACACTGAAGCACCGTCGCTCTGGGCCAGCTCCCCTTGCTCCAAGCCCTACTTACTGCAGGGTAGATGTCCCCAGCTGACCGCTCCCTCCCATAGCAGCACACACTGATGAGACTTAGCTCCTGGCAGGAAACTCTTCCCCATGGTGCTGATTTATTAATAGGTGAGGGGAAAACAGTTCTCACCCCTCTCTGCTGCTTACATGCTAGATATCAATTTGGCAGCCAGCAGCAAACACCATTAAGGCAGCAAGATACTTAAAGACATCAGCAGCTCCTGGCCCATTACAAGAATGAGGACCCTGGTAATGTACATCCCAGGCTGGCTGCATCTAACAGGCAGCAAGGATCCTACTGAGGTAAATGTTAATAGAGTCTGCGAAGGC
Source organism: Heliornis fulica (assembly GCA_013399135.1). NCBI lineage: Eukaryota > Metazoa > Chordata > Aves > Gruiformes > Heliornithidae > Heliornis > Heliornis fulica. Next base: position 595,396 of record VXBZ01010660.1, read on the forward strand.
AGGGATGGGGATAAGCTCATTCATTAACTTTGTCCATATTTAAGGGACCAATGCAGGATCTTAACAGAGGAAACAGCAACAAGAAAACCCATGATTGAACTCCCTATATGTTGCCCTTTTAGGCTGAGAGAATCAAATCCATGTGTAGCCCATCATGTCTGACATTTCCTAATTAGCCTAATAAAGCCCTGGCTGGCTTTTGCATTTCCTAGATGAAAAGCATGTAAAGTGGATGAGCAGAAGCTTTCCTCTGTGGATCTGTTAGAGCTGTGCAGATCTGGTCTGTGATGGCCCTGTTTATTGTGCTTGTCCTGGAAACTTGGACAGAGAACAGCACAACAGCTCTGGGAAACCTTGGGGTGCACCCACTAGTGGCAGAGACCACCACCAGCTCTTCTGTTAGGTCAGGCTGCGATCACGAAGTTGCTCTTTGAGCAAGCCTCACTGCTGCTCCACACATGACAGCTTGTCATTGGGTCTCACTACACATTTAGCCACAGAACACATACACCTTCTTGCACCCCTTCTTGACCTACCACTCAGCAGGTCAGATCACCCAGAAAGGATGCACTGAAAGTGGTACACAAGAAACTTGAGCCTGACAGAGCTGTCTACCAATGTTTGGCTGCACTACCTGCTAAGCTTTTGTGTGCTGAGGACTAACTGGTTTTCCTCCACTCCCTCTGCCAAAACCATAGGAACAAGATGCATGAATGATGGAGAGGAGGCAGATTCCTACGGGTGCTGCTGCTCTGCTGCCGAGTGGTTTTGCCTTCCTCTCTGTGTGCATGAACCCAGCCTCTGTCCTGCTGGGTAACACACCCAGAGATCCACCTCAGGAAAGCAACACCCAAGAACTAAGCCTGTCTCTGTACAAGTGTGCCAGGCCATTACATGGCATGTGACTGCCTTGATAAGGCTGCAGGGGCACAGAGTTGGTTAGTAAGGAGTGGGGTGGCTGTTTTGAAGGTCACACACTGCCTGCACCCCTGAGAATTATCACTGGAAGGGAAGATAAAACAGGAAACCCTGAGTTAAATAGTTTTGGTGAAGCACTCAGTGTCTCTCAGTTCCCACACATGAGGGCAGAGCTTTTTTTCATTTTTCAAAGTCCTCTCCTCCACCACAAAGACGTTCCTTGCCTCATGCATATACAGAGCCAAGTTGTGTTTGCCACAAGACGAGCTGAGAGATGCTTTTGAGAGGACTTTCCAGATCCATACTCAGAGTTTTGCATCTGCAGATGCACATGTGCAGACCCATCTCATTTCCCCAGTTTCCATGCACAAAAACTCACTTATATTTTTTCCCCTCTGTCCCTTTGAAACCAAAGATGCAAATTGAGGAGGCTTTGAATATTTGGAGAAGACAGACCTACCCATCACCCACTGCTACGAGCCTGGCCATAGAGAAGGGCCTGATTGTCAACAGCACTGACTGCGCAGCATTTCTGAAAACTATGCTGCCATTTTCTTTTCTTTTTTTTTTTTTTCACAAGGTCAGATTTTTTTTTTGGTGGTGGCCATGGTCACTGACACTGGAAAAAAGCCTGTAAAACACACAGGCACTGTTGTTGGCCAATATCTGATGGGAAATCCTGCCTGCACCCATAGTATTGCACAGAAATATATGCCACATAGTTTTCAGTGATTTTTTTAGATGGATGATTTCCTCTAGGACTTATAAAAACTGTGAAAATAGCTCCAAGCTCCAGACTATTTTGTAGGAGAAAGTGGTGCAAGTATCACCATGATGAGCTTTCTCTATTCTTCTGCTTCTCTATGTTAAACTGACGAGGAGAAAGAAGACATAATACAATTCACTAATTCATAATTTAATGACTGTTTTAGCAACTGATTTAAAAATATGTATCTAACATAGTAACTTAAACTGGAAAAAAAGATATTGGTGCTTGGTTTTAAACTGCAACATCAGTTAAGTTGTAAGGCACAGCCATTTGGGTCAGCATCTCATAGTCTGCAGTCACCAAAACAGACGTTTTCAATCACACCCCAATATAAAGCAAATGCCGTATTGGAAAAACACATTATTCCCTAACTTCCATGCCTTGTCTGTGCTGTAGCTTTAAAATTACTTAGCCATCAGAAATCTAAAAGAACTACAGTGGGATGCCTGGCTCTAAAGGCACACTGACCTGTTCACAGAGCTTAGCCCTGCTGATGCAATTCCAGTCTGAAATGTCTATCCACAGGAAATGGGGGAAATTCATCCAGGTTTGTTTGCTCCACAGCTGCAGGTTAACATTAGTATGAGCTGCTTGGTCAGCATTCGCTCCAACAGCTCCAACAACTATTCGCTCAACTAGGACGTCTGTGAATGGGGTGAGCTCCTGTGGGACATCAGCGCTGAAACCGCCCAGCCTTCCTGGGCTCCTCCTCCAGCAACACGTCTCTCCTGTACAACCCTCTTAAGCCCCTGGTTTTGTCCCATGCTTGTTAAATATCCAGGACTGCAAATGATACACTGTGGGGCTGCTGCTAGGCTGGGTGGCTGAGAAGGAATGCCCAAAGTTCCTCACATCCCCCAGCCTCGATGCTCTGCCTGGTTCAGTGTCCCTGCCTGACTCACCAAGCAGGGCATGGCACGAAGGAGAGGAAATACGCTAAGACTTGCTCAGGTTTAGTGTGTGAAAATAACCACAAAAATAACCACATTTTTCTGTAATGAGAGGTTGATTAGCTCTTCTGTTATCAGCGGGTGCTCTTTAAGGAAAGCATTTCTGGACCAGCTGGAGCCTTAATTGAGGCAAATCATGTCATTTGTTTGAGCTGCTCTACTCGCTCAGCTCTGTGTTTAGCTCATGGGAGAATAAAGATGGCATTGATCCTTCAAGACTGTGCTGTGTGTGCTAACTCACACTGCCACCTGGGTATCTTCTAGGATGAGGAACTTCTGTTCTGAGATGTTGCTGAGGCAGTGGGCCTGTCTGGCAATGACCGCAACATGGCCCTGGCAGTCAGGGGCCAAGCGGTGCTCCTCAGCTCAAACCTCTCCACGGCTTTTGTAGGTGAACGGACAGCTGGCTGATGGTGGTTGATCTCTCCAGGAGGGCTCTCATCCATGACAAGCCTGAGGGAAAGGGGGAAACACAATGGTGAAATCACACTCTGGGTCAGACTTCTGCATTCTCCCCAACGGCTTTGCAATCCCCCGCTCTGAAAATCAAACCAAAAGCTGCTGGGCCTGGGAGCAGCACAAGGCACACCAGCGTCCCACGCAGGGTGTACACTCTCTGCCTATACTGATTTATACTGACTTTGTTAATCCAAAATCAAGGTGTTATGTCACAAGTCCTCAGTTTAATTTCTTCAGAGAAGCAACACGATGCTAATGTTACAGTAAGTGGGTTCAGAAATAACTGTGTTTTGGTGCATGTGATGCTTACATAATGCCTACTTTATTTTCCAAAGCTCTTTCTAACATGAATTAATGGAAGTTTCAAGAAGGAAAAAAAACCCCAACAAAGTGAATGTGAGGAACTGGTCCCAGAGTTTACCCACGGAGAGTCTTGAACAAGCACCACTGCAAAATGTTCTGCAACAGACATGGGTATCATCAGCCCTGTGTGGGGAACATGGGAAGGGAGCTGCACGAACACAGGAAAAATGTGGGTTACTATTCAGGAAAACACAAAATTTCAAATGCTCAAGCTATAAGGAACATGAAAGACTGTTTTATTTAGCATTAGACATCAAAAGTAAATGTCAGCACAAATGGAAGACATCTTTTTACAGAACAGGCAGGAGACTCCAGAGACAACACAGAGTCTACTTTTTCCTGCTGTGAAGTCCCTCTGCTTTCCCCAGACACTGCAGGCAGTGCTGCTGGCAGCACACGTACCTGATGCTTGTTGATCCAACAGATGATGGTTCTGAAATAGGCCTTGGCCAGCCGGTGATCTCAGCAGTCTGGCACTGCCCTTGGGGTCCGGAGGCAGCTGGCACACTGTGCTTGGTCAGGAGAGAAAGTTCCTTGCCCAGAGGGCAGGCTGAAGTTTCTTGATGAGCCCTTGACTGTGTCCACTGCCTATCCTCCTCTTGGCCGGGTATTTTTAGGCCTCTTATCCTGTGGTTCCTCATTTTCCAGGGTCTTGGTGCAACACCTGTTAGAGACGCAGGTGAAGGGCTTTTTGGAGGGGATGGAATCAGACAACGGTTCAAATTGGAGGACACTGCACCTTCCTGAGCCTGTGGTGAACCTGAAATAGACGTGAGGAAGTGCAGTGATTTACCAGTTCATCTTACTCCTGACTGACTCAGTGAGAAAAAGGTTTTAAGGAATGCTGTGTGATGGAGCTGGCTGGGCAGATGTATCCCAGGGCACAAAGCTGGCCTTGTTGAATTGCTTCCTCTTGTAGTTGGGGGTTACTCAGCAGCTGCTTTGCCAGTACTGCTGGTGATGTGCCAAGCACTGAAACTGTTCACGGGCCATGCACAGCTCGAGAGAGACAACCCAGCCCACCCATCCTCCTGTTCTTAGGCAGGATCATACCTGCATCATTTCTGGCCCACGTTTGATCTGACTTGTTTTAAATACCCAAGGACTCCATCCAATGATCTGAAATTAAAAATTCAAGGTGCAGGAATAGTCACAGAGGATTGGATCCACTTTTTTTTTTTTTTTTAATAAAAAAATCAGGGGCAGGACTGTTAGAATAAGAACTTGAGATTAGCCTTAAAATTACGGAAAGTACCTGACTGCTAGGGACAATATTGCACTATACACAGGGCTAATGTCTAGCTGTTTGCATTTTAGCCCACATAATCCTCAGGTGCAGCATACAGAGAAGAAAAATCTTGTTGTTGACTGATGAATGTAAGGTGCTTGCATATGTGCTTAAAAGCATGATATATATAGCAGGGATTCAATTGCCATTTTCTATTAAAAGAACCAACTGCATCTCAGCTGGCTAATGTGCAAGGTCCAGGGCAGGAATACAATTTAAAGAACGTGCCACCAAAACCAGGCCAGAAAGTTCAGCTTTATAACTCCTAATTGATGGGAATGAATTTTACTGCATAAGTAACCACATAAAGCTGTACAGATTTTTAACATTTTCCATATTGCTATATGCTTTAAACATGCCTACATTTCAAAGGGTTTTTAATTTGTTTTTAAGTAAAGACACCCTGAAAGACTGGTATGTCTGACTCAAGAACCCGAAATAACATTCAATGTCTTCTAAAGAGTGCAGATAAATGGATTGGATGCTGCACACACTTTTATGTAAGAGCGGTTTTGTTCAGATGACTTGGTTCTTTTCTGGTCAAGATTTTTGCCAGCAGCAGGTTCTTTTGTGGGAAAATCATGTTGGGTAGGACAATCTTCTGAAGTTAAATGTTGAGGCATTTAAATACCTCTCCAAATCTTGACACAGTCTCGAGTAACAGAGTTCAAGTGTATTTTTAACCACCTTTATGAATAAAGTCTATCAGTTGCTAAAGGTTTTTCCAGGTACTTGCTCTGGAAAACATGTCTGTTAGTGACAATGGGCTAAGGCTACCATGCTTGTGATTGTCTCAATTTCGGTTATCATGGCCAGCTGCTTGTGATTTGGGATCTGTATCACCTTCTCCCTTCCCCTCCCCCAGGTAAAGCTAGATTTTAAACCATGCTTCAATCTTGTAACCAAATACTGGCAAATTTGGTTACAAGATGGGCAGATTTATGAACCGTTCACTTTTATATTCCTGTAGGGTATGACACTGGTGCACTGTGAGATGTTTGGAGCACTGTCTATTCAATCTAAAAAGATCATATAATAATAAATCACACTCAAACTAAAGAAATCATATTAAAACTAAAAAAATAAATAATCAGATTAAATTTAAAGATACCATGAGATCATAATCTAAGACTTCCGAGGTCACTGGACAATAGGTTATTTCTTTAGATTTTTCCAAAGACCTTCTGTTCTTCCAAAGGAGATATAGTTTATATTACTGTTAATACACACAGGCTTTTGATAACATAATAATGCTTCTGTTTTTTCCAAAATCTATTTTTCCAAATTTTAATAGATCTGTATTTGCCATTGAATGAAATGTAAAATGGAAACTCCCATGCCAATATTTTTGAGGCAAAATAAAGTGATTATTAAAAATAGAAATAAAGTTGTACTTTTGTAAGCTTCTCTACCTGACATTTATTTGGAATAATGTTGATATTATTACATCAATATTATGAGTATTTCTAATATTCTTAAGTATTATATGCAACAAGAAAAGTGGGAATTATGCTTTCATTCATGTAAATGCAACTCCAGAGAAGTCTTTGGCTTTGCTCCTGAGTAGAAGAGCATGTTTCATTGTTAAACTCTTTACTGAATGCATCCTCTTGGTTGTATATCTTTCCAGAATTTCCAATTGCCCAGTTAAGTCTTAATCATTAGCTCACCTGTTATTTCCATCAGTGCCAACTGAGGTAAAATACAGCTCACTTGGAATGACAGTATTTTAGACTCACCTGTCACTGCCATAAATTAATGACACAAGGTAAAAGACAGAAGCACATCCCACATCCTTCCTCTAGACTTGATGCTAAGCTGGTGTAAGACCAGCTTTGTTCCTCTCAAATCTATGGATCCATGCTGAAATACCTCAACTGATGGTCAACGCAGGTGGCTACCGTGTCTTGCTTAAAAAACAGAATGGATACTAAGGGTCTGGCTCTGCAACAATATTTCCAAATTGCTACCCAAGCGCATCCAAGCCAGATCTCATGAAACACTTCAGCTACCAATACACCTATCTACAAACACTTAGTAGCACATGCCACTGTCTGGTGCTAACCCTTCTTCAGAGGTTTAGGTCCTGTACCTGAGGAAGACTGGGAGAGAGAGGATTGGGAAGAAGAATCAAGAGAAAGTCTTTCAGCGAGATCCTCATCGCAGGTCTCCCTCAACTCATCTTCACCTCTGTCAGTCAAGCTGCAGCCTCCATCCTCTTCTTTATTACTAGGAGTTAACTTCAGTGCTTGGGCAGCATTTCCTTGCTGATCTGTTTGCAGGCACCTGGACAACAAAAAGTAATGACACTTTGAGCTAACTAGCCTTTGAGCCCTGAATACGCAGCCAGCCTGGTGCAGCTAGGCATGGCCATGCAGGCAAACACACGGACAGTAGATTTGGTCACCCACTGTGACTTCCCACCTTCCTGGAGGTATGGAACATCATTCTAAATGGATCACTCTTCTAAGTGGCCAGTGTCTGATTGTCTGAAAGTATACTAAAGTTCATCAAATAAAATGAGGAAGATTTAAAATACTCAGAGTAACAAAGCTATTTTTACTTCCAAACATCTGTCTGAGATGGGGGAATTTCAACATGGTGTTATCTTCCTTTCAGCCTTTCATTTGGTTAGGCCAATGTCTTACCTATCTCATTTACTTTCACTTCTGTCACTGTCTGTTGGTAGACACTGACAGGACCAAGAATGCCTTACCAGTTATGAAAAATCATTTCCTTGCTCTCACTAAGCAAGCCCACCCAGCCCATGCTGGTCTTTTGCCTGCTCTAGAGACAAGTTGGAGCTTTCCCTAGGTTTCTTCTGCCTTGCCCACTCAGCAGATGCTCCAGCGGGAAGCACTGATGGAAGGATTGTCACAGCAGGGACAGAAAGGCAGAAGGCCAAGCCTGTCCTCTGAAACTGCAGCCATGTGCTCATAGAGTTTATTTTACTACAATAGCATAAAACTCATGAATGAGCAAAAAGTGCTCATTTTACCACACAACAGGATTTTTCCCATGGTCTGTCAGTTTGGAGAGTATGTCTTGGTGCAGAGCTCCTCCTTTTCCAGAGCCATAAAGGTTTTCCATCCTCAGATTGGAGACTTTCAAAGGGGTCACCACAGGTGGCTGCAAAAATGACAAGTTATCTCAATAACTTGTACTTCTAGATTGTGGATTTTAGAAGGCATCAAAGTCCGCTGTTGTTCCCGAGTTTCCAGATCACTCCTCACCATTTTCTTCTCTTTGGTTTTAAGAAGCCCCATGTCCCAGTTGCGTGCACTGTTACAGGGAGGGGAACCCAGCATGGCAGTATCAAAAATGTTGATTTATATTTCACTGGTGTATAAGCCTCTAGCATCAATGCCAATAAGCTCATGAAGAGCAGTACCACAGTACCTTTGGCATACGACCACAGTCCCTTTCTACATCCTAGTCTATAACCCACAGTAACTCACTCACATGTACAAATTTGTTTCAGAAAACCTTCCAGTGCTCAGACAGTGGCAGCAGAGAGACAAGGGAGGGACACATTTTTTCCAGTGGTTCTTTAACATGTGTTGTCAGCATTAAGTGAGGCCTCTGGCAACACAGTGATGCAGGTGTCCTGTTTCCCTGCTTTATCAAAGCCTGTTTAAATGCATGCACGTGCATCCGTCCCGTCCCACAAAAGCTAGCCACGACTAGCCAGGCTGCACTCCCTCACACGCATGGGTACCCTCTCACAAAGTTACTGGTGCAACAAGCAGGCTGACCTGCAGGGCTGGGGTACCACCCTGATGCCAAGAGGGACAAACTTTGACTTTTTTTAGTCACTAAGAATGCCCTTGCAGCATTAGCCATCTATCTATTTAGGCCAACATCAAAGAAACACCGCCGAAAAAACTCTTGCTCAACAGCTGTTGCAGAAATACCATCAGATTTTGCAATCCTGTCTTGCACATTGCTCAGCCAGGACGATAGGATATGCAATGCCAGCAGCCGAGACATGATTTTCGCATGTTCCTTTACAGCTGATGGTTAACCACTGCCCACACATGGGCACCATTGTAACATGGGGCCAAAGACTGTCCTCCTCAAGGCCAATTGCATGTTGGGTGGCTCTTGGGTTACAGAAGACAGTGAGCCAGCTGCCACAAGCCACTGTGGGAGCTCAGTTTATCCCAGGATTTATAGGGGTCACAAGGCATGAATATGAGGTATACAAGAAAAACATACACCTAGCTTTTGTCTCCTTGCACAAAGGGCCTTGGTAGGGTTCCCACATATAACTTGACTGAGCCCTAAGAAAAAAGGAAAAAAATTTTTTACTTCAGCATTTAACAAATGGTGCTGTCTTTGAAATCGGTCAACATCATTTCCCACAGACAGGAGGATTGAATGTTTCATGGTGTGGGTTCATAGTGTGAGCTGGCATGGCCAGACACTGCTGCTAAGAGGCTGTTTCATTGTTTCTACCTGTCTCCTTCTGCTCCTGCCTTGCTTCCCCCACCGTGCTGGTGGAAACATCTGTGTGGCCACATGGTGAGTCAGACCAGGGAACAGATCCAGATTAAAAGTAATAATGTTTTCTTTTTGGTGGGTTTGTTAGTTGTTGTTGTTTTGCTGGATTATTTTTCAGCTGGGTTTTGGTCAGAATCAGGTTCCCCATGTAGCTATGCAGATGCTTTTGCCAAAACAAGAGACAAGGCAGAAAATGAGCAGGAAGAAACAGAACATTGGGTGAAACTGTCTCTATCAGTAGTGCTAGCTACCTAGAGGTGGACATGAAATGATGGTCTCATTCCTTGGAAAGCTGAACTGAATTTCCGTGTACTTTTCCAAATGTACACTCACCTCAGTTAACACTGCATTGCTTCATCTAGTTCATCACTCTGAGTCCTACCTACATCAAGAAACTGAGGCCAGGCTGGTATCTAAGTAGCTCACAGTGCAATGAAAACACCATCTTACCATCTAATCTGCACTCTATGGGCAGAGGGGTTGCACTGTCAAGGTCCTTCTAGGACCCAGAGAAGGATGTCTTGGGAAATGCCAAATACCGTACCAGGAATGAACTCCCTTCCCATCCATCTGCCCCTAAAAGCTGCTGACTTGCCAGTATTTCCAGGTGGTGAAGGCATGAGCGGCAGTGGTACACCTGTAGATCAGGTATGTGGAATCAAGGAACTGACTCCTCTTGCTGAGGGACCCATCCCTGGAAACCCCAAAGAAAATGCTCATTGACAGCAGCGATGCTGCTGCAGTATGAGGCTGCAGTGCTCACAGTTTGTGCACATGATCCATTGGGGAGTAAATGGGCATCACCACATCTTTCTACCTCGGACCACATTCCTATGTGTGAGCAAGGTGTGGCATACGTGACTTCAGCAAGCCCCGGCTGGCTGATGTGTGATTTAAAGGACTGAGCGTGACAGCAGACTGCAACTTCAGCAAGGGAGCACCACTGCAGAATGGGGCTGCTGAGAGGAACAGCAGCACATGATGCATGGGGGTGGGGGGCTGAGGAGAGGGACACCCAGATGACTTGCACCTTCTGCTGCAGGGGAAAATAAAGAAAAGCCCACACTAGAGCAGGTGAGTCCCATGGATGTAAACATATGCTGAACCTGATGTAGCAGCGGCATGGGTGGGTGGTATTCAAAGCACCCAGGCTTTCATCAGCAATAATTACATTCAGAAGGAGGTGGAGGTGTGGGAAAGAACAGGATTAAAAAAACCCATACATTACCATGTGTCAAATCACTGGAGTTGTCTTCTGGGAACAGCTCATAAGAAACAGTGGGATGTGGAAGAGGACAGCCACCGTACAACAAGCAGGCATTGCTAGATTTCCCTGCATTAGCTGACCACTCTGCTGTTCTAGGTCTGGAAGTCGTTGGGGGTCTTGGGCCACATCCAGACTGCGTTGCTACTGCCCCAAGATAGGGATCTAAGAGAGAGGTTTTGCTAGTATAAGCACGGCCTTGCAAGGCTTCAAACAACACTGTTACCATATGCTGCCAATACAATGACTGCTGCTGCACACTTGGAACTGTAGGATCTGTCAAAGGAACAAAGATCTGCCACTACAGCTACAAGAAACGTGCTGGAATGGGTTAAGCCTGGAGACAGTGGGCTTCTTGCTGCTGCATGCAGTCTCCAGTATCTGTGCTCTGCAGATGGCAAAACCTGGGGACCCCCAAGGAAACCAAAGCCCCTTCCCACCCTCCTTGTGCTCCTGCACACCAGGGACAGGCTGCTGGCTGTGGATGCGTCAGGAATGGCTCTGTGCTCACCATCTGCCTCTGACTGCCCCACAGGTGAACCTGGATCTGTCCAGGGCTCTGCTACTTCCTCGGTCTGCACATCAAGGGTGAGATGAAGCTGCCTGTCATTTGCTGCCCACCTGCCCACAAGAGAATCACAGCAGGCTTGCCACATACATCGTTCAAGCCACAGTCTTAAAGCATATTGCTTAAATGACCATGCACAACACAGATTATGATGGCCACTTTACCAGAGCTATTAGTCAATCAGGAGTTATGGAAATCTGGGAAGAGCAGTGATAGATTTTTTTTTTCCAGTACTACCTCAGAGACAGACATTTCTCTAGCACAGAAAGAAAGGTGAGACCTGGGTATTTGTGATGCTACAGGACAGGGTGGAATACAGAAAAGCTGGCAAAGGCAGACAGAGCCTTGTCCTACTACCTGCCCAACCGAGGGCTGTCCTGGGAGCGCAGCACAGCTGTAAGTTAAGCATAACCCACAGGAAAGCAAATTTCATTTTGGGTCCTTGATGAATAGCATGCTTTGTAAAGTGTGGAGCATCTACCAGCTCCGCAGTGGAGCAATCAGCTCTGCAATAACATGGCCATTTCCTTAAGAGCTGAGCGTTAGGGACCTTTAAAACATTTTGGATGCAATTGTTAATACAAACCCATAAAATACGCAGTGTGTGAAAAGTACCTGAGTCAACACTACTATAGGAAAGAAAGAAAATACAGGGATGTCTGAACCTGGCTGTACGAACCCATCAGTTCAGAGCTGAAGGCAAGAATATGTCTGGTTATGCTATGAAAGAATAATATGAATCCACAGCTTTGTGCTCCGTCCCTACTGTTTCTGCCTGCCCACTTTGTTAACTGGTTTTCTGAGCAATAGCTGATGTTGCCAAAGCAGGATCACTGAGGGATCAGATTTTAATGGATTTTTTCCCCTACCATAACTACTATTGCAACTAATGATCTGGGCCCACAGGGATTAAATAAATAACAAACGTCTGTACTTATTCCTAAACAAGATAAATTTTTAATGGAGTACAGTTGGCAGGCAATCCACAGCTGGGAGGACTGGGAATCCAACTTCACTGCCTGTGCTAATGGGAAGTAACAGGAGCAGTTATAGGAAATATTTCTAATATTTAATGGTACGTGGTGAAGTGCATGCAGCATGATACGTAACAGCCAGGACATCTGAACTATAACCAAGGCTACAGACAAGAGGACAACAGATTTCTCTTCAAACCATTTTCTCCCTACTAATGAATTTAATGGACTTAATCACAAAGGCAAAGAAAATGGAACAGACCTATTATGAGACCATACAACCTCAGTTGCTAGGATGTTGCTACCACTGAGGAGTGGTGAACCAAATTGCCTTTCCTATTATGAAATTGGTGCAGGAAATCCTGCTACATCCACACTACATGACATTGCTACCATGGAGGGGCTGTGAACAGGTATTGTTCAAACATTCCTTTCCAAGCCTTGCTTCCTACTGTCATGCAGAATAAACACTAAATAAAGACTCCCAGATACTGCTGGTTTTGCCTGGTATTCTACAAGTTACTTGCAGTTTTCTGACCATGATGCCCAGCTGAGGACAGCTTTCATTTAAATGTGCACTGCGCTGAATTCCAGCTTCCTCACTTCCCAAGTGAAGAAGACAACATCCTTTGTACCTTCATTATAATTAAATGTTGACTTTCTCTTCAATCTTTTTTTCATGCATCACAACCTGAAAAATGAACCCCAATAGGAAACCTGACATACCTAACCATGAAATGTCTTCAGCTAAACCACCTTCCTCAATGGATTCCCTGATGATTAACCAATCTTCATGCATCTTCTTGGAAGGAAGGAGAGTAGTCTGGCTTGTTGGTATTTCATCCAAATAGTCCAAGTGGGGAATGAGTTTTTTTACTTCATCTCTGTAATTATAATTTGATTCCTGGAGAAATTGAGAAAGCGGTAACTTGAGCAGTTTCTTTAACAGACCGTGGACTTCTACCAGCAGCACCACAGTGTTCAATTTGTCTGACTACTACAGAACTTGAAACACCTTCTACAAGGCAAAATGATTCCTCTCCTTCAGCAGAAATAAATACACTCAGGAGTTTAATTTCACCATGCTTTCTCCTCACATAATTTTAACTCAAATTGATCATGCAAACACATTCTTCCCCACCTCCACCCTGAAAGGCTCCTTCATTATTTACCCACTGATGACTTTGACATTTGTCTGTGTTATGTTATGTATAATGTACAAAAGCGTAGAAGGTCACTGTTGCCCATGGAAAGCCTGAGCACCCTCAGTTTTCAGCTTCTCTCTCCCTGCTTTTGTGATCCTTTGGTTGCTGCATCAATACTCAGGTGATAGGTCGACTTGAAAACACGTTGTAAGTTTTGCTACATCTGCTAATGGCAAAAGAAAAAGCATTTCCATGGACTGTGTTTTTAAGGCACACCCATAAAACAGCTACAGCAAATGAACTGCACTGATTTTCTGGGGTTCAGTGTGAAGCAATGGCATACTTCAAAGCATGTTTTCTTCTTCAAGAGGCTATGTGCAGGTGCATGGAGGTTAAACCAGACTGCACTTGGGACTCTTGAATGTGCTGGAAAAACAATGGGATTGCTCCCAATGGATATGTACTCAGTGTGACAGCCATGGGGGAAAGCAAGGGAGCAGCCCCCTTCTATGTGTGTGTGGAGCTGACATATTATAAAATGATTCATGAGCACCAATGGTCTCCAATGCCTGGAGAGCTCTGAGTAGCAAGGTCAATCCAGAAGAGTTACAACTGTGCTCTGAGTACATTGCAAATTGGGCTGTTTTGATGGATTCCAGCAGTAGAAAGACACCTTCATCTTTGGGAAAACTTAGCAATATCTCAGGGCTGAGTGGGTCATGCTGCTTTGCAATGGGAATATTTTTGGTTAAAATAATCTTGGATTACAAAACACAGCAAATGGTGATGACTATCTCTTCTGCTTAAAGAAAGTATAAAGCAAGCGTGCACTGCCAGGGACAGAATATGAATGGACAACTACCTGTATATCAACTGTTTTATCCAGATAGATCTTACACTTTGAGACATTGCATGCGATACTAGACAACCCCCCAAAGCCAAGTTCTCATTTAACACAGTTGTCACAAACAGGAATCTGAGGGCTCTGGCTGGTGGCTCCCAAAATCTGTGAGATGCAGCACTGAGGCTAGCAGAGGAAACTCACAAAATACAGCCTGTTTGTTGTTAAAAGGCAGGCACTGAATTTCTCTAACTAAGCCTTTAATCTTAATTTAGAAAATGACTCAACCAATTGCCGTGCTACCCCATACCACATGTACTCTGAACAGCGCCTGGGCTACAGCCAATTTCCAGCCATGTCCTGTTGGAGAGAAGCATCATGTTACACTCATGTTACATTACTGCAACAGAGGCTGCAGAATTTATCATCAGGTTGCTACTCTTGGTTCAGATAACAGGAGACGATGAGCTCATCTGAAAAATCAAATTACAGAGAGCAAACGGGCCATCTGAAGAAAGAGCAGTAAATTTAGCAGAGCATTCTGTAGATGAAAAGTAAATAAATAGCAGAGTCTTTTACAGAGCTGTAGCAAGGGCCAGACTATAAGAAGGAGCTTGAGGAATTAGAGCTAGCCACCTAGGGCACGCAAAACTAAGCCCACATCTATTCCTATCTATATTTCAGGCAGCTTTTCTATACCCTGAAATGTAAAGATCATGCCAAATGAAAACTACATCCAGAAATAAGACCACTTCTGTTGAGCAGGAATGATCAGGGCGTAGAAACAGACTTTCTTTGCTCTTAGGAGATACCACACCATTTGCATGGTAGGAAGCTATCATAAGGAAGTGTTAGGATTTGTGTTTGTGGGGCTTAAAGAGTAAATAGACATGCTTTGTCCATCAGAAGCAGGCAATGCTTCCTTACTGAAGGAATATGGTTTTTCCCTATCATGATTGCATCTCCTGTAAGAGAGAAACGTTGATGGAGAAATCATTTTGGTTATAAATAGCTACAAGTGTGGTCTCTGAAGTATACTTCTACTGGTTCCAAACAGAAAGGTAAGTGTATAATATTTTTTTTTCAGATTCCAGAGAGAAAAATTATGATAGCTAAAAGCACTACCTTCTGTGGCTCCTTTTACTGAGGGTTTCGATCAAGCTAACAATCCCATCCCAAAAATGCTAATAACTCATGTATCTAAAAAGTGTGAAGATTTAAAATGCACATATCTACTGCATGATTGAGTTTTAGTGACACCATCTCAGTTTTCAAGTCTAAATCCAAGACAAGTATCAAACCCAACCACCTATGTAAATTAACTGCCTGGGCAGAATCACTTTGAAATGCAGAGTGAAGCTACAGAACGTTGCACGGTGGAGTCAGAGAACCAGCTCCAGCTCTGCTTTCTAACCCGTGTTAGAAAGGGGTCACATAAGGTTCTGGCCTCACCCTTAGTGAGCGCAGTGTATTCCATACCTACGTGTGGGTGCATAGCCCTGAGACCTTCCAAAAGACATGGATGACAATATATTGCACCTAGCCATAAACTGTCACCTGATGATAGGCGTTAGACATTGTGTGACCAAAATGAGGACAGTCCTATTTCACCAAGTTTTTTAAACTCTGATTTTCTTCCAGTTACCTTGGCAGTACACATCAAAATGCTTGGGGTTTTTTATCCCAACACTTTTCTTTGAAGCAGGGGCAAGTGAAAGGGAGTAATACAGCTCTGAGACTGTTCACGTAGAATTAGATCACCCTTATTTTCCTTGTTGAGTGCCCTGAAACTCAAAGCAGCTCATGCATTACTGTGTTTTCACCTTTGTGACACAGAAGATCTCATGTTCTCAGCAAAATTCTACTGCAGGAATGATTTTATAGTTTCAGTATGTAAGAGGTGAATCACTGTATTTTGTTATCTTCAGAGTTTGCTGAAGGTCTTTTTGATCATTTAATTTTAATCCTTCAGGGAAAAGGGCAATGAACAGTTCCTACAATAGAGCTTTTCCCTAGTTATCTCAAGCACTGGTTTCGATCAGCTTTTGGCTGTGGTGGTCATGGAGCACTTGTTGTTGGACTGGAGAAGGTCCAAAGGAAATGCAAAAGCCCAAAGACAGATATCTAGTTGAGACATTGCAATTGACACATCTTGTAAGAAAAATACTGGCTACTTTCTAATCTGCTGCAAGATCCCTACAGGTTAGAGCATCCATACAGCTCTGGTCCATACTCTCCTTGGTTTCCCTTTAAGATACCTGCTTGCACTGCAGGCTGGGGGAAGAAAGAACAGCTGAAGGGATCAGAAGAGCTGATTTCTATTTTAATCTCATTCTCACAGGTAAGAAGGAACACATTGCTAGGAAACAGGACCAAGTCTTTGCTAGCACTCCTTGTATTTCATTTGTGCTCATATTGGAGGCAATACCCATGAGAGGACAAAATCAGCAGAAATGAAAGATGGAAAATGCATCCTGTGTCATCACTCAGAACAATATGGTAGGAAGACACAAAAAAAGCACTGTCAGAAATTACAATATGTGTGAAACAAGTCCTCACCTCTGCAGATTCTGGATTTGGCTTCAGACAAATTGAGTTCCCCTCCACTGTCAGGCAGCTCAGCTTGCCACAAAGTCCCAGGTACTGCATCTGATTGATGTCCTCAATGTTGTTCCCTTCCAAATCCAAAACCTCAAGGTGATTCAACCAGGTCAGCTGGCTCAGGTCAGAGATATTGTTATAGGCTATGTAGAGTTCCTATGTAGAGCAGAAGTAAACAAAACAAATCTAAAACCCATAGGTTTGCGCACAAAGCACTCAAGCTTTGCATAATGTTTTCTAATATTTGAAATATTACATGGCCCAGCAAAAATTAGCATGGAAGCGAGCGTTTCTCAAGTGTGGCTGCTGCCACTTGAAATAACCTGGGCTGATAGGGCAGTGAATGCCATACTGCATTAGGCATCTTCAGGATCAGACCTGAGTTTTACACTTTATTAAGAAAAAAATATACTGTAGTGTCTTTTCAATTAACACATGCAATTCACAGTATCCCACCAAAGTCCGTCAGAGAAACAAAGGACGAGAAGAGAGCAAAGACTGTAGGTGAAGAGAAAAACATTAACTGAAGATAGTTTTGACATTGTCAACAAAATTTTGACACATCTACACTTACTTTTAGAGAGTTGCAGGATGAGATCCCATCTAAATCTGAGAGTCCACAGTGAGCCATCCACAGCACTTGGAGATGGGACAATGTGGTTCCAAGATCCCTTAAAAAAGAAACAATTCAAGCTCTTAGAATGGATGATTTGTTTTCTTTTTCCTAATACTAGATCACTGTGGCTTCCTTTGAATCTCACATTGCTTACAAGAAATATCATTAAAATATTCACCTTCATGGTCAGAGAATAAAATTACACCCCTCTCCACTTCTCTGTCTCACAGACAGCTTTGTTCTTGTATGACGTGTCACATCAGTTCAGCTTGATTAAGATTCTGCCAAGAGCTACATCGTTGCAATTCTGCCATAAATTACAGGTAGTTGCTAAGAATTAAGTGAGGTTTTCTTATGCTGGCATCATTCGCTCTGCACACAAAACCAAAGCTGACATACCCGATCTGACTGCACAGTTGTCTCCCTCTGCCCTTTTATGGAGTTACCTTTTTTCCTGATTTTGCAGTCACATCGCACTCTTGCCGAATAACATTTTTTGAATCAGCAGAAAATTATAATCATTTCCACACTATTTTCCTACCCCCTAGGTCTAGCAAAATATAAATAAGGTATCATTTGTACAATTGCCAAACTTTTTGGTCCTAACCCAGAAAAGCTGTCCTTCCTAAATCCACGCATATGTAATGTCCCACTGACACTGTAATGCTGCAATACATAGTTAATGCAAAATGCAAAAAGGCTGCAAATCAAACTCAGGGCTTAACCACCTTCTGTCTTCGGGAAGATTAACAACATAAACAGAACACATCACTTTATCAAATCCCAAATCAACCAAAACCTCGGAATTCTCTACCGTAGCTATGATATCAAATTATACAAATAATAAAGTAATAAACAGGGCAGAACTAAATGCAAGGACAAGTTTTCAGAGGAGGTAGAGACTAGCATAGTGTTCACAGATTCATAGCAATGGTTGAGGTTGGGAGGGACATCTCAGGTCATCCTGTCCAACCTCCACGCTCAAGCAAGGCCAGCTGCCCAGGATCACATTCAAACAGCTAAAATATTTCTTAAATAGAGAATCTTTGACTTAAAAAAATGTGTATTAGTGCTGTCTTTTGTAATACATGTTATAATAAACAATATCTACTTTAATGTACTCTCTAAGGAAAATTGCAGAATATTAAAAAATATGACTATTGGGTCACTTATGATCCTGGAATAAAATAACTGTTCTCTTTCTCATGTCTTCTCTTTATGGACCATGGGGAACAAAAGCAGCTTTGCATTGCCCTCTGAGAACCTCCTGCAGCTTTGTTGCAGCTTTGCAGCAAACCCCCCCAGTCAGATCGTCTGTGTCAGGGACACTGCACAGCCAGACAGACCAAGAGGTCATGCAGGGCTTTTACAAGCAGGGACAGGTCCACTCTTGTCTGTGTTTTTCATGTTTCTCCACCTTCTGAACACTTGGGAAGGGGCATGACAGGAGAAAGAAGATTGCATACGGCCTGAATAAAGGATGAAAGATATCTCCAGATGTGTCTCTCGTGCGATATGCCCAATACAGGATTGAGTACAGTTTCTAGGGTGAAAATGGGTATTTTTCACCCCTCTGCCTTTGAGGCATGGTTTGTCCACAGGTGTCAATCAGATCTATCTCACTTCATCCATCCCTTACCATGGCAGGCACCCCAGGCATTGGGTGCCTCTGATCATCTCTTCCCTGGATGCTGCAGAATTAAGCAAGCTCATGGATACACTATACAATACAGATATACCACACGCTGTGTTTAAGTAACGTTTTAGAACCTTTTAAGTACAAACAATGGCCAGAACAAAGCAAATAAGAAAACTCAGTTATGTGACACACCTCTTTCTGCCTAAGGCTACTACTGCTCATAGGAGAACACCCTCAACCCACACAAACCATGTCTCCTCCACCAAATTTTGTACATCTGGGCAGCCTGCCTGTACTGACACAGGATGTCGCTGTCTAGTACAGCGTAAAGTGTGTGTGTGTGAGATAAAGCAAATCTCACACACACACACACTTTATGCATGTGGGAACAATACAGCTCCTTCTGTGAACTTGCTGCAAACTCCCTTTGCCTCGTCTCTTAGCTCCCAGAGCAATGGGGAGCACTTGTCACTGTGTCATTGTACCTGCAATGGGATAAACCCCTAAAAAGATGGGAGTTTCTTGCATTTCTTTGCAAGTACTCATTCAGATTTGCCTGACCCGAAGGATCATAATGTCCCTATTTGTCATCACATCCTCAGCCTAGCAGGAGATCTGCCAGAGGCTATTTACATTGTGCATATTTTTAAAATATAGCAAACACCAGTTCTAAGGCTTCCTTAGGGAACAGATGCCTCCCAAAGTAATATTTACAGAAATTTATTATTAGATTTGTAAGCTGTGTGCCTATAATAAGAAAAAAATTAAATCAAATTACAAAAGCAGGACCTACCATCAACCGAGGTCAACGCATCCATAAACACGAATATGGCATTAGGAGTAATGTGAAGGAATTACATTGCTCATTTCATGACCCACTTCAAGCATTGACAAGTTTTTCAAATCCGGGGCTAATTTTATTGCAGAATTTTATTTTCTGTAATCCATGGAACTTAGGTAAACTGTCACTCTCCTTTTGGTATTGTTGAAACAAGTGTTTCTTATAGATGCTCTGTTTATTAGGTCAGCAAAACTGAAGACAATCCTAACCTGATTACTCTACATATGGTAAGGTAAGGTATGATTAATGATTTTTCGTTTTTTTCTTTGTCTCCTACTTCCTAACTGAAGGTCTTTTGCCACAGAGGGAGCTTTTGGTAATATGCTTGTTCATAATTGTTTCTATGCCAATATAAAGGATGCCAAACCATAGCTTATTTCCCAAGAAGCTTTTACACAAGGCTACAAGAAGACAGCTAGCCCCTCTGCTGCTAAAACCTTGATCGCTTCATGCATTTTGAAGAAGCTGTCCTCTGCTCCTCCTCAGAGGTCAAAGGGTCCCAGAGTTAAACCCTATTTCCCTCTGTGCATTATGGTTTTCGGTTCCAGTGGTGGCTAAACCCAGTGCACACAAACACGGTCAGTCCCTGCTCGCACTGTCTGCTAAGTCACGCACAGCACGTATTCACTATGAATTATTAGCTAATGAGTCTTCAAGCCTTCTCCTATTGCAGACACCATCTGAAGACTACACTAATTTAAACAACTTCTTAGACCTACTTACCTTACCATCACAATTTTCACTGCCAAGTGTATAGTCTCAAATCTATTCCAGGTTCATGCATGGATTGCAGTTCTGACTCTCCTATAGCTAACTTTGGCAAAAGTCAGGAGCAGCATGTTCAAGATTAATACTAACCAAAGTTGGTTACTATTAGTATTCCAGACAAAAGAATTAGGTTGTATATCCCATGTCTTGGGTACTTGCAAAAGGCAAAAGTGCTGCACTTTTGCAATGCAACCCAATGTTTGACAACAGGATCTCATTAAAAAATGCTTATACAGGCACTTCAGAGAAGAAGAAAATGTGAAGCTAGAAGGAATGGGTTTCTTACATAGCTAAAGTTGGTTGTTCCAAGCTAACCTTTAACCCATGAAGCAAGATACTAAGAAAGCATGAACCTCCTGGTGGTTAGTGTTTAGTATCCCTTGGCCCACATTTGCTCTCTATTTCAGGGAAGGGAGCTAGCAGGCCAAGGTAGGCATCACCACCTCCTGCTCCCTAAGAGGAGCACTCTGGCCCTTAGAGAGAGAAGTGACTGCTGCCCCTCCTTCCCTGCTACCTCAGACAGGCAGCAGTGAGGAAA
Source organism: Heliornis fulica (assembly GCA_013399135.1). Taxonomy (NCBI): domain Eukaryota; kingdom Metazoa; phylum Chordata; class Aves; order Gruiformes; family Heliornithidae; genus Heliornis; species Heliornis fulica. The sequence continues at coordinate 616,441 of VXBZ01010660.1, forward strand.
AGAGGCAAAAGGGCTTTTTCCTCTGCCCGGCACAAGCTTCAGAACTTTACTGCAAGTTACAGCCAGGAGCAGAGCTCCCTTTGCTATTCCTGGGGTCATGCTGACTGCTGGTGGAGCCTAAATAATCAGTCACACAGTCACATTTTGGCCCTGCAGATCTTCACTCTTACATCTGTAACGAGTCATCTCCAGTCAGAGATGTTATCACAGCAAAGTACATCTGCAAATATTTTATTTGGTAATTAATAAACTCATCTTTTGGAAACTGAAGGAATCATGCTGCCTCATTGAAGAAAAGTCTCTCGTTAATTACTCTGCAGATAATTGCCCTCGAGAGCATGGCTGCTGTAAGGTGTAACAGCAGTGTAACTCAGAGCAAGCTGCTCCTGATAACCACATGGACTCGCGTTTCTGAAAATACTTCTGATGTATTCTGTCTGGTGAGAAGAGAACTTAAGAGCTTGCAAGAGATGGGAGTGCCTCCAGTAAAGCTGGAGGCACTCCCAGATGCACGCCCACCCTGGAGTGGGCCAGAGCGAAGCGAGGAGTTATGTGAGCCCATCTGACTTCAGTCTGTGGTATGTCTTCACTTGGGGTAAGTGCAGAGGGTCAGATCAGCCGAAACTGGGGACATCCATCTTGTGACTCTTTAACAAGAAACGGAATTAGTGGGAATATGAACTCTGATAGTAAGTTACAATGACAAACTATTTTAACATAATAATAAACTCTTAATAGCAATTTACCAGTGTAGTAGGAGAGAAAATCCACTATAATTATACACATAGTGTAACAAAACACACGCCCCAAATAGTCATTGACTGAGAATAAAAGGAATGAGATACTTGTCCGAGACCAGAACCATACTGTATTAGGCACGATACAACCAAAGAGAAAGTGACAGCATGTATTCAAAAAACAGGTTAGAGAATAGGACTGAGAATTTTGACATCTGAAACAGGACAAAGATGAGATATTGAACAAAGTTGGTGGCAGTTGGTTGTATGATGCAGCTCAGGAGCACCCCAGTGACGTGCAAAGAACAAAGAGCATATAGAAGAAAACAGAGGACACTGTAGAGAAAACGAGGAAATGTAATTCCGATTAGTGTACACAACATACAATTCCAGTGGACAGGTGTCCCGTCCCAAATGACATGGAAGCTGGGGCCTTTATAGAAAAGGTGAGGAATTAATTGGCAAAGTAATTATATGCCCTGCTCATTTCTGCTATGGTTCACGCAGACCAGGTTTGAAGCAGACTGAGTATGGGGTGGGAATGCCTATGTCATATCTTTTGTGTGATAAACAGAGGATTACAGCCTCTGAGGTTGGCAAACCAGTGTCCTCCAGAGTATTTACTACACACACACCCATTCACTTGCCTGCACAGCCCATGCTGAATACCAGATCATGTTTTCAGTATCCAGAAGTGCCAAGAAACCAAGCTAGACTTCGCTAGTTTCACTGTGAACTTGCATTTATAGTTTATTAAAAAAACCCAAACCATTAATAAACTGAAGGGTTTGAAACCTGGGTTCCCACTATCTCCAGATACTGCTGCAGGAATAGCATCAAATAGCTCTGTGTTTCTGTGAGGGTCTTGGCAACACCCCCCCACACTTGTGCACAACAGTTCAGGATTTTTTCCCATGAAATTTGACCCTCCCATCTTGTCATCACTCCCCCAGACTGGGGGGACAGCACAGGGGCAAGGAACAGCTTGGCTTACAATACCTAATAACAAGTTTGAGAAATAATAATGTGTTCTTCCATTAGTCCAACATCCTTGCTCTTCGGGGATTGATTTGCTCAAGCCAAAATTTTACTGGATGGAGACCAGACCTGGAGAGCCAAATCCTGCTCTTGGTTTCACCACAATAAATCTTGAATAGCTCCACTGAGCTCTAGCTACCCAGCAAACACAACAGCACAACCCTGAACACATTTGTCAGCTTGTAAGCCATAGTTTCTCTTGGAAGCTGGTTTCAAATAATTCACCTAGAAATAAACCACTAAATCCACTGAACTTGAAAACAGTATCTCAAAGCATACGGGAATCTGTTGAATAAATCTTCAGTAGCAAAACATCTAAAATAACCACTGATGCAGACTTTATTTATTTCTAATGGTTGTTCTGAAAACCAAAGTGCTGGTAATAAGAGAGATTTTGATTTTAAAACTGTGACCAAACTACAGTCTTACAAAATAAAGGGAAAAGAATATAAAAAATATCTCGTCCCTAATCTACAGAAATCAAGCTGAATTTATCAGACCGCACTGTGATAACAATGATCCGGTCCATATGTCACCACACAATGGTTTGGTTGTACAGATAATTCTGACATCAGGAGCAAAAACTTTGAAAGCACAAATGTATTTAAATCAGTAACATATGTTCTAATGGGAAGCTTACATAATAGTTGCATTGTCCTCTCAAATAGCTGTAAAGTATTCAAATTGTAAGGCTGATTGCATGTGTGTGTTGCTCGCACTTGATCAAATCCATGACACAGCCTCAACTCTGCAAGCAGTGCTGAGGCCACATCCTTATGTCATACAAATGTGAAGATCTGACTTGTTCTGCATCATTGCAACCTTGGCTGCTTTTGTACTCACTCTTCCCAATTCAAGTAGCCGTGTGCTGAAAAGCATTGGCTTGGGTCTGATCTGTCTTGCACCTCACACAGCTCTGGCACACAAGAGTTACCTTTAGCATCTTGTGTTCCCTTACACCACTGCCCAACGTTGAAGATAACAAGGACCCTGTCCCATCTTTCGCTGCCAGAAGCCCGCTTTTAGGTTGAAACACCATGGAATTGTGGCACCTAATATTGTGGCATCATTCTTCCTTCTGAACTGTGCAGCTTTTCCACAGTAAGGGTTCCTAACCCTGTTGAGATGTGTTGTTGAAGACTTCAAAAGGTAAGCAAAAGGATACCTTCTTCAAAGCAAAAATGTGAAAACAAGGACAGGAACTACCTAGCTACTGCAGTCAAAACAACAAACAATTCAAGACAGTTTGGTTGTTGCCTAGAGTTGGAACCAGAGACCATGATGGTGGTCCTGGTAGAGTACTTGAGCTCTGCCTTGGACATGTCTATGACCAATAGATCAACCAGAGACACTGCATAAAAATCTTTGTTCCTCTAACACCAATACCAAAGTTTCCCCTGTGTTCAGTGTGGCTAAGAGATCCTCCTCCAGTGCTGGTAGGCAATGATGGCGTTTGGAGACAAGAGATGACAACAGAGGAAGAAACCAACTCTTCCAAACATACTGAGCCATTCCTGACTTATAACACTTTCACTCATCACTGCTGCTTCTCTTTGTCTTGCCAAGCTCACTGGAGCAACCAGAGTATTACATGCTGTGCTACTTGCAAACACTTTACTTCCTACTTCAGCTTATACTTCATTGAAATGAAAAGTGCTTGCTGAGACCGAGAGGAGAGGTGTTTGTAAACAAAACTGAGCGCCAATCACTCATTTCTGTAACTAGTGAGAATCATGCTTATGTTAACCCAGACTCTTACTTCTGTTCCGTTATTACACGTGAAATGTAGCTTTAGTTGCTCTCATTTTCAGTTGCTGTCAAAAACCCTAGAGCTGGATAATGGCCTTGATCAATGTTGATGCACTCGGAGTCAGGAAGAGCAATTCCCTAACACACGAATGCACAGCATGTGTGGGAAGGATAATGTAATTTTCTGTTAATTTCCTTTTGATCATTAAAACTGCCTGTCATGTTAGTTGCTGTAGTGTTTTAACAATGAAAGATCAGTTGCTTTAACTCAGCTCCCACAATTTGAAAGGGGTAGGGGTTGCCAAAGTGCAGTTCTGTGGGCTAAGACCTGCCCTTGATCCTCTCTCTTTTCCACCCTACTCCCGCTCCCACCCTTGGCAAGAAGCTGGGCCTCAGAGATGCTGTAGAAATGCAACACACTGCGCTGTGTCTCACTGGGTGCATTACATCTTCCATGAGAGCAAGTGAATTTTCAAACAGGTTAAAGTTGAGACACACAGTAAAAAAGCCCTCTCACACCCACATATCCATCGCCCCTCACTTTAGCCCCAGAGCTACTGACAGTTCCTGTAGCTCTGGCAATCGTTCGTTCTCATTGTTGAAAGTTTACATATAAAAAAGTTGAGGATAATGAAATTGTGGTTACAGAATGAGTTATTTACATTTACAGAATGAATCCCACAGCGCTTTAAGATTTCCTGCATGAATAACTTTTCAGTCTCCCACATGTTGTGTGCCGCCTGTTATGTTCCAGGCCTGAGCTTTGGCAGAGAAAGACAGATATATCGCAACTTTGATTTAATATAGATCTTGTCCTGCAAAATCAACACTTGAAACTTTTAATGCTGCAGGGTAGGCAGAAAGAATATTCTGTAGAAGATCCAAATCAGCTGACAGATTCAGCAGTGTTAAGACACACAGTACAAAAAGAGCCCCTCTTCCACGTCAAGCCCTTTTTTTTCTGTATAGAAGAAAAAAAAATCAAATTCTAGATTAATTAATCAGACAGAACTAAACTGTACTAGCTGTCAGTTTTCTTCAACTTTTACTCCTGTAATGGCAATAAAGTTTCCACTGGAAAAAATCCAACTTAAGATAGTGCAGAAATGGGGCGATATGAAAACCAAGAGAGAAAAATGTAATTTAAGTGATTTAGTCTGAATGTACAGTGGCAGAAATGCAGATACACAAGATTCTTTTGATCTGGCACATTTGTGTGACACTAGAGTTTTCCTCCTGTGGCTGATGTTTGTTTCCTCTTTCTACCTTCTTCTTCCTTTCTTTTGTCATCTGTGCATATATTCAATAACAAGACACAGAAACACGGAAGCTCGCAAAGAACAGATACGGGTGCAAGTTTGGTCTGTGAATGGCTGGCAAATTCCAGGTGTTTTCCTCAATTTGTTTTTCTGTTATGGTTAAGCCCAGCAGGCAGCTAAGACAACCACACAGCCATCCACTCCCTTCCCCATCCAATGGGATGGGGGAGAGAACAGTAAGGAAAAAGGTAAAACTCATGGGTTGAGGTAAAGCCGGTTTTACAAGACAGAAAAGGAGGAAATAGTAATAGTAATAATAACAAGACAATAATACCACCACAAGTGATGCACAGTGCAATTGCTCACCACGCAGAGTCAATGCTCAGATGGTTCCTGAGCCATGCCACACCCCAGCCAACCTCCCAGTTATATACAGAACATGATGTCATATGGTATGGAATATCCCTCTTGCCAGTTTGGGCCACCTGTCGAGGCTGCACCCCATCCCAGTTTCTTGGACAGCCCCTGCCTTCTTGTTTTCAGGCCAGCATGAGAAGCTGAAAAGACCTTGACTGCTTGGCAACAACTAAACCAGTCAGTGTGTTATCAACATTATTCTCACCCTAAATACAAAGCACAGCACTACACTAGCTGCTAGAATGAAAATTATCCCAGCCAAAATTAAGACACTCTCTCAGTCATTAATGTACACCCAGATAGACTTGCTTCCATGGCACAGAATCACAGAACATTAAGAGTTGGAAGGGACCTCGAACGATCATCTAGTCCAACCCCCCTGCATGAGCAGGATCACCTAGATTAAATCACACAGGAACATGTCCAGGTTGGTCTTGAACGTCTCCAGAGAAGGAGAATGTCCCAAGTCAAGACTGTTTCCTTAAGCAATAGCTTCAAGTGAGACTTTCTGTGCTTGCACTGGTCTCCAGATGTTCTTGTATGACAAGCACACAAGACATAGAAGAGAAGCTTGAGGTACCTCAGAGCCCATCAACCTGACTCCTGAGGCACATAAGTCCTTATAGACCTTATAGATTCCCATACTGAGGGTGTTACTACAGTAACAGAAGGAACCTCAGCATTTATTTCATGGTACATCAGTAGACATCCCAAACCTGGTGCAGGCATGCTAACTGGATGTATAGTAAATTCCACAGCCTATCCTTGACTACTTTCAAACAAATTCCCACTCCAGGCAGGTCTAGCAGTAGATGCTGTAACGTGTTCTCGGTCACGGAGAGGAGTCTTATAGTAGAAGTGCAAACCCTCACAAAGGCTCTTAGATGCCACTGATCAGCACCACTGATTGAGAAACTTCACCACATGTGAGCAGATTAGTTGTTCTTGCTACCTAGCACTCTCCTGCCAACAATTCTCAAAAGTCCTGCATAAACAATTTCAGAGGAGCTCAGGCAAAAGTCTCTCACCCATCTTAACTAGTTTTGGAGACATCAGTAGTTGCTACCCACAAGTAACAGTTCCTTTATAGATGAATATGGTTCCTTTGCAGGAACAGCTAATTACAACGGTTCCTTTACAGGCTACCAACAGTCTCACCACAGTGGTACAGAGTCTTTTTGCAAGAGAGACACAGACCATGCAGACTTCCAGTCACTTCATAGGTTGGGAGAAAACACTTCAGTGGCTATGTTCTACACGGATCTTGAAAAAAATCAATTCTATCACCTTGAACTGGCTGGCTTTTGACTCTGAGGTAAGGGGAAATCATCCTCAAAAAAGCTCTAGAAGAGTCACATAACTCATTATCTACCACATCATTCAAAAGTGGACACAAACCATGAATTTCAGAGGCTCTCTATCTCTCCAGTGAAAACAAAAGTTTAAAAATTGAAAACAGAGGTTTCCAAATTGTCATACCTATCAATTTCTACACAAGCTAACTCAAATATGTTTCACAAACAACCTGGTATCTCTGTTAAGTAGATAGGAAATGAAATTTCACAGGACACAAATACATAGATTCACAGTTTTCTTCCAAACTGTGTTGAGACTAATGTTTCTTCCACACCATTAAGTTAGCTTGGGAAGGCAAAAGGAAAGAAACCTCAGTGGAGATGGCTTTGAGTGGTGGGTAACATTAAGGAGGGTGTAAGATAGAGAGGGATGACTCCCTAATTATAATGCTTTGTGTGCTTAAAAGTAAATAGGGGTTTACCTAAACTATTTACTAAAAAAAAACCCACCCAAAAACCAGAGAGATTCTTAAAAACAAAATGCCTGAATCCCCTCAGAAAAAAAGACCTGCAATTTTACCTTAAAGAAGTAGTATTGCAGATTAGAGGAAATATTAAGATATACAAAATTTGCTTATCACATAGATGAACTTTACAGAAGGTCCTTTCAACAATGGTGGCTATATTGTTTCAACAAATAAGAATGACAAAATAAGACTCCTTATACAAATAAGCATATTTTCAAATATTAAAAAAATCCTCCAGTATGATTTAGCAACCATGTTTTAATATAGTTTTTCCTATAAAGAATAACATTTTTGCTACTGATTCTTACTATTTCTAGGGTCAAAATTTAGTATGTGGCAATAAAACTTTTTTTCTTTAAGAAATTCTTATGGAACAAAAGTTACAGTTTAAAACTGAGTTTATCATGGGATGCTGAGAGCAAGAACTTACAAGAAAAAAAAGCCTGTAGGACCTCAGTAGGGATAATTATTATAATTGTAAATAAGGGCAAGATAAACTAAAGAACAATAAGCAGATTAAACTAAATCTTAGTAAGTTCTTGCCGATGGTGAGATGAAGAAGTAGAAAATGGTGTGATAGAACTGTGAGGCTGGGAAAGTTCAAAGCAGGAGATGTCACAAATGGTCTTTCGAACACTTCATAAAACTTTTGTTGTCAAAAGTGGGTGGTAGGTTCCATTATTAGTCTTGTGTTCAGGTTTTCATCTCCATGAGAAGAATTTACAGTGCAGCTTAAGATAAATGGTAAAGAACGCGCACACGTTTTTCTGCTCATGGAACTGCAAACTTCATCTCCTAGAACACAAAGGCATTTCTGTATTTCTTTTTGCAGGTATCAATCCACCCCTGAGAGACCTGATGCACCCTGCAAAGATCTCAGGACAGAAGGATAAAACTTTGCCAAAAAGAAAGCCAGAAATATATCTAGAGAAGAGTAAGCGTGCATGTATTTCACAGGAAAAATAGTAACAGGTCCTTTGTGTGCAGTCATGTGTCCACATAAAACAAGAACAACTAATTCAATTTCTGCATGGATAATATTTTAGAGAGATTATAAAAACTGACCCTATATCTTATATAAATTCTATTTTTTATTCATATTGCTTAGCAGTTATCAACTGATGAATACAACCACATAGCTTAACTTCCCCATCCAACCTGAATCCCTTCATTTCTGAAAATCAGCACTTATCTGGCATTTCAAAACTGTATTTTCCCACTGAATAGAATGAATTTCAATTAAAAACCCCAAACACACTGCAGACAAAGCAACTCTCTCATAGGAGAGAATCAAAGTAACCTACAAACCTATTAAACTAATGCTATTTTTTTTTACCTCTTTCCATGAAGACAACCCTTCCACAGCTGGATAGATCCACTAGCACTGGGCTAATTCCTACTGCTTCCCAGGCTGGTTCTTTGGCTTTCCTCGGATGATGATCATAACCATTCTTTCTCATTGCTCACTAAAATGAACATTTAGGTGTAAATTTTAATCAGTGATCTCTGACACTGACAGCTGGAACAGAGCTGCTGCAAGAGCCAGGCATGTAAGTACTTATCTGCTGGCAGAAATCAGCTAGCTATTACAAACATTTTTATTTATCATATTGTAGTAGCCATCCAGAGCATGCAAGTGAGATCATGATCCCATTAAGCAAAGCCCTGTACATAACTCATTCAGAGGATTGTATCTGCCCCTGAGTAACATATAATATAAACAACTGAGATGATTGAAAATATGTCAAATTTCTACAGCTAACTCAGGATGCTGTAGGAACAACAACTATCCCAGGAACGGAGTCATATTTTTCAAGTCCTGGGCCAGTAACACAGCCACAAAGCCCAAGCAGCTACAAAAAAACCAAGTCCCTGCTACTGCTGTCTCCATCTGGTTCCAACAATAAAGCTGCCCCTGTAATCCCAGAGATTGGAATCAGGCGGCCTTGTGGATTCCTAAAAGGTTCCTCATTCACTAAAAAGCAGTTGGTGCATCTTAGGTAATTACTGTTTGTAAGCAAACACTATTTGTAAGAGCAAAGCTAATACAGAATTTCAGAGGTTCCCTTTGGAAATGACAAAAGCTTTTAGCTATGTGTTTTTCTTGATGACAGAAAGGAAAAGAGAAATGTTGTGCAGAGGGCGAGAGCCAGAGATGTGGATCTTGTAGATGTGGATGTATGCACTTGTTTCTGCTTGCTGACATTAATAGAGTAAGGGCTGGATTCTTTCCATGGGATCAAACTGTCTACCCTCAAATGCCACAGAAGAAGACAGGATGGCTATGTCCTTGGGGAGTAATCTCACAAAATTCAGCAAGGGCAAGTGTAGGGTCCTGCAACTAGGGAGAAATAACCCCATATACAGGTTAGGGGCTGACCTGCTGGAAAGCAGCTCTGTATAAAAAGACCTGGCAGTCCTGGTGGACAAGCAGCTAACCATGAGCCAGCAATATGCCCTCATGGCCAAGCAAGTCAATGGCATCCTGGGGTATATCAAGAAAAGTGTGGCCAGCACGTTGAGGAAGGTTCTCCTCCCCGTCTGCTCTGGTGAGGCCTCACCTGGAATACAGTGCAGGTCTGGGCTCCCTGCAGGTGAGGAGATGAATCTTCCACGTATTAGCAACACACAGTACCTGATAGATGGCGGGGTATGTGACCTGGCATTACGAGAGCAAAGCAAAATCCTTGACAAGATAAGATGTTCCTAAGATTACAAGATGCATTGTGGACCTGAACGCGACAGTCCTGTGGTCATGTAGCCTCAACATAACAGAAAGATTAAATCCTCGACATAACAGAAAGATTAAAGAGGAACTGGGTGCAAAGAGCAGAACAAGAATGTTATGTTTAGATAAACGTAGACAAAGCTAAATGTTAACCAATCATGAGCTCAGCTTTTGCACTATGTATTAGATAATTGACTTTACACCAATCAATGTAAGACACATATAGCTTATTGCTTGCCTTAAGAATATATATATGCTGCTGTTATATTCAATAAACAGATTCTGACTTGCATCAAGCCAGGTCTCCGTCTCTCCATCGCAGCAGCTCCCCAGTTCAAGAAGGACAGGGAGCTACTGCAAAGAGTACAAAAAAGGGCTATAAAGATGATTAGGGGACTAGAACATCTCTTACAAAGAGAGGCTGAGGGACTTGGGACTTTTTATCCTAGAGATGACTGAGGGGGGATGTTTTTAATACTTCTAAATACTCGAGGGGTGGTTGTCAGGAGGATGGGGCTAAGGTCAGTCTTTTTTCAGTGGTGCCCAGTGACAGGACAAGAGGCAATGGGCATAAACTTGAATATAGGAAGTTCCACTTAAACGTGAGGAGGAGCTTCTTTATTGTGAGGGTGGCAGAGCAATGGAACAGGTTGCCCAAGAAAGTGGTTGAGTCACCATGGTTGGAGGTATTTAAAAGACATGTAAATATGATGCTTAGATACACGGTTTGGTGGTGGACTTGTCAGTGGTAGGTTAGCAGATGAACTCAATGATCTTAGAGGTCTTTTCCAACAAAAACAATTTTATAATTTTATTATTCAAGCTTGTGTTTGAAATTAGATGCTTCCCCCATCCATAAAAGCAAATGTCAAAGCAAACCGTGATGCTCTGGGAACTGAAATATGGACACGAAGAGATTCATCCAGACCAAATCAGAACAGCAGTTCTCTGACTGCATTTGTAAGTACAACCTTGAGCAAGAGCACCCTGATCCCTCATTAAACATTGTAAGCAGCTACTGTAATACAAATAAGTTATCTGTTGAGAAACATTTGCATCTTTAATGCAAATTAAGCAACTGAATTGATTTTAGAAAATATTTCCTTTATGTGTCATAAAAGCAATGCTGAACCTTCACTGGAGACATTCAGGAACAATCTGGACATGTTCCTATGTTATCTACTCCAGATGATCCTGCTCAGGCAGGGGGGTTGGACTAGATGGTCTTTCCAGGTCTCTTCCAGCTCCTAATATTCTGTGATCCTGTGATTGTATTTACCTGTAGTACTTATGTTACATGCATCAAGCACAGTAATCCAGTAATTAGAAAATATGAGCCGAAGGAAAAGCAAAAAAACAAAGCATAATGGAAAAAAAAAAGAGCACAGAAAAGAGTAGGTAAAAAAGAAAAGGAAAAAATAGAGGGATGATGCCCCTAAATCTCTCTGTTTGAAAGAAAATGATCCAGCAAATAGGAGATGCTTAGACGCACTCTATCAGCAATGCAATAAATTCTGGCCTGAGCAGTGTCATGGCTTAGTCTTATAGGAGATGGTGTAACTTGGTCCAGATCCAGCAAAGCACTTGGTCTAATTTTCAGTTTCCAGCTTGTGAGCAGTTCCACTGAAGTCAAACTTCTTGTGACTTTAAGAGGTAAATATTTGCTTAAACTCTTTGTTGGATAAGTACCAAGCAATAATATTGCTAAGTCCAAATTCCTGAAGATCCTGAATCAGGTCTCAAAACCAGTTTTAAACATTGGTTTAAAGCCCTTGCCCTCAATTAAGAAAAAAATACTTTGGCTCTGGTTTCTTAGAGTCATTACATGATCAGCAAAATCTTTACTCAAATCACTTGGCTCACATTTTCAGTTATTTTTTCAGTTAAGATGGTTCAAAACTTTTCAAAATTGAACACAGACTCCTGAGTAGCCAGTCTTGTCCCCAGGAGCTGGTGTCAAAAACCCCCAAACAAAACAATAACCAAAACAAAATCTTTGGTAGGAATCATAAACCCATGAGAATTGTTGAATCTACTCTGCATCTTGCTCATTTGAACCTTCAGGACAGCTGTCTTATTTCCACTCTCTTATGATGACTTTACTGACCCAGATTGACGAGGATTATTGTCCTCTTATTCTGGGGGACTCTTCTGCAGTAAGACAAGAGCAATTTGAGAACTGCATGCAAGAAAGAAGTGTTAACTCCCTCTGGATGAAGGAAATCTGCTTTCCTTTCCCGATATCCCTCATACTTATTTTGTCCCCACCTTCTGCAGTGTCTGCATTTCATCTCACTTAAAATCTAATAACCTTTCACCATTACAAGCAGTTGCTTACGTCGCCCTGAGAGCAGACCAGTCTTCTGCTGGCTGCAATGCATAGAGCTGATGGGAAGGAAATGAACTTCAGCTGGTGAAACTGCTTCTGCTATAAACCTATGGGAACCAGTCCCTGAGATTCCCCTATCTGATTTAAAAGCCCTTTCATAAAGATATCTATCTAACATTTTAAAACAGATCTTTTTATTCATCCCTGAGTTGAGAATGAAAGCAATCTGATAAAAAATAGATAGGCTACACACCAAGCCAGAAGTGTACATACATTGGCCTTGAAATACAATTCTTCTACTGGAAATATTACAGAGATGAGGACAGTGTGTCATCACAAAAAAAACCAAAACCAACCCTCAAGAGCAGTTTTTAACAGGCATTCTTCAGAAAAAGCTCTATGTTTCATCCTCAATTATCAGTTCATATATCTAGACTTGCTTAGCTGCTAGCAGATGGGTGGTCACCAATCAAGGACCTCAAAAATTAGCACAATAATTATCAACAATCTGAACAAAGTTCTTTCCACAGCACACTGGACTTTCCAAAGACATTCCCCTTTAGCAAAGGGCCAGTAGAAAACTAAAATCCAGAAACAGCCAGGAAAGAAATGTTGAGCTTCTTGTCCACCAATATCCCAAAGTCCTTCTCCTCATGCCTGCTCTCAATCCATTCTCTGCCCAGCCTGTAGTTGTGCTTAGGATTGCACAGACCCACATGCAGGACCTTGCACTTGGTCTTGTTGAACTTCTGGAGGTTCTCACAGGCCCGCTTCTCCAGCGTGTTAAGGTCCCTCTGGGTGGCATAGCTTTGACATTCCAGCATACCAACAGCACATCACAGCTTGGTGCCATCCGCACACTTGTATGAAATACCCTCTGACTTTTGCCTGCTTCTCTGTCCATTCTTACCTTCTTTTCAGTAAACAAACCAATCTCCCAGTCTGTCCTTGCAAGACATTTCCTGTTATCTGCTGCCCATTTTCAAACTACAACCACAGTAATTCTGACCTTATGCCTAAGAAAGTCTGCCGGAATTACTTTTAGTGAGAAGGAAGAACATTTTTCAATCATTCTCAAAAACCTCACTTGCATGGGTTTGGTCAAATACAACAAAATAATCACTTTTTGGACAGGATTCAAACATCAATGAGTTTGATTCAGAAATAAGATTTCTAAACATTTTTGAGTAAATGGCATCAGCCTGCTAGAATGGAAGCAGCTATGTGACATTAGCTATAGCAGACATCTCTTCTGCCATGACAGAATGTTGCTATAATGGACATTAAGTTGACATGATGCAGACATCCAAAAATAAAGTTCAAGTTCTTGGGCTGTGCTTGCATGGGCTGTGTGCTCTTGAGTGATCTGTTTATGAATGACAGATTGTCAAAGATGGGAATTAATAAAGGAAAGCTACTGCTGTACTATACTGACCGAGTTCTGGTCTGGGAGAGCTAATAGAGTCTTCTTCTTCCTTTACCTATTCCCTGCCAATTCCATTCATCTGGTACACAGAAAGCTTGTTTGTTTAAAGGAGGAGCAGGTAGCTTCTTCTGGGGTTTGTGTGCCTGGGAGGCGTCACAATATTCAACATGATATCCAAGCTCAAACATATTTACAAACATATTTACATTACGGATGATCAAATCAAAACTCTACTTGAAACCAAACGTTGCCTGCATCAAAGGTCACAAGACGCCAGGTCACAGAAAACAGTTTGCCAAAACTTTTCATGGCAGAAGTCTCAGAATAAAAAGGAATATGTGATATCCTACTAAGGTGGCAATTCAGATAAACTACAGCTTAGTTTTCCTGAACTGTATTCTGTATTTAATACCAGCAGAAATGGTCAAAACATTTTCCATTAACACATTTTAACAGAGCATGGATTTTTGACCAAAGAAAAAGAAATTTTCTTTTTAATATAAAAAAATATCTTTTGATATTGTAAAAAAAAATGTTTTTTCACCTACTACTATTCGTCCTTTGCAATAATGGAGAAATTTCATGCAATGTCAGTGGTTGGTTGCCATTAAAATAATTGTAACAATGTAGAATCACCACTTTTCCATGTTATGGACCAGAAGGTGGAAAAAACGTTTACACTACAAATACTTCATCTCATATCCAGAGCAAGGGAAAAAGTCTGTCAGCTGAAGTTCAGTAGCTACTCTGCTGACAATGCACAAAACTGAGGAAAATGTATTGCTTTTCCCACCAGGAACATACTGTCTTTAACAGGTATTAGCAAAATCAATCTCTTTTCTCCCCTCTACCCTCCAAATTTAGCAGATAGCCAGAGAGTGGTCCTGTTGAGCATATTAATAGCCTTTATGTAGCCCTTTACTGATACAAACTGTACTTTTCCATTATGTGCGAATTACCAAGGGTAATACAGATATTAGCCCCAGAGAGTGCAGACTGCTCTGTCTCCTCATTGCCATGATTTTCACTTCAACCTTTCCAACCTGCCAACTCCCCAGTTTTCTGGGAGAAAATGTGCGATGTTATTGTGGAGTTCCGCAAGCCAAGGACATGCACTCTTCATAGCAGCTCCCATAAACCCAACTTCATTGACTTCAATAAAGCCAAAGGCTATTTCATCAGCCGAGGAACTGGTCTGACCTGTACAGAACGGGCCACTGTGCACAACGTAAGCTGAAAGGCTGAAACAGTCCGAAATCCAAGCGTGTAGACAGAGATAAGAGGCGAACTTCTAGATCCTTTCAAAATTGCAACAAGTTTCCATGGACTTCAGTATGACAGGAATTTCCCTAGTGGCAGACGGGCTAATTCACTGGCATCATTTGAGCTACACTGATTTATTCTAGCTCAGGTCCCATCCTTAAACTTAGGTGGCTGCGGAGCTTACGGTCATGACCTAACCCATTATGAGGGCATGGAGAAATTGAACACATGAAAGCAGCACAAATGAAGATTTTATCACTTACATAAAATTGAGGGCTGTTATTCTGTATGTTTATTTCAGTAATCATTCATTTCTTACCTCACAGACACAAGCAAGCTATTGTTCAACTTCAGTTCTCTCAGATTAGGTAGATAGGCACCTATGGGAACAGAATAAAGAATCCCTTTGCAGACCTGGGAGTAAAAAAACTTCTGACAATTACAATTGTCAGAATTGGTTGGAATACCAACCAATCAAGAAAGAGGAAAAAGAGACAATGACTCTGAATGAAAAATAATGCATGCCTACTTCTGAATTTTGAGCAGAGCTTTTCCTTGATAAAATGTGTGCAAGGGAAGCGCAGACTCCAGACACATAATCAACTTAGCCTGGCCACCAGCAGGCAACAATTCAATAAGTACCAGCGAACAGCACTGTGGGTAACTTGATTTGTAGCTATTAAAATCACTTAGAAATAAGAGAACAATGTAGTGTCTTAAAAGACTCCATCCTACTGTTACTTTCAATGTGAATTTCTAGAGCCAGTCACGAATGTGCTCCCAGATCTGTCAGCAATCAGAGCCAAAGGGGCAAGCTAATGAAAAGGAAGCAGTTCATCTGTGTGAATATGAACTGAAGCCCACATGGAGCTGAAGAGCACAGAAGTCCAGACCAAGATCTGCAACTGACGCGAGGTCGGTTTGGTGTTTTGATTTTTGTTTGTTTGTTTGTTTGTTTGTTTTTGTTTGCACTCAACAAGGTGCTCTGACAATAAGCAACTTGAGATTTCATCAACTACCCCAAGACCCACTAAGACTCAGATTCAAACTCTGGCATGAAGCCTTTGCTTAATTTTAAAACTAATTACATTGAAATATTTTAATATTGGTCTTTTCATGTTTTAACCCACACCCTGTCCCTAAGAAACATAAGTGTTCCTCCCCACATGTCACACCATTACATAGAGGCTGACCTGACATAGTGGGAAAGGTTATCAGGATGGCACTTTGAGGTGTACCACATCCCAACGTGGAATGCACAAAAGAAAACCTCAAGCAACATGTTTTAAATCCGTCTGGAAATCTTGCTAAAGGAGGTGTTGGCTCTCAGTGCTCGTGTTACTGTTTGTGTAGGATTGTGAACACTGAAACATTTCTCAAGTGGAACTTGCGGTGTAAATTTGGGATTTGAGTGTTGCAAGGTTCTAGGTAACCCAGAGTTATGTGCAGTCCAGTAACTTAACTCTTTTGGTCATTTAACTCTCTGGCCATTTAAGAGCTTGCACAGTCCATTTTATCTTTCTCCTTAAAACCAATTAAAACAACATTGATTACTGAATGCAAACTGATCATCCGAACAAATAACTCCTTGATTATGAAGATGCTCTTACCCACCTTCTGCAGCTGAGGTACGCAGTGGGAGCAAGGTTTTAATATGGCTATAAAGCAAGCTAATTATCCAGGTTTGGAATGCAAAGAGAAACAGTAAATTGCAGAGCAATCTGGGCAGGAAGGGACAGCTGGGGGTTTTGAGCCCAGCCTTCTGCTCAGAGCCAGGTCTTTTGTGACATCAGACCAGGTGCTCAGGACTTCATCCAGCCAGGGCTTAAAAACCTTCAGGAATGGAAACGCCAAAACTCTCTGGGTGCCCCTATTGCTCAACTGCTCAAAAGGGAAAAACTTTTCCTTCTGTCACACTGGAACTTCTGTCATCCCAGCTGGTCTTGTTCTTACCAAACTCCTTCCCTCAGACCCCTGTGACCAGAGACCTGGTCAGCGGCACACATTTTCAGGGCAGGCCACCACCAGGAAGGAGCAAGCAATGAGCCTGACACCTTCAATGGCAGCCTTGCTGACAGTACTCACACTGATGGGGCAAACTGCCCTGTGATACACCTAAAACTTTAGAACTTACTCCATGCACCTAAAAATCATCTGTCATGTAAAAAATCCTGTGAGGAACTGATGATCACTGGAAGCACTAAGTGGCAAACTTGCTGCACTAGCAACCTGCTGACATTTGCAAAGAGATTTTCACAGGGAGGACAGTCAGCAATGCACTTACAAACAAACAAACAAACAAACCCAGAAGGAAATTCAGGACAGTCTTGATATTCTGTTGTTCTCTAATGCAGATGCTGTTTTTTTATATTCCTCATGGACAAACTTTTGGTGTGAATGGTGGGACATAAGCAAGATGGAAATTATTTACAAGATGGGAATAGCGCTCTGTATTCTGTAAAAGTTGCAAAAGTCTAACCACGGGGAGCAGAAAGAACAGGATTTATTCTGGCAATGGAAAGGAAAGGGAAGTACAGAGTGAAAAAGGTGAAACATTTTGAGATAGCTTGTCACAGCTAATGTAGAATGGCATAGGAATGGGAGCACCATTTTTGAGCATTGTAGAAATGGCATAATGAGATTTTCTTATCATCTAGAGGAAGCATGACTGAATAGATTGTGATCTCTGAAAGAAATGGATGTAATTTACCTTAAATTATCAAGTCACAATCAGAAAGAGACCTATTTATGAAGCAAACAGGAAAGCCAATAGAAAGTGGGTATGTAATTCAAGACAAAAGCCCCTTCACTGTGCTTGCTTAACCACTCTCAACAAATTGACATCAGAAGACCCAGTAAAGCTTATCTATATATAGCTTTATATATATTGACATTATAGTCATTTGCACATGAAAATGAACTGCTTGCCTGAAAATGCCAGCACTCACTTTCGGGGTCACCTTTTGGCACAGAATACATTACCCTGCCCCACTCAGTTTCAGTGCAGCAGAAGATGAACTTGATTGTGATGGGAATCGACATGGCAGAAATGGCTGCCAGTACCGGAAAAAAGAAGCTTTCATATTCTCAGTGTTAGCTCTGCTAGAAAGGGAATCTTTTTGGGACATCCTTACTTCCCCAGTGCAGTGAGAATGACAGAAATGAATCACAAGCATTAGGCCTGTTTGGGGCTCATCAGCAGGACGTATCTATAGGACCTTCCTCGAGCGCAGCTTGATGAGGCAGTACAGGACACAAAGGCTGATGGCAGCATAAGCAGCATGATAACACTAGCTACTTCTCAGCCACAGGGGAATCTTACAGTGGAGAGAAACCAAACTTTGGCTACTGTTTTGCTAGAGTAGCAACAAGATGTCTAGAGAGCAAGGTAATCAGAAAATGCTCATTTAGGGCATAGAAGCATGTCATTCAAGAGGAATGTGTTCAAACAAATTGGCTTTAGGCAGAAGTGCTGTCATCCCGCTGCCATAGTTTTCAGTCCTATTTAGAGCCTCACAGAAGAAAACAGATATCAAGGAGTGAGAGGTACCAGGGAGATCATGTTTCAAGAGTTCTTCAGTGGGACAGCGCTTTACACTGGCTGCTGGTTTCTGAGTGCCCAGTCCTGCTTCATGACATCCTAAGGGAAAATTTGAGATGGTCAGCAGAACATCAAGTGTTTTCTTACCCAATTTTCCCAGGCTGTTCTCTCTTGTATCTACTCTCATCTCTAGGGTGTCCACTTGCTGCAGATCATCTACCCCTGCCAAAGCTTTCTGTAAAGATAAGCAGAGATATATGCATGCAGTAAACCAGATGATACAGGAGCAAAATGATGCAGAAACACTTTAAACCAGTGTTTTGTCAACACATATTCCAGGTCAAAATTGCTACACATATCACATAGAAATAAATTTAGTATACAAAGATCTTTTTTCCTTGTAGCTCTGAATTACCCTAGTTTCACATAACTTCTACATTGCTTAAAAAGTCAAGGCTGAGGGTTTCACACAAACTGCAAATCAACAACTGATCTACACCCCAATTAACTTCATTTAAAAATTACACCGTGCTTTTGGATTTGCGTAAGTCATGAACTAATCCTCAGCAGAAAGAAGAGTTACCCTCAAGTGTCACCTGTGCTCAAAAAGCACTAGGTAGTAAAATTCAACAAAACACACCATTTAGGCTTTTAACCAAAAACTATGAGAAGAAAACGTTATTTTGGCTCAAGCAGCTCACCTTTCTGAAAAAAAGACAACATTAATTCTAAGAATTACAAATTCTTTTGTCAAGATCCAGGCAATGTAAATAGAAGCCTCTGAAACCTTTCATTATTTTTGCAAAATTGCCATCTTTCCATCTGCTGGTGCTAAGCAGATGCTTGGAAAACTTGGAACTGATTGGCCATGGGATGCCAAAGCTATCATACTACATGAATGAAATGAGAAACACTCTGGGATTGAGGATATGAGCACAGAGATCCCAGGTCTTCACTCCAAGGTAGTTCTCAAGCAAAAGGCCAGGACAGCAGTTCAAGGGAGGTTATGTGGTGAACAGTTTCTGTGGAAGATAGTTAGGACACTCCTACTCCCCAGACACTTTTCTTGGCATACTTGGCATTCCTGGTAGCTGAAAATGTGACACCTCTCATGTTTCATAGCTAAAATTCTGGCACCAGGAATGGGGGAGATTTAGCGAACGATATGGAAACATTTACAATAGAGATGAAAAGTATTTAGCAAGGTCTTGCACAGCAAGGAACATTCATCAAGATTTGAAAAGATGGACGTTTCACAGCACAGGAACATTCATCGAGATTTGAAAAGATGGACATATAACAAGTATTATACTGTTTCTGGGTAGCAAAAGAAAAAAAATCACAGTCAAGCACACTGAAGGGGGATCATCTGCTTGGGCAGAGAGTTGTCTGGCACCATGTGAGTAGAAAGTGATGCTAAGGGACTCTGAATGTCTTCATTCCTCAGGCTCTGCCAGGTCTAGGAGAGAGTTCTGCCCTAAATCAGAGGTGTCCAAGTGTGGCTTCAGGTAATGACAGTCTGCCCACAGTTGAAAGGGCTATTTTGGCAGACAGGGACAGAAAGTGTCTCTGCCTATGCCCCAGGAATGCTTACAGACATGAAGGTGCTGTTCCATCTATGGAGGTGTTTAGCTGCTCAGCTTAAATAAGAGCAGACAAAAAGGGCTGGAGATGGCTATACTCAGAGTTATTTTATATCAAAAAGGTTACTTGGAAAAAATGACTCTAATTTCAGGCTGATTGTTGGTGTTCCAGAGAGCATTTTGCTTGCCACCCCTCTCCTGCCCAGCTAGATATGTATCAGATATCAGAGAAGGAACATGCTTTTTGAAGATTCAAACATCACAATCTTGCTGGCACATGATGTTCAAGAAGGTGGCCTGAGAACTTGATTCTGGGCAGCAAGTGTAGTACTCCACCCTAAATTTGTTTATATGAAAGGCTAAATTTCCAATGTAAAGTACTGCTCAGTTCTTTGAAGATGAATAAATGGTAGGTAAAACAAAGGCAGATAAGGTTCACTTTACATTTTTTGCACCTCCTTCAAAATTTAAAGAAAAACTATTTTCCATGAGATCATGCAAAAGCTATTGGTAAATAATTTAGCCAATATTTTAAGAAGCAACTCCATGATGCCTCACAGACAGTTTCCATAATGCAAAATGTCTGGCCAATACCTAACTGGAGAGCATGCACTGGTTTGGAAAGTTTTTCCTCTGACTGACAAAAAGAGCCAACAAGTAATCTGTAAAAACTTCCAAGTGAAAAATACTTCAGTGCTTGCAGAGCTTCCCAACTGGCAAGACAGTCACCTGGGGATGCTGGGAAATCCAGTTCAAGTCACATAAAGGTCTCTGACAATTCTTTAATTGGCCAATAATATCTATTTAATTAAAGCTGATGTACACAACTGATATCTCCTCTCTTTACTAGATTTTTCACATGATCTAAGAAAAAACAGTTCTGTTGCTGTAGAGCATGTTGCGTGCAGCTGTCAGAGAAGCATTTCCAGCTGTGGGTTTATTTTGCTGATTCTGGTTAATTTGGCTAAGACAGGAATTCCTGAGTGGTGAGCTTATTTTCTTTTAATATTACACCTGTATGCAAATACTAGGTTCATGTCCATTCATGTGTTCATTGCTTTTCGCAGGGATTTTATTTCAAATTCCCATCTCAAGTACAAACTCTCCCTGCACAAAAAAAAAAAAAAATTAACATTGCTACAAGTATGAGAACATATTTCTTCTAAGAAGAAAATGACTAGAACAATATCAAGGTTTTTGAGTGACTTTAAGTCAAGGGATTTTCAGTGAGAGGGAAGGAACAGAACTTCCCTGTAGTCCCATATGCAATCTTCCTTTCAAAACGGCTACGTGCTGCAGATGCCCGTAATTATGCTATTTCTGCATATACATAATACATTCTTCTCTCTGCTCAGGTGAAGAGATTGGCTAGGCATTCATTCTGTGATAAAGAGAGAGATCTTCTTGGCTTGTATGAGAAGAGTAGATGAAGGCAGTAATTATGAAATTGAAGTAGTAGTGGATGCATTAGCAAAAACATCTTTATTCTTGTGCCGAAGCCTCCAAGTCATGCCAGTGGGTCTACAGGGCCCTCTGCCCAGTCTTGCCATCTCCAGTTCAGCTCCTCATTTTATGTTAGCTAAACATGCTGTGACTGTATGCAAATCTGCTTTTGTCACATAAAGGCATGTGTGTTTATGCATATGCATATAAATATAAGGATTCCTGATGTCACTATTTGTATGTAAACCATCAGATGCCTAAGTAGCAAGATGAACACTAACAACTGTGTGCCTTCGCTGGAGTAAGGGTATTAGTGTTAGGATAAGAATATATAGAAGGAAATCTCTGAAACTAAATGAGGCTTTGCAGATCTTTTTCCTATATCTTTTCTACTACCTATTACATTGAACAATCTTTGAAAAGAAATGTGCTTTAAGCTGAAGATCAATCTGGAAGACCTCCAGAGGTCCCTTCAAACCTTCTTCTAAATTATTTTTTAAATGATTATACAATTCTAATGAGGAATTCAGCAGATCCAAATTCAGTTATTTCCATCTTCCTGACACCACCTAGTTTATCAAGATTTTGCACTTGCTTCCTTGATCTCCATGTTTTTTTCTTTTTCTGAAATCCATTTAGCTTACAAGTGAGAGTGAAACTTTCTGCCAAGGAAAAAAAGGAAATGATTGAGTCATTTCAGCAAGAATCCGATATGCTCTTCTAGGACCCTCCAGGATTTTCTTCCCCCCCATGAGGACGAGTGCATACCATATGAAATACACCCTAACCCTGAGCCACAAACTAAACACCACTTCCGAACACGTGTTCCTAAGTTTAGAAAACTTGATTAATTGGAGCAGGATCAATAAAGAGTGAAATAAGAATACTTCCTTTCTTCTTTATAGATCACGCACAAATGCAATTAGTTTTGATAACATGACAGTATCTGGAAGACATTTGACCTTGTAACATGAGTTTATTCTTAGAAGTGGAATGCTTTTTGTGGGAGTCAGGAAAAGATCCTTTTTCAAATGGTGGGGAGGGGATGGGGGTTAACAGAACAAAATAAAAATCTGACTCAAAGACAGGTGAAGCCCTTAATTTCAGTTCCCCCACACTGATTGAGAAATCTGTGCCACAGTCCTAATAAAATTAAAAATTAATTGCAATGTATTGCTCACTAATATCCAGCTTTCAGAGCAAAGGAAAAATGTGGAATATGCTAACTCTGGTCTGCCACAATATCCGACAACATATAATCACAACACAAGTACAGGCAGAGTAGGGAGCTGTACTATTAACAGGGCAGGTACAAACAGAAAAGCAAGAATGCCATTTTATATAGCTGAAGATTAAATAATACAACAGAAAATTGACATTGAAAGCAGCAGAAAGAATGAAACAACAACTGATGACATCAAGCCTTGCATCAAATGCTTTGGACCTGTAGTTTGGATGAAGCTTATTCAAATATGAAAGTGCACTACATGAAATTGCAGCAAGAGATATGTCAACCAGCAGAACCTACAGATGTGATTAACATAACGGGGATATGGAATCACACAGGACTTCAAAGTGAACATTATGCTGAAACAAGGCCACAGAAGACCACGACCTTTGTAGTGTGCAAGCATAAGATTTAAGTGAGGTGAGGTAATGATCTGCTCTGGTGAAGATGAGAAAGGGCAAGGGACCAGTGGTTTTGTAGAGGTTGTCTCATATGCTATGGGGGCCGATAAGGCAAAACCCAAACCAAATCAAACAAGCACAAACCAAACCAACCAACCAAAAAAAGGTATGGAATACAAGTATCACACCTTTTAGAGAGTCCTTAATAATGAGTCCCTGCTAATGTATACTGCTAATGTTTTTACTTCTAAATGACATTCCTCTGGAAAAAGGACAAAAATGAGTAAAAAATGCAGGTAGAGACAAAGCCACAGGCTGCAGCCCAAAGCACCCAATCCTCACTGATTCTGCACCACTACACTTTCTAGACTCCCTGAGCTCAAAATCAACTGGTACAAGTTAGAACATTGCAAGAGCAGGAGTGAAGCTGAGTATATATCTCAGAACAGAAACCATCCTCAGAAATCAGATGTCCAGAAATCTGCCTACAAACACTGCAGAACCAAGGTCTATTTCCTTATTTGAATGTAAAAAAAAAATTACTTCAATGAGCTTATATTTCAAAAATCTATTGGTTTCCTTCTTGGAACATTTCAGCAAATACAATCAATAACTCCTAAAATATTCACAACTAAATGACAATGAAGAATATACTGTAAGTGTATTGATTTAAGCAAGACAACCTTTCAAACCATTTTGTTGTCAATGGCATTGTGGTTCCTTAAAAAATATGCATGTGAAAACTTGTTTGTGATTAAATGTTTGAACAGTGACTCTATTTTTACATTTGCAAATCTAGAGGAAGAAAATTTATGGAAGCCGCAGTTTCCATTTGATCGATGTAAAGGTCAAAGAATAGATAGATTTGATATGTTATTAAAACAAGCTATAAACATCGTTAATGTTTCCTTGACAATGTCATACAATTTCTCCTCTGGGCAGGAAGTATCCCAGCTATGCCAACACAAATGTTGGGTTCCGGGGCCAGGAAATAACTGTGTCCAGAAAAATTAGTAGGACAGTATGGATCCATTTAAAAAAAAACATATTTGAAATACAATTCCTTACATATGTTAATACACACGGTCTTGAAGAGGAAAAACTTGGTTAAACTCAAAAAGGTACATAGAATAATGAATGATTTCCCCCCCCCTTTAAAAATAGCCTGGTATTGTGGGAAAATTTAACTTTTGATTTGTATTTTAAAAAAAATATTGGAAAATAATAAACTGCAACTTAATGGGATGTTCGTTGCATTGCCTTACATACACTATTCTGCTTACAACCTGCTGTGGACTAAGTGCAGCAGAGCTTCAGAAAGAAGAATTTCATGCCATTGAGAGAACATCTTAAGGGTTTAATTCAAAGTTTAAAAAAGTTTAAAGGGTAAATTTCAAAGTTTATTGAAGTCAGAGGGTGGCTGTTTTGGTTACTCTAATGGGCTTTGGTTCATGCCCTAAGAAAATGTACTAATCTGAGAGCTTTCCATTGGATTTATGAAAGGTATTTTAGGCCACAAACACATAAGGCTGGTCAAACTCTATGCCAAATTAAAAAAAAGAAAGGCCAAGGTGTTGTTGGAGGTTCACATGAGCCAAAGGAAAGTGAATAGTATAGATATTAAGATCATATATCAAATTTTCTCCAAAAAACTTGAAATATGCATTCTGCAGAAGGTGATTTTTGCATCTCTGAACATTTTATAAACACTAAATGACTTGGCTACTTCTGAGAACAACTCGCTGTCTAATCTGCAGTGCATGAGCAAAATTGTGACTGGTATAACATTAGGGATGCGCATAAACATACAGCTGGAATGTGCCCCCTTCCTATGCTAGTCTATCTTCCTCAGTTCAGGGGATGTACAGAGGATTTATAGACACCGCTGTGATCACCATCCTGCCCACTGGGAGCATCCGAACCAAAGCCTGGGCTGCATCGTCTTTCCCTAATTTCTATCCAGTTCTGCAACACAGAAAGCTGCAGCTTCTCCCCTTAACTTCTCCTCTCAGCTCTCCATTCCTTAGCAGAGATAAGTGTGGTCATTTTCTCAGCTTCTACATGTACCAAAGGATTTCACCCTTAATTAGTCCTGAGCAAATACAGTACAATATGCAAACGAGTATTCCTTCATGAGAGATTTCAGCATGTTACTCTCTTTCAACAGGCGGCATGCCAAAACCTTTTCCTGTGGACAGAAAGGCAACACGGTTCTCAAATGTGCTTTGAAATTTCACACACTTTGACATATATAGAAAGCACTTACAGCACCCATAGAATATTTTAATTGGCTTCTTATCAAGGCAGAGGATTTCACTAATTCAGAAAAAAAGTTGTGCTTTTACAGTTTCTTTTCCAATCTCTAGAACAAGGTTAATGTAAAAAGCTTTTTCTAATGCTAAGATTCAAGGTACTTCAGGTGGCATTCATGAGATCTGTTTAAATTTTAATTACACTACCCAAACTCTTCCTCACACCACTTCAAGAAATCTGGCAGTAAAGAAAGCAGCATTCATGGTGGGCATATTTTTATATGAGACTAGGTGAAAGGAGGACAAACATTTGATAAATGTCCATAAGGCAGAATCTACTTTATGCAGAAGTTGAACCGTCAGATATGCAACAATCTACAATCATTACAAGAGCAGCTGGAAAGTTAATATAGCTCTGTATCTGCCAGTTTGCCTCTTCTACTTCATTAAAAAGTTGGATGTCTACTCACCAGTTTCCTGGGGGAAAGGTATTCATCCATAAGTAGCTCTCTGTCATCTTTAATCAGTGGACTGGGATTTAGGTTGCCTCGCCAACTCAAATCAGCCACCCGGACTGCAGCTGAGGCTGGACGAGAAACGCTGCCAGGATTCCACTTCAGGTTCATCTCAATATGCTTTGAACAAAAGGATAAAAAACAGTCTGATTCCCCGCTCCCCCGTATTCATTATTCTTCCTTTCGAAAATCTATTTTGACCCCCTCTGCAGTTCAGCAAGTGCCCACAGAGATACAGGTTTCTCAGAAAGAACCCAAAGCAATGCACGACATAACATACATTCATCCTTTTCTTCATGCTCAAGAGCTATACTGGTCCCACCTCTCATCCAGCTCCGAGTGTAAGATTTTACAGCAAACCACTGTTTGCAGTTATACAAAAAGCCAGGTGTACCTATGGCCCTGTACAAAGAAGACTGCCAAGAACAAACCACTCAGGACACCAGTCCATTCTTTTCTTTTCACTACTGCACTCACTCTTCTCCAGTGGCAATCCACTTCCCTTGGTTCCTTCACATGGGCCTTCTACCTACCCATCCCTTCTTGAGAAGTGTGAACAGCACTCAGTAGAACTCTCTAGGGCTCCAGGCTGCAAGTGCCAGCACCAAGACACATCACCACATTCTGAGCTCTGCCTGTCAGTAGTACAGACAGCAGCAGTCTGTCCTATATTAAAGGTACCTGCACAGATAGTAACTGCCTTCTGAGTCAGGCAGGCCATGTCTACTGACTCACAGCTTTGAAAAGTCTTGGAGAAAATAAAGCTAAAACACAATTTAAACAAAACTGTGTATGCTTCAAGTAAGGAATGAAACCTAAAATTTTAAAATTAAGCTCTTCAGAAGTGTCCACCCTTCAATTTACAAAGCTATTCCTTTTACAGAAATAATAACAATTAACCCTGGAATATGAGAATAAGTGTATGTACACCCATTAGAGTTAAAAAGCAATTGGATGTACTGAATGGTGGAAGCATTACAATGATTTATACAGCTATTTACTACTACTTGGCAGCAAGGAAGTATCACAGCTAGAAACACTATGCTAACAACAAAAGGCTGGACTAGAGAAAAGCCTCTCTGCTGAAGAGACACCTACAGTTTTCCTCTGTTCTCCACTGTGAAGCAATACTTATTCGTAGTGCTGGAAAAAGTAATTAAATAATCAAGCTAATTATAAGCAGCTGACAAGGCTTCAGTGGTGGCCAAGACCTTGGAATTACCACCTTCCTTTCCCCTCATATGAATAAAGTTAAACAGGAATGGTTTTTGTTTGGAAAAATGTAAGAAGTTCTGACTGCTCAGCTAGTCAGCTCTACTCAAGAGTTCTGACCAGTTAGCAGGTGAGAGAGGTTTACACCAAAGAGACTTCTTGCTCTGACTACTCACATCCAGCCAAAAGTCTTCATCTCTGCACTAGAAAAAGAAATTCAAAGCACTCAGCACTGTCAGAAAGAAATAGCAGTCCTTATCTGAACAACAACAACAAAAATTAACAACCCACCAAATCTCTCCCTGCAGGATCTCCTAACACTAGGAACAGAGGAACAAAACCCTCACGCTCCTAAGTGCTCCCTCCATATCCCTATCAGTGAAGAGACAAGCCACAGAAAGCAAATCCTGTTCTTTCGAGATCACTGCGTGTACCTGGCAAGCACTCCTGGAGAAGCTGACTTCTCAACTGTGCACAACCTGAGCCACAGTGATGGACAATGCTTAAAAAACATATTCAAGAACATATTCTTCAGAGACACATTGCTCCTTGGACTCTTTCTTAATGGCTTATAAAAGAACCACCATAAAGTGACATTTGCAGCTTCTGCAACCTCAACATGGCCATAGCGGTATAAAGACAACTTTCATATTCCTGCCCATTAAGGAAGAAAAGTGATTTCAATAACACTAAGTGCCTTTTTTTTTTTTTTGAAGAAATACTAAACCCCTTAAATTTCTATTCTCTGTTTCATCTTCCAATGAATTCTAGAATTTCTTAGTTTTTTTCCCTCTAGTTTCTTTAGAGCAGGTCAGTACGGTTTAGTCACAACACTGACTTGCAACAGTCATCAGCTGTCCAAGGAAATTCATTAATCCTATGTGATATGAAGGTCTTCTGGTGGTGTCTTTTATTTTCATAAGAAAGTGTTATTTTGGCCAGTAGATGACTTGGATTAGAGTATCTGCCATATAAATTCTGGAATACTTCGACAGTTGCTCTAGACTTGCATTGGATTGTGTACAAGCACTGGTGGTTCCTTCTAATTCACGTGAGCATTGTTACTATCCAGAGATAATCTCGTGTGCTGACAGAGCCAAGTGGAGCAGTAGTCAGAAATTACTGATGTAGAGTGAGTGCAAAACATCATGAGATAATAGCAGGACTGTGTAGATTCAGGCTGTAAGGAGTTAACACACTTGCATAAACCAAATTATTGTTCTCCTTTCTTCAGTCCATCACTATTAAATTTTAGAATATCCTCAAATCTTTGAAATATGTGTTGATACAGCACTTACTTAAGGTTTGACAGGGAGATCAATTTGTGGCTTAATATCTGAAGTAACACTTCCAATTCTGTACATGCTGCTATTGATCTGCTGTTTGTAATTATCCTAACATTGGATTAGTGACTAGAAAAGTATTTTCATTACAAATTGTCTGGGTTCAAAATGAGTCACTGTCAGCAAACAAAATTCTTTTTAAAAATGTGCTTCCATCACTTCAAAACTTTCTCCAGAGAAGAATCTTCTGAAAATGTATCAAAATAACATCCTCAAAATGAGGAGCACAGTGTAGCTAAGCATGCAGGAATCCTAGTGGTAAGGTATCACTCTTACACAAAAATCCACAAACCTCAAAAATCTCCAGCACTGTGTAGGAGTGAGAATGGAGCCTGGCAGAACATGTCTACCTACAGGTACCAGAGTCAGAACACTGACTTTCCTCAGGTCCATCTGACTTCCTGAGACATGTAAAATCATTTCAGTAAAGCCACCTCACCCACTCATTTAAAAAGCAAATGATAAATCTACGTCTCTGTCAAATGCCCAGGACAAGCACATGATGACCCATACTAGTGTTAGCTTCAGTGGGGCAATTTACAGGGACTGGAAAGACTTTATTGTCATTAGAGAGGTCTGAGAAAGTCATGAACCTGAAGATTACTCCACAGAGAAGATGGTCACATTGGATATATGTTGGATCTACAGCTGAATGGTAACGCAGATCACTCCTGAAAGACTTAGTGGGACCAACAAGGATGGACACCAAGTGTACCTAAACACAAACCTTGAATGAATTAAATGGAAAAGCAAAGCAACACCAGTGATCAGCTGAGAGTTTCCAGGAAAGAAAAAAAAGAGGGGTTGTCCGACATGTGATCATTGAGAAGAATAAAAAAATGAAAGAAATCAATTAATTAGTTTTTGCAGGATTTTCATCATAGGTCTTCAGTTGGCAGGCTCTTAAACATGTGGATAACAAGAAGCCAATAATCAGTGAATGCAGGAGAAATCAATGACCAGAGCAGTGAGATGGAAGATCTTGAGTTCTACAAACTGTTATCTGCCAACTTCCCCCACTGCTACCATTCTCCTTCCCAAAGTGAGCTGCTGCTGATAAACTATTCCATTCAGACATGTTGCAAAAAGTCATTAAACTGCATGTTATTTACAACACATATAGAGTAATACAGCTAATAAGGATCATTATTAAAATTAAATGATCCTTGGAGCAACATGTTATTCAAAACCCCTGTAGAATACTGTAATTTGCTAGAAAGAAATTGGCAGAGAATAGTTATTTGATGTTCCCAGGGTTCAACAAACTGGTAGAGCTCCAAGATTTGATTTTCCTGCTACAAGATTTATCGAAGAGTCAATGATAGGATCTTACATTCCTCATTAAATATATATTAATGCACATTTCAAATACTGGAATCTTCAGAAAGGTTTGATTCCGTATTAATTATGGCTTCTTAAGTCTGGAAAAGACCCTTTGAATTGTGTGACTGGGCATGATAATTTCTAATGCTGACATCAAGACATTTCCCAAAAAGCTTGTCCAAGCAATTAAGCTACTGTTTAAAAAAGTGCCCAACAAACCCAAACAATGGTAACCAACCCTCATTTACTCTGGGAAAGATGTACACCACTATACATATTAACATCCTGTACAAAAATTAATCTCCCCCAGGACAGCTTCTCAAATCTCAACCCATCCTTCTCTGTGGCTACCTTCAAGAAGCTCTGCTGGACAGAGAGGAGTGCCATTCCAGGTAGGGCACTGCAATCTGTATGCCCTTATCTTTACACCACCAGCCTAAAAATTCTCTAGAAAAAAATATTTGAGAACTACTGTGCTATCTATATCCCTTCATGACTGGAAGCTTGCACTGTACTCTTGCCCTGCATAATGTAATTTTTATTTGTTTAATCCAGAATAGCAAATTACACCAGTGCCCGTTCTGTTACCACTGCCACAGAAAGAAAACAAAGTTCTGTTTTTACTAAGGATTTGACAAAAGGTTTGGTTTTATAAGTCCCAAGGGAACTGTGAGTGCCCTTTTAAGTGTAATTTTGTGCAAGTGCACTACAGATAACCTCTTCTGGAAAATAACTGTTAGGGCAGCTGAAATTTACTATGAAGTCATCAGGAAACTACCGTTACAGTAATCCACCCCTAATGGCAAAAATAGTTCCTGCTACATTTGTGCAATATAAAGCATCCTGCAACACATCACTCTATTTTAGCAGGTGCAGCTTCTAAAAACTTGAAAAATAAAACATCTGACATGTGAATTTTTCTGTATATGAGGAAATGGGTTTATTTTAATCTTCTCTTTCTGTTAAGCAGAAGGTAACAGCTGCTTCAGTAATGCTACTTTAATATCAAGGGATCATGTAAACACTGTAAAGAGCAACCATAAATATTCTGCTTGTGTGCCCATTAAACAAAAAAAAAGGTTTATGAGAACGCTGAAATATCAGAATATCGATATCCCATTTAAAATAATTAAAAATTCATTGACTTCAATGACACTGAATGACATGAATACTGATGGTTTTGTTTAACTGTTCAGACAATTTGAGGCACTCAGGTTTTCACATAAAGCAAGTATACCAATTTGCCTTATTATTTAGCTTCCTTATTTATGATTTTACAAACTGTAAGAGTGCCTGTGACAGTCCTTTGATATATGCATATGTCCTTTTATATGTAAATCCTGTTTTATAGTTGCCACGACCATGGTAGGTAAACCTTGGGATCTATGTCTCACACGGTCTTCAGGGAAATTTCTTGGGATCTTCATGGACTTGTATTACTCCCCATGCACAGAGCTGAGTTCATACTGTGCAGACATCAGAAGCAACAATGATCCCAGCAAAGAAAATCCATGCTGCAAACCCAGACTAGGCTTGAGCCAACACCTTTGAGATAAAAGGTGTTTCATATTCTTACAAAACATGGCAGAAACACATAAAAAGACAATGCATTTAATTGCCACCCATTTCTCTTTTATATATCTACAAATGACATGTATTAAAAAAGGAGGATATATAATACTTTTCCAGACCCTGCTGAAGAAGTTGTAAGGTGATGAGAAATTTTTTATCATGTGTGTTGGAAATGCCTCTTAGTGACATCATTCTGGAACTATCTTGTCAAATGCTGTCTGACAGCAGGATAAAAAGCAGATCTCTCTCTACTATATATGCTATTAAGTGTCAAAGAAACAATAAACCAAAGTCTAATCAACTGGTTTTGGTTTTGAGTGTTGAGGAAAATTAGTTTAGGCAATTGGGGAAAAGAAGATTGGTGAAAATAATTAGACAATTCTAACATTGCAGTTTCAGCTTTGTTAAAATGAAAAGTATTCAACTATAATGTTATTCTTTTCAATTATTCCCAAGGTACATATACTACTTTAAACCACGGCACAAGCTTAATGAAGTCTTTTGTCAGGAAATGCTTAATGTCCTTCTTCCTGGGTCTTACCATCCTATTCTTATTTCAGAAGACAGAATGTACAGGCAAGGGAACCCTGCCAGGCTGAATTAAGATTTGATCTCATGTTTAATACTGCACATCTTATCTTAATATGTATTGGATATTCTGTTAACCTTCAAAGGACAATAACCCAAATGATTATTTTTTTTCTAGAACATCAGCCAGGTCACTCGTTTACTCTCCTTACATTCAGAAGGCCTAAATCAGCAATTATTTAAATTGCAGATGCTAGGCATGTTACTGGACATCTCGAGGAAGGACATAAACAAAGTAAGGTTTAGCAGAATCAGTATCTTTTGAAGATCAACATAGTTAGGAAAACAAGACTAGTTTTAGGGCATACAAACCCTTCTTCATGTCATGGTTACTCATGCATACTCACCAAGGAACTGTAACTCAGCACAGTTTTCAATCCTGAAAAGACTCATTCATGTGAACAACTTCAAACAGAACAAGTAGGGGGATGACCCAAGTACAAAGTTCATCACCTGGCTCACCCAAGATAAAAGCATCCAGCAGTATAGTTTAAAGTATTAACAAAATCATTCCCACCAGCCTTCTCCAAAGATGTATTCTTTCCTCAAAACACTTCTGCAAGAGGTGGTCTATACCCAGGTTGGACATCTCACTCTGCCCTTCATCGGTCACATTACATAAAGTCCCATAGGTCACAAGGAACTTGCCCAAGTTATTCCTTCCTTACCTTCAGATTTGACTGAGAAGAGTTAAAAATATGAATCCCGACATGCAAGTTCTGAGCTGCTGGAGCCAGGCTGAAGAAAGGTGGCCAGACAGCCTGAGTGCCCAAGATCAGCACTGCACATCCTACAGACACTCTATGCAAGCCTGAGTGCATTAAAAGTTACCTTCAGGGACCTCTCTACTTAGGATGTATATTTAACATCTAGAAAAAGAAACAACATTGTCTCTGTGCATAGTACACAATACATATCTTAAGAAAGTAAGAAGCAGCATGGAGAAATCATGTTTTAGAGGGGACTAAGTTAAAAAAAGCAACCAAATTTGAGTGGCGTAGGGCTAACTCCTCTCCAAGCAATAATCTCCCTGAGTTAGTGCCAGTGGGTAGGGCTTTTAGACATATACTGTTATCAGTGTAAAGGTGCTTTCTTACTGAATAAAGCTTTTATAAGTGAATAAAATGTCAATTGATTTTTATAGGTTATATTGTATTCCACTGGTGATCACGCAGCACAAAAAGTTTGAGATTAATCTTCTGTAAAGTGATGAGAACCTAAGTATAAGTTAATTTCCCACATAGACTCAAAATTTCACAATTATATACAACTACATATATCTTTATATATATTATATACAAGGCGGTATCAAAAGTCGTAAAGATGGGACAACACTGAAAAAGTTCCCTCTCTCACTGCAAACTTAGTTTTGCTTTAGTGTTGGCCTAGTTATCCTTTCCCATCACGTGTAAAATCTTCCTACCCTGAACAAATACTGCTTTTAACCTAGCCTGCCTGCCTTTATCTGGGGCTTATGGGCCATTCTGAGGAAAGCTTACATCACAAGTCAGTATTACACAGTACAACAAAATGACAGTCCTGATCACACCTCACAGAGGTGATAAAAACACCTCAGAGAATACAAACAAAACACCATTGTGACCAGTGGGTATTTACCTAATATAATACATGTGTGTAACAACTTTTTGCTCTAGTCAGATCTGTCTTTATGTCATAGAATCACAGTATGGCTAGAGTTGGAAGGGACTCCCAGAGGTCATCTAGTCCAACCCTCCTGCAAGAAGCAGGGACACCCCCAACTAGATCAGGTTGCTCAGGGCCTCATCCAATCTGGCCTTGAACATCTCCAGGGATGAGGCATCCACCACCTCTGTCAATCATTCAGGCCTAACGTTGGGCACCAAAAAGGACTGTTGTGGTTTAGTCCCAGCTTTGGCTGAGCACCATGTGGATGCTTGCTCACCCCTTCCCTGGTGGGATGGAGAGGAAAAGACAAACACAAACCTCGTGGGTTGGGGTAAGGACAGTTTACTGGGATAGCACAGGGAAAGGTAAAGAACAACAAAAATACTTAGAATATACAAAGTAATACACAATGTAGTTTGCTTATCACCTGGAACCTGATGCCCAGGCTGTTTCCCAAGCAGCTCTGACTCCTAAGCGGCCAGCACTGAACATGAAGTCATAATATGGGATATCCCTTTGGTGAGTTTGGGCCAGCTGTCCTGGCTGTGTCTCTTCCCAGCTTCTTTTCACAAAACTAACTCCATCCTAGCAAAAAACTAGGACACCTGAACATTGCTGTCTCTCCAGCACCTTCCCCAATTTCTCCTGCACGCACAAAGGTCTTATGGGCTCTGTCTGTTCATTAAGATAATAATAATCACAGTGCAGACAACTTCTGAGGCACAAAAAGATGCAGTGTCATGTTGATGTCATGTGTCCATCTGCCCCCCACCCCACACAGGTTGAGCACAGTCTCAGATCAAGCTTACAGCAGTGCTAGTCTAACCCACAGACTCAGGATTAAGTGATGCTCCAAAGCTGCAGAGAAGAAACAGTTTTTGGTCTTCAAAGCAGTTTTGGTATCCACCATTTAGAAGCATTTCCAGATTCCAGCTACAAAAGGACAATAAAACGCGACTTTTTATCTGGGTGCTGTTGCACTGCATTTAGGAGCCCCTTGAATCCAAACCTCTGTGCAGGATGGAAATGCATCATCTATGGCATTGCTGAGTTTCAAAGTGCTCTGTTGTCCCTAAGCAACAAGTGTGTTTTATCAGGTAATTAAGCTGATTGAAGCAAGAGATGCTGTGGTCCACCAAGCTATTTGAAGAGCAATTTTCAATGCTGGGATTTTTCTGATTTCCAATGTGTTGCCCACATGGGATACATTGTATAAGAAGAAGCCAATTCTAGCTGAACTTGCAGGAAAACACTGAACAGCTGATGATGGCACAGGAGCTTATTTATTAATAAACACTCCCAAAATTTTAGCAAGGACTGAAAATCAACAGTGAAAAGGACTTTGCAAAATCAATTTACACTACTAATGAGACAGAATTATTACTGTCCTGCTGGGTGAAGACAGATGCCCAGCTAGTTACTATAGTCAGAAACAGATGCTTAAAAAACAGTATCAGAAGCAGAGATAGTCCAAAGCAATCTTTCCCCTGCTGTCATTTCTGTCAGTCTGTGGCTCAGCACCTTCCCGAGGTGCAGCATTGTGTTTGATAGCCAGGAAGATATACAGGGAAGCAATTTTTTGTCATCTCCAGGCATGACAAATACTCATCCATCAACAGAAGAAACCACTGGAATTTTATCTGGAAGCAGTTTTTAAAGAAGAGAAAGTGCATTTTTGCATTGTATTTGTCTAAATTGCATAAGACACTGGCATAGGTTGTTGTAGAAACTAAAATTTTGAGGTGAAAAAGCAGTTAATATTATAGCAGTATTATCCGTCTGTCCATACCATTTATGATTTTGTAGCTTTCCTTTGCATCACCTCCATTTTCATCTCCTTTTCTAGCTGCAAAGTCTCATTCACTTTACATCTTTTTCATCGATGGTGTATTTCAAGGAAATAATTTCAGTTCTGCCATTTTCCCTCTAGGATGATCAGAACCACACATAAGATTCAAGATATGGCCACGGAGACAGTACCTGAATTTATGCTGTTTTCAATTCCTTGTCTTAGAGGCTTTAACAGTGTTTGTTTTTTTGACTAGCTGCAAGATCATGTTTTCAGAGAACTACCACAGTATTTTAATGCTTTTGCCCGAGTAGCAGTAATTTACTTAAAGCCCCGTGCTCTATATATGTTTCTTTCCCCCATGTTCATCACTTTGAACTTTGGTGGATACTCAAAATAAAACAAAAATGTACTCAAGCAGCACTAATGTTAGTAGCATTAAAAAAAAAAGAAACAAAAGTAGTGGTAGAACTCAACTCTAAAGAATTAAATTAGAACTCTAGATGCAAAAATGTAGGATAGACAGTGTTATGCTCTACTTCAAATACTGCTTCCTGATGTGAGACTGTCGTGAATTGTCCCTGGCTGGAGGCCAGGTGCCTACCAAAGCTGCTCTACCACTGTCCTCCCCAGCTGGACAGGGGAGAGAAGACATATTGAAAGGCTTGTGGGTTGAGATAAGGACAGGAAGAAAGAATTCAGCAATTCCTATCACAGGCAAAACAGACTCAACTAGGAATAAAATTAATCTAATTTATTATGCAGTCCAAACAGAGTAGGATAATGAGAAATGAAACCAAATCTTTAAACACCTCCTCCCAGCCCGCCCTTCTTCCTAGGGTCAACTTTATTCCCAAATTCTCTACCTCCTCCCTCCAAGTGGCACAGGGGGACAGCGAGTGGGGGTTGTGGTCAGGTCATTACATGTCTCTGCTGCTCATTCCTCCTCAGAGGAGGACTCCTCACTCTCTTCCCCCGATCCAGTGTGGGGTCCCTCTCACAGGAGATAGTCCTCCATTAATATCTCAAATATGAGTCCCATCCATGAGCTACAAATCTTCACAAACTGCTCCCACATGAGTCCTCCATGGGGTCACAGTCTCCTTCAGGTGTCTCCACCTGCTTCAGCATGGGTTGCAGATGGTATCGCTACATCCCATCATTTTCCATGTGCTGCAGGGGGACAGCCTGCCTCACCATAGGCTTCTCCATGGGCTGCAGGGGAATCTCTGCTCTAGCACCAGGAACACCTCCTTCCCGCTCCTTCTGCACTGACCTTAGTGTCTGCAAAGTTTTTCACATCTTCTCACTCCTTTCTCTGGCTGCAAAAGGCTGCTGCTCAGGGTGTTTCCTTCTTAAATATGTTATCATAGAGGCACTATGACCATCGCTGATTGGCTTGGCCTTGGTCAGCATTGGGTCCATCTTGGAGCCAGCTGTTACTTGCTCTGCTAGACCTAGGGGAAAGCTTCTAGCAGCTTCTTNACCAAAATCTTGCCACGCAAACCCAAAACAGAGAAACTGCAACCAAAGGAATGAGTGCTTTCTGAATTTATTTTTTTAAAGCAAAAATCAGATAGTGCTTCTCTGAACTGGCCAGGGTCCACAGTCTTTTCTTTTTAATACAGATAGATTAGCCTTTATTACATCTGCCATGGCAAATCTGATCTTCTGATTTGTATTATAGAAAGTAATTGTAGCCCTACTGATATAAAATAGGTTTTTCTCCCAATTGTTTTTCAAGCCAACATATGAATATACAGAAGATATAAAAACACAAACCATTTTACTAGCAAATTAAAATTATGCAGATGTACCTAACTTAATTTTGTGGAAAGCTCGTGAATTTTCTGATTGAAAAAACAACCTCTTCATAATTTCTCCCAAATAAATATTAAGCCATTCCCACTAGTGACAAATGTAGTGATCCCAAATTTATGGTATATTACATAATGTTACAATTTTTCAGCACTAAATTTTATATTACTTCAAACTTAGAGAATAAATTTGGTTTTAAAGAAATTATATTCCCTAAGGAGCTTCAGTTAGATAAGCACATGCATGCTAAACACACATCTGTTCTCATATTGAGTCTGAATCTTGGTTTTATACTGGATCAAGTCCCTCAGGTTGTGTGAGAACAGGATGATGGCATCCCAGGCTATGGGCAACGCATGTTCTCTTCACTGCTCATAGTGCACAATTAAACCAACAAATTTAACTACCTGCATGTGCATGTGTCCTTATACCAATTTCATAACAGGTCAGACCTATAGCAGTGCAGTAATTCTGTGTGTTAAAGCCAAGAGAGAGAAACAAAGGCCAAGAAAAGCCCCACCACACACACCCCGCAGCAAAGCTTACTAATCACCTCATATCTGGCATGCTGAATGCTGCAGTTTTAATCCAAGTTCTTTTCAGGCATATTAAAATCAGGCAAAACAATATAAAGCAGGTAAATAAAATGAATTGGGAGAGTAATTGAAAAAAAGTTCTGTTTTTTGTACATTTGAATTTGTTTTACCTTTTCTTCTAATGCCACTGCTCTTCTGTCTCTTTTGTTTCCCAACCTTCTACAGATTTCCATCCACTAGTCACAGCCATTCATCTCCCTTTATCTTGAATGTGCAGATGCTCATAGTGCAATTTACTGTTTCAGTGCTTCATATCCTGCTAAAACAACAGTAAGAAAAGAGTCTTCAAGAGAAAATGAAAGCTCTCCAAACAAACCCAGAGACTCTGAGCATTCTATAATTAATAATACCAGAGTACTTCACTATCACTGCAGAAGTCCGGGTTCAATAGGTCTCAAGAGTGTAACAGGACATGAAGCAGTACCTCCTAGAAGAGCTAAATAAAAGTGTAACTGAGAAGTTTGCCAAGGAGAACATGAGAAGGCAAAGCATTTGGTACAGGGGGATCTATGCATTTAAGGAAAAAACCCAAACTGTTTATAAAACAGTGATTTACTCAAAGGACAGTCATTCCCTAGGCTGTAAGTTAAATGTGTGTGAAGCAGCAGACTAGCACAGGGAAAAGGCAGAAGTCACCGCCTAATACATTCTCACCGTGTCTCTCTGCAGATAATCTCACCTCATGAAAGCACTCCGCATGGAAGCAAACGGGTGAGCAAACGGTTTATAGCAGGAGACAGACCATGCCCGCGGGAGACGGAGCCAGGACAGCACAGGCCTCACGGACAGGTCACAGGGACAGCTAAAGATACCTGATGAAGGCGCCACTGCCTGCTAAACGCTGGGTGAGAACCGCAAGCCTCTTGCTGACAGTGGGTGTATCCCTCCACCACAGAGGAACCGCAGGTAGGACAGGGGCCGTACCCGAGCCCTTTCTGCAAGCTGCTGCGTGAAGCTCGAAGCCTACAAACCCAGCCCCGGTGACTGTCTTCGCTCACGGCCGAGGAGCACAACCCCCTCCAAGACCCTGCCTGCGGTTGGCGGGGGGAGGCCGGCTCTTATATGGGCCGGATCGGGCCGGCGGCGCTGAGCTGCGCGGAGACCGCCCGTCGCCCGGCAACCGCTCCGCGACGCGCGATGACCCAACCCGGACCCGCCTCCCGGCTCCGCCCCCGCCCCTGGCTCCGCCCCCGGGGCACCGCCCCTTTCCGCGCTCCTACCGCACTCGCGCACGCCCATCCGGCCTCCCCAGTGAGCTGCGGCCGCGGTACGGGTTGGGACTGGGACTGGGATAGTGACCGGGATAGGGGCTGGGATGGGAGCCAATATAGTTACCAGGATAGGGACTGGGATAGTAGCCAGGGTAGGGGCCAGGATAGGGGCTGGGATAAGGGTTGGGATAGGGGCTGGAATAGCAGCCGGGATAGGGCCAGGATAGGGGCTGGGATAGTGACCAGGATAGGGGGCTGGATGGGGGTTGGGATGGGGGCTGGGATAGTGACCAGGGTAGGGGCCAGGATAGGGGCTGGGATAAGGGTTGGGATAGGGGCTGGAATAGCAGCCGGGATAGGGCCAGGATAGGGGCTGGAATAGCAGCCGGGATAGGGCCAGGATAGGGGCTGGGATAGTGACCAGGATAGGGGACTGGATAGGGATTGGGATGGGGGCTGGGATAGTGACCAGGATAGGGGTTGGTATAGTGGCCAGGGTAAGGGCTGGGATAGGGGCTGTGAAATGGGCTGGGATAGAGTCTGGGATAGGGGCTGGGTTAGTGTCTGGGATAGGGGTTGGGTTAGAGGCCCAAATAGTGACCAGGATAGGGGCTGTCATAGGGTCCGGGGTAGCAGCCAGGATAGGGGCCAGGCTAGGGTCTGGGATAGGGGCCAGGATGGATCTGGAATAGGGGCCAGGATAAGGGTCAGGATAGCAACCAGGATAGGGACTGGGATAGCAGCTGGGATAGGGGCTGGGATAGCAGCCAGGATAGGGGCTGGGATAGTGGCCGGAATAGGAGGCTGAGCAGCAGCAGCAGCATTCCACAGGGTGCTGTAGGCACCAGGAAGAGTCACAGCCTCCCAACTAACTGGTCGAGGAGGAGTAGAGCATGGGGGCCCTTCTGAGGCAGGAAGGGATGCTGGCTGAAGGGATGTGTGTAGCAGGAAGAGTGGAAATGAAAACGGCAGGGGTGAAGTGGGTTGGGCACAGCAAGAAAGGCAGGCATGGGACAGGACATGCAGAGGTGCCTTGTGTGGGATTTGTGTGGCAGGTGGCCATGAAGGTGAAGGAATTGGGGCAACAGTAGGAGAGGGCTTTAGGGCATCTCTCCCAGACAGCACCCGAAAGCCTCTGTGCAGGCGCAGGGATAACTACCACCCCCACATGCACACCCGCATCCTGCGGTTAGTCTGCCAGCAGGGCACCGCTTCCTTGAGGCAGGCACTCCATTGGCTCAGCAGGTGTGTGGCAGTGCTCAGGTCCAGGCACACAACTTGTGATGCATGCGTAGCAAGGCTGGTTTTATCAAATCATTTGGCACGCTAAACAAATATCAGGAAATAAACAGATTGAAAGACTAAATTTCCAGATGGGAGAGGTTAAAAGATTAGACATGGCAGAATGGAGTTGGTCATAATATGGATCCAACAGCTGTGGTTCAACTTATGTTGGTGATGTGATCAAACATCTCTGTTGGCACAAGAGTGCAAGTCCAGTGCAGCTCTCTGTGTAGCAATGGTGCTCATCTTCCCCCTTCACCATCTCCTGGTTGGAGACTGCCATGGCATCATCATATTCCTTTTTCACTATTCAACCCTGATACAAATAAGGAATACTTATTCATTTTGGTGGGAGAGAGATGTATTTTCTGAGACATCAGAAGAACATAGTGTCCTCAGCGCATGCCCGGGACACAGACAGGCATATGGGATGATCTTCCTGTGGTTTAATGAGTTACCATGCATGTGCAGAGCCATTTTAACTAACTGGGCTAATAGCCCTTCCACTCTCTAAACCAAGCGTGTTTGCTTTCCGTTAATATTATTTATTTAAGAAAGCAAGGGACTGAAGCACAATGCAGTTGGTTTTCACAGCTCCACTGAGAGGCAGTAATTCATTAAACCAGGTTAATTCAATCATCCAGACTCATCTGTCCATAAATTAAATTCGCCTCTTCGAACACACGCATTACCTGCTCTCCCAGAGTCATCACAACACATTTATTGAGAACCTTGCTCTTGCCGCTCTCAGTCACGCTTAGGAGGAATCCACATTTCCACACTTGAGATACAGGATTCATAAATGAGTCACCCAGGAATATGCGATCACACCGCAGGGTGTGATCACTGGCTGCCGTTTAGAAGAGGATGAGTTCTTGAACACCTTACTTGCACACACTGACCCCCTCACACCTCCAGTATAGGCTGCACCTTTGCAAGAGTGTTGGTGAGCAGCAGTTGCCAGTGGATTGTATCAGCATTTCCTCTGCAGCAACATTACACTTGCTCTATGTTTGGAAAATGCTATCTTAGACCATAGGTCAGGAAATGTGTTGAGTCCCCTCTTGCAGGGTTTGACGGTCAATTAACGTCAGAGAAAATCACCAGGGGCCTTATTTTCCAAGGTGATGCACGCACTCGGCTCCGCCTGGTGTCATGGCAGTCCAGCTGCCCATCTTCACAGGAAGGAAGACAATGGGCCTTGACATGCTCCAGGAAGGTAGCGTGATTCAGTGAAAACAACACTAAATCAAGCATCTGCCCCTTGAATTTTATTCCCAGTTCTGACATTTATCTTCCAGGTAACTAGCTCGAGTCACCGTGACTCAGTTTCCCCCACACCTCCTTTGAGGACACAATTCCCGAAAGTTAACTATGGAGTAGGTGTAGCACACATGCACACATCTGCATGACAGTTCACTTTTCCTTCTTTTGCTGGAAATAATACTCTTACAGCCAACCCAGACTGAACTGTTTGAAACCAATCAAAGAAGAAATGCATCTTTCCATCACCGAGCAAGAGAAAAATCTGGCACAATTTCAGGGTAAATACAGGAGCTTTATGTCTGCCCTGTTCAGAGTTACTGTAATTGTGCTGGCACCATGCCCAGAGCTGAGCTAAGGTCAGTGAGAAACCTGTAAATTAATAACTGTGGAGCTGATGCAATCTCTATCCAGGAATCACATTGTACATTCATGAAAAGTTATGTTTTAGTTTTGCCAACAAACATTTAAAAATCTTAATATTGACAGTTGGCGTATCCCCAGAAAACAAAGATGGACACGATTTTCCTTTGGGTTCTGATCTTACAAAGAAGAGATTTGGCTGTCCTGGTTTTATCCAGTCATAAGCAACTTCCAGTCAACCCAGTCACTAATTAATATGATTGATTAATACTTATTTGCTGGTGCCACTTCCATTATTAAATTTTAGGAATTCTGTTCTACTACAGCCTATGGGACCAGAAGGGGATTTCTGGTCAGAAGAGCCAGTTTTCTACTACTGTAGGTGACCACATCAGAGTCATTTAGATACCTGTCAGTCTCTTCATTCTTCTTCTGAAAGGTTGGTCCAAAGCCTCTCTCTAATGATTACAGACCTCCTAAATTATAGGCTAAAATTATTTATTGCAAGTTATACCTACTTATTCTTTTGACTCTTCTCATTTGCTGTTTGCATTCCAGATATATTTATGGGGTCCACTGTCATCTCCTCTCAACATTTAATTTGCTAAGTCATACAAGCCAAGCTCAAAATCTCGTTTTGATCTTGTCATTAAAGGCAAGTTGACAATTCTTATTACCCTCATTTTTCTTTCCCAGCTTTTCTTTCTTGAAGGCAGGTGACCAGAACAGTGCAATTTACTTCAAATGTCCTGTGCAGTAGAAAAATTACTCTGCTTTCTGCCCTGTAAATGTCTGGTGTATCCTGTGTTCATGTTATCAAGGTCATATCAAACGGATCGCTCATAATCATAGACTATTAGGATGAGGTTCCTCTCTGTCTTTGTCCTACACAGTTGCAAACGCAAGTAGAATGGAAGTCCCCAGTGTAGTAAAAGGGTTTGCAAGCACCCTGCACTGTGCACCACTATGTTCTATTCCTGTGACTCCACTGCCTTCTTCCCATCTTCCTCTGACGACCATTAGCAAACATCATTACCTTTCTCCTCTCTTTCCCAAGTGGCACTAGCAGTCAGTCATTAAGAGGAGAATTGTCCATAAGAACCTCTGCTACAAATTACCTTTCAGCCTGACAGTCCCCCTTCCAGCGTGATCTCTTCTCTGCCCCATTAACCAGCCCTGTAATCACCTTTTTTTGTCTTGTGAAAATACGTTTTCTAGCAGGAATACCAATTTCCTTTGGGACACAGGCCTGAAGGCTGTCCCAAAGTCCCAAACAAGTAGGGATGTCTTTTTTTTTTTTTTTTTATCTAGATGATTAGTCCACTTACCAGAGGTAGGTATAATCCACTTTTGGTAAACGCTTGCCACACTTACCCACGTCTTTGCATATGCTTACAG
This sequence comes from Heliornis fulica, assembly GCA_013399135.1. Lineage (NCBI taxonomy): Eukaryota > Metazoa > Chordata > Aves > Gruiformes > Heliornithidae > Heliornis > Heliornis fulica. Next base: position 659,579 of record VXBZ01010660.1, read on the forward strand.
TCAAAATTTGTTCTAAAATGTTACATACTGTTAGGGGTCAGATTGATGGGGGTGTTAGCCTACATGTCCCTCTTGCTTCTAAGCTACTTCAGAACTGGTTTCCACTTGCAGTCCCTTATTTTTATAGCTTCATTCCAAATGTGACCATTTTAAGATGGTTTTTCAGTACAGCAAGGCAGAAATTACTCATTCCACAATTAAAGTGTATTAAACTCCTGAAATTTTGCTTTTCCCCTGGGTAACTTCCATTTCTGTGCAGTTTTCATTAGCCATCCCACCACTGCCACAGTGTTATACATCTCTATTGAAAGCAGAGGAACAGGAATTACTTTTGCTGTCCATATAGTCCACACCTAGATGTCCTTCAGGCTTGACCACTTGGGTTTGATTTTCAAACATGTTTCATCTTTTCACGAAAAGCTGTCAATTCAGGTAATACTTCCAGGTGAATGCTATCTGTGGTAAAATATGTGCCTACAGAAGCTTATTATTCTAAGCATATATGTATATATGCTTTATATATATATGTGCTGTGCATATATATACACACACACACAAAGAAAGGATATTTCATTCCCATTTTAAACAACAAGACAACACCTAATACTAATCTCAGATCAAGTGAGGAATTCAGAGTCTTGAAGTTGTTGCATCCAGATGATGATGTAAGAACAGTTTCAACCATGGCAGGTGCTTAGGACTTCATCCTCAGAAGCGATGACTAAGTCTAGGAGTGAGTAAGAATTGTTCCAAACATCCAGAGGATGACAAGGATCTGTGAATTTAATTTATTTTTCTGTCACTTCATGTGGCATGAAAAGGAAGGGCAACACAAGGATACAGTCTTTTCTGATTCACTGAATCCAGGCATTTGTTCTTGCTCCTTTTCACAAGCTTATGTGAAGTCATAAACTGCAATCTGAAAGGAAAGCTTTATCAAGGAAACATATGGCATAATGTACAAAGCTGTAGCTTTCCAAGCTGAACTAGACCTAGAAAAACTTTCACTAACAGTTTTTAATGGAGTATTTTACCTCACACTGAAAGATGGGCTGTCACAGTTTTTCTTCATCCTTGCTTCGGTGAACAACTAAACCAAACTACTGATGTCACCAAAGTCATACAGAAACCATGTGTTTTATCTGAGGTGACTGCAAACACCAGAGGTCTTGAGTGACTGTCTTCTTGGCTTGGTAGAGTGTTGGGGTGTGTTTTCAGGGCACTAGAAGGCAGGAAAACCAGCAAATGGCACCTTCTAATGAAGAAGGGTTTCTTAGAGAAAAGGTAAACTTTCCTTCCTCTGTACTACTGCTTTGCAAAAGTGTGTTTTGGTTCATGACAAAGTGGTTCTACACAGAAGCAGCTGCATTTCAGTGCAGTCAAGATGATTGGGATGGAAGACAGGAGGAACCAAGGGTGAGATAGAGCACTGTAGTAATACTGAGCCACCAAGCCAGGGTTTTCTAATACTAGAAGGCCTGATCTCACAGGTCTGCCATAATTTTAATGAAGAGTTGCAAATAATAATTATAATAATTAATGAATAAAGGTGGTAAGATTTCTCTCCCTTCCTATTTTTACAGGAAAAAGGAAAGAAAAACTTTCTTATCGAAACCAAACCAAACCAAAACAAAACATTGAAAGCCAGAAAAGCATGCTTGCACTCTCCTTTTTATATCATTCCTGGCTCAAGATGAATCAATGGTAACTTGAAATGCCTGTGTATAAAATATTTAATTTTTATTGTTATTGTTCTGTGTCTCTCTTTCAGGCTATCTTGTTCAGTTTCTTTTGGGTCAAACTATTTCCTGGTTTTGGAAAGCTCAAGGAAGCTATCTGCACACATCTGCTCTTCCAGGGTACAGCACCCTGTCCATCTATGTGGGACAAGTCTAAAGCTGCCCTACAGCTCCCAGATAGCTTTTCACTAACAGACTGGTAGGTACAAAACCCAACATTGTTATGACTGTAGTACCACTATAGTGGTTTCATGCAGTTTAGGGCCATAGTACTTGGTGTAGGAGAAATCTGATGCAAGAGAAGATCTTGCTGAGAGGGATTGAAAATTGCAGACTTAAAAAGCAAAATATAAAAGGAATGGAATTGGCTGCAGGATTACTACCCCTGGGACACAGAAGGCCTCTTGCTGACGCTATTTATAATTCACACCTGGTCCACATTGTTGGTGGTCCTCACATTTCTTCTGGGACGAATTCCACAGTCAAAGACTGAGTTACAACTTTGTTTTCAATGTCAAACTTGGAGACGAATTGATGTTGGAAAGGAGTTAAGGTCAACGACTATTTTGCCATAGTTTTTCAAGAGCTGTGCTCGTTCTTTGCAGTGTAAAGAAACCTGTGGCCTCACGGCGCTTTTAGGTCTGTTTTGCCAATCGGACGTTTGCTGTGGAATTCATCTAGTTGCCTTCAGGCAGGGGAGCCAGCAGCTTTGCAATGTGTACCTGCTTTTTGTGCCAGAGCAAAGCCACCATAAAAGGTTATCAAATCAGAAAGGTGTCAATTTATATTCACTTCCCATCAATAAAAGTGGCAATATATTGTGTGAAGCAGTGGAGAAATCAGGGCTTTAAAAAAGAACTATCACAGCAAAGCACCGGTTTCCATGCCATTACACCGCTAGTTTGCCCGCACTTTGCACAGCCCTAAGCTTACTCAGAATGCACCTCATGCACACCAAGGCTTTCAGCCATGACTGCAACAGCTCTACTGCAAGCCAGGACACAGGCAAAAGCTCCGGCAAAAGTCTTTCACTAATCCCGGTCCTACCGGGCAGGAAATAAGGTGGCTGGCATACAGTCTGTAGTACTGGAAGGAGGAGGTCAGAGACGAGGGGTCAGGCAGTTCTGCAGACTGGAACAACAGCTGCATACCCTGTACACCCGTGTGCACACCTCTGCAGTCCTAGGGCCAGCACAAAGACCCCAGAAGACACGGCTCTCTGTTCTAACATGCTAAGAGACAAAGGGATTATCTTGCCTCAGGTGCCTTGCCCATACCTGGTGCTCCCAGGGGCCTTTCAGCTCCATGGTCTACTAGGCGATTTGTGCTTGGTTCTGACTCTGCCTCAGTGAATGAGCTGAGCAGAAGCAGAAATGGCCCTATCTGCTCTGTCAAAGGAACCCTTCATACTACACACCTGCTTCTGCTGCACGCAGCCTGGATTCCAGACCAGCAAACCCTACCAGGAATGAAAAGTGATGCAACACACCACCATCCTGTACTGGGATCTTTCCCAGAATTTAAGAGGCTCAAGCTGTCTTTTCCATGGGTAGCCCCTCTGAAAGCCCAGGGATTTATCTGTATTTGATTTATCTGTTGAATATAACTTCCTCTGGGCTACTAGAAGGATTCCTATCCTCACAGAGATGGAAGGATGCAGCCCTGTCCTCAAAACGACAGGAGAGACCTGATCTCCAAATATTCTCCTTACAGCCTTGGCTCTGATTTTGCATAATCCATGCTTAGAAAAAGTAGTCTATTTTATTATTCCAGTGGCTAAATTAGGTTAGTGATGAGAGAATATGGATTATTGGTAAAGCTCTGTACTTTTTATTCACTGTCTAGAAGATCAGTAAAATTCAGCTCAGTTACCTATCTCAGCATGCTGGGGAAGACCAAGACAGATGCTCAGGTAGTATTTCCTAGTATTGAAAATCATAAACCACATCCCAATCTCACAAATCTCACACCTACCACCTTAAATGGCTTCCTTAACAATTTGTTTTTAAGTCTGGATCTATCTGCAGACCCACCAGCTGTGTGACAATCCGTGTCAGTGAACACGGCATGTTTGTTGTCTGCTACAAGGGACTCCAGCTGTGTTTGCAGGACAGCTCTTTGGCCCTGAAAACCTGCACTTTATCACTGCATGCTTGCACTTCTGACTATGCACCCATCCCAGTATCCTCTTGAAACACCTCAGAAGAGATGCTGGGGTAAACCCTTACAGTAGTTAAATCAGAGAATCAGTCACAGAATCACAGAATGTTGGGAGTTGGAAGGGACCTTGAAAGATCATCTAGTCCAACCCCCATGCTAGAGTAGGATCACCTAGATTAGGTTACACAGGAATGCATCCAGGCAGATTTTGAATGTCTCCAGAGGAGACTCCATAGAAACTCCCAGTACCAGAGCGGAGTGGTGTGCATTTGACTGGGCAAATCCCTCCAGCAGGAGACAAATACAAAACGGGAATCCTCTTGCAACCACAAACTACTGCTATCCACAGGAATCATAGTGAGCTTGTAGTGCTGTGACTCATCTCCATTCACTTCCTACAGTCTGAGCTAAGACCTTGCATTTCCAGACTTGCCCATTATTGTTAGCAATGGAGATGGATCTCTGACAATCTTTGTTTCAATCTTTGGAAAACATAAAGGGGGCAAAACCAGTGCTGGATTTGCACCCAGCCTTTTCTAATATACATGATATGCAGAGATTTGATTCATTTAGTACTGTTGTAAAGAGATGGGCAGAAGTTCATGCACTGCATTAGCATTGCACCAACTCAACTCTGTGCAGTGCAGTTTGGCTCTTGCTATTTTGTAGTGGAGGCTAATGTAGACAGGT
>VXBZ01010661.1:9324-22716 GCA_013399135.1 Heliornis fulica
CCACCACCGAGATGTGGATCTTCCCTTCCATGCGCTGGGCCAGGTTGGGTTTGAAGAGCACGTCAAACTCTGCCAGTTCCTTGTGATGCAGGACCAGGGAAGCGGTGTGGGGCTTCCTCTCTGCACAGCGATGGAAGCCAGAGAAAAGTCATACAGCTGCATGGAGAAAACCTTTCCGTGGTGCCAAGACGCTTAAGAGGTTCAATCCAGCTGCCTCTAAGCGCTGGCTCTTGTCCACCAGCGGTTCCAGACCCTCTGCCTACGTTCACAAGACTAGGACACCCCCGTGCATTCCACTCCTTAAGTTTCTTACCATCAGGTTAACACTCATCTCTCTCCCAACTGCACCCAGACAGCCCCCCGCCATATGTACAGCCGAGTTAAGGAGCGGGTTGGGTTTTTGTTGGCTGGCTGTGGGCTTCAGAGCTGTCTCTGGTCAGGCTGGTAATCCCCACTGGCAGCAAAGAAAGACCTTCAGATGGTCCTTTCAAGTGGAGATAGTGCCCCACAACTCAACCCGCCACGTCCAGAGGAACGGAAACACTTCCCACGACTTGCCAGAAGGAAGCCTTGCCAAGAGTTGCTGTGTACAATGGGGTACAGAGAGACCCAGGAAGGAAACTATCTAACATCTGCCTGCTGCTTGGCCACGCCAAGAGCCGGACACGTTCTCCCTATGCGGATGACCACCCTTCACCACTAATGAAGTTACCTTCTCCAGAAGATTCCGGCCTGCCCACAGCTTGGTACATGCACTGGGTGCTGGGCTTGGCTTTCAAGGAGAAAGCTCCCTCTTCGTCCAACAGGTCTATCATCAGCTGAGGGAAGGAACACAGAGCATGACGTCACTGGTGTGGCACAGGGCGGTAGAGCAGATCAATGGCGTGCTGCTGCTGGCCCAGCGCAGGGAGCCCAGCACAGGGAGCCCAGCACTTCCCCACCTCAAACGCAGCTCAGCACACAGTGTAAGTACAGCTGGAAAAACCAGAAGCGTTCGGAGGCGCCAGGGTATCGTTACACCCAAACAAGGGAGTTACGGGGAAGGAGCAGATGGAATTAAACTGCAGCCGAGTTTAACATGTGATCCAATATAGCCTAACATAACCAGGACATCACACTTTCCCCCGGGAGAATCAAAGCCTGAGAAGAGAGATGTGGAAAAATTCCAGACCGGGTTTCTTGTGCTGGGTGGAAACTGCAAAGGATGGACCGGCCAGGAAATCCCACCTCCGAGAGCAACCCCCTTCCTGGAAAGTGCAAGTCGGTCGTGTGCTACACAAGAGTTTGACACCTGCTCCCCCCGTGCAGATCCCCCAGACGGAGAGCAGAAACAGAGGACCCAGCCCAGAACCCGAGGGGCAGCCGAGGCCGGGCACAGCAGCCGTGGTTGCAAAGGTGATGCAGATGAAGCCGAGGGGCTGAAGAAACTGCCCGTGGGCAATCTGGCTGACACGGGCCAAAGCATCATTCAGAGCGCCACAGGGGTGACTGTCCTGCAGCGGAGGGGCTCTGAGCACCAGGGAAGGGTTTAGTTCATTGTTGGCCAGGACTTTTACTCGGTGGGACAAGAGCATTCCCCGGGCGGCTCCTCACCTGCACAGGAATGATGCCGTCGTTACGAAGGACCAGAGGGAGCTTTGCCAAGTGTCCCAGCAACAGCTTCTTGAAGACGAGCCGGGGCTTCCCTCTCTGTCTGCGTAGGGTTGGGTGCAAGACCGTCACCCGAGGCAGATTCCCATCTCCGCTGATCTCGAAGGCCAGGCTTTGTGCTTTATCTGCCGCAGGGCTGCAGGACAGGCAGAGGAGAAGTCATTACGGTCAGGACTGACCCCTTGCCTACTTCCCTGGCTGCTGCTCCCGCACTCCAGGACACAGGTCCCCTTGCCCCTCTCCTCTCAGTCCCAGCAGCGCCACTCAGGAGAGCAATTGGCTCTCAAGAGCCAAAGCCCTCCACAACAAAAGCCACAACATGGTTTCCCTTCATTGAGTCACACGGGAGTAATGAGGCACGAGACGAGGCTCGGCAAATCCACCAGCTGCGGTGACACGAGACATGTGCAGAAAGCACGGACACAGAATAAAAGCAATGAGGGAGAAGTAAATAAATAACGCCGCCAGTAAAGGTTATCACCAAGGACACGACAGCAGGGGCAGAGAGCTCAGTTAGCGTGGCCCATCTCAGCAACTGATGGGCTGGGGAAGAGCAGGTCGGAGCCCTGGTGCAGACGCGGCCAGGACAGAGGAACTGGGCTCCGCTTTCACACGGGGTCCAATGGCTCCTCAAGGTAAAATACCTCAGCGCAACGCCACGTAATAACAAGGGATCACCCCACGGTAACATACACGAGGAGGAAGCCTGGCACAGAAACCCTTTCACCCAATCCTCTGTCCTCGGGAAGCCCCAGCTCAGCACATCTCTGTTTCTTTGGTTAAATAGCTTCCAGCTGGTGACCTCGTATCATGCTGTCCACGTGTCGTTACTCCTATTGGCTGAACTCAGTCTTTATTGTTTGGCTCTATCGAGCAGTTATCTGGGCCTCTTGCATTACCTAATGCTAAGGACCCAAACCTAGGGCTCCTAAATAAGCCTGGGTTACCTGAGTTAACTCTACGTGCTCCCAGAGGGGAGGCAGCTATTGGAGAAGGTCCTCCCCGAGACTCCCTTGGGTGAATTACCTTGTGTGGGTGTTGAGGGAAGCCATGAAAGCACACTGGTAGTTCTGCACGGCTTGAGGAGTGAAGGTCACTGTAGCAAAGGCGTGGGAACAGCTGGGAATGCACATCTGGACGGGATCCACCTTGAAAACGTTGCTAACGTGGCTTTTGAGCTTGAAGGAACCCACAGAGTGGTGTTAGGAGGAAACACCCTTCAAGGCGGTGCAGCCTTTTTCCTCTACACACGATGGGGAACAGTCCCTGAAAGGCTCCTCCCAGCTCAGGGGTGACCCTGAGGTGGTGCCGACCTTGCACATGGAGCTGCCGTAAAGCCCAGGAGGGCAAAAGCTTGTTCTGAGCACGGGACAGCCAGCCCAGCACACGTGGGAGGTGGGACTGTGTGTGACCCCTGCAAATAATCTAGAACCGGCCCTTGGAGGGAAGGGAAAGACCAGGGAGCCTGAGGAAACCATCTGCTTGGAGCCCTGGCACATCAGCCCTTCCTGAGCGTGACCCCAAGAGATATGGAGAAGGGTTCAAGTCCCCATCAAAACCTCACTTGAGGCAGGCTGGACTCAAGCCAACTCTGCGTCTCTGCCCTGTCGTGTCACCTGCCCGGAGCCGGACTAGTCTGGGCAAGAAGCAGCAATGGATCTGGAGAACAAGGGAGGCCTCCATGCAAAAGAGCAACAGTCCCCGAGGCTCTTTGTTCTTCTTACCTTTTCAGGGGTGGATTTGAGGGAGAGGACCACATCACAGGGGACTTTGCCCACATTGCAGATCTTGAAGCGAGCTGTGGCCCGGTGCCCAACCAGAACGTTAGTGAAGATGAATTTGTTCTCGTCTTTGATGAACACGCCCTTGTCTTGCACCGTCTGGAGGATCTGGCAGAGGCTGGCATTGCTGCAGATTTGGTGCTCCTCAAAGATGGATTCTATGTCATCAACCACAAATGCTAGGAGAAGACCAGAGGGAGATTTCAGGATGGAGAAGCCTTTCTGCTGCTGATTTATCTGGACCTTGGTGGCCTCTCAGGAGGCTCGGTAAGTCCTTGCTGCCCAGGTCACCGCAAAACCCAACCAGGTTGGCTGTGAGGATGGAGCTCGGTCACCCTCAGGCTTTCAGAGGGGCACTGCTTTCCTCTCATCCTTCCATGCATCCCTCCCAGCCTCTCCCCACCAGCGGACTGGAGAAGAACCGGAACCTCTGAGGGTTTTCAGATGGGACTTTAGGTTCAGGGTGTCTGCCCCAGGAGTAAGTCTGGGGGCTGCTGGCCATGGCAGCTGGGTGCGCGGCATACCTGGCAGGCAGGAGTCGGCAGACAGGGTGTAGGGGATGCCAGAGGGATTGTCCCTGGGGTCTCTGTCGGTGATATCGATGGACAGGTTCTCCTTGCACTGCCCTGGTGACTTGGCGTGGCAATCCACCGTGACCATCTGCTGGCCCCCAGAAGGGATGGAGCCAAAGACAGGGGACACCGTGAACATGCCCACAGTGAGACAAGCCTGCGGAGAGAGTCCCAGGAGAGGCTGATGTCCAAAAGCCCACCTCAAGCATCCCCAACAAGAACTCTGCTGCTCCCTGGCCTCCAGCCAGCTCTAAGCCCCATTTTGGGGACACCACCATGGCCCGCAGGCAGCCCCAGGTAGACAGGAACATGCTGGGACGAGGGGGAGGCTTGTCCCGAGCAGCACAAAGAAAGGAGCTTGGGTGTGAAGGATCTCAGCTAGGGCCTTCAGCCTTTAACCTCAGATGGAACAGCGAGCAAGGTCATATGCTATCCTCCTCCTAGGGGAGGTCAAGCAGGGACTTCGGGTCTCCAGGGTTGTCACGGGTATTTTGGCTGGCGGCCTCACAATGCCAGACCCGCTCCCCTCTCATCACCCCGGCCTCTGCTCTGTCTGGGAGATGATGCAGCCTCGAGCTGCTGGGCACATGCAGACCACGGTGACGAGACCTCCAACGGCACGTGCCAGGGAGCCGGAGCCACCCACCTCCGTGGCGGGATCGGTGTCCTTCGGCAGCGTGTGCTCGCTCTGCTCGGCCGAGGCTCGCAACTTCCCCACGCTGTCGCCCTCGGCGGGGCGGGCAGATTGCGAGAGTTGTGCTCTGAGAGGAGAAAGCAGAAAGCATCCGTCATGATCCCCAAGGCTCCCCTGGCCCTTCTCCAAGGGCAAAGCCCCCCTCCCTGCCTACGGAGGAAAGTCCTCCCGCTCCCAGAGAGCTGCTCGCACCACCTTCTGCTGCAGCTGACGCACAGAGCAGCTTTATCCCCTGCCCCGTCCGACACGGGGATACCGAGGCATCTGTCACATGCCGGTGACGCGGATGGACAAGAACGTGGGCTCTTCACCTTTGCCTTTGCACCGCGTCCTGGTCTGCTCTGCAGATGGAGAACTTGAAGCCGATGACGCCTTTGTTCTCCAGCTGGAAGCTGCAGGTTTTCCTGGTGCCACTCATAAGGGTGCCGAAGGTGATGCCCGAGGCGGGGTGGATGCTATACTTGCTGAACACCGCTTTCGCTGACACCCTCACCGGGATCATGGCGATGGGCTTGTCGTCTTCACAGGTCCCAGGCTCAGTCACCTGCACAGCCAGAGGAGGGGTTGGGAGAGCCTCCACCTCCAGCCTCAGACCCCGCCTCCAACCCTTTTTGGCTCAGCCTCCCATTCCAATGCCTCCTCCAGAGCCACGGTTTCAGCTCTGCTTAGGAAGCATCACCAATTGCTTCTGAAAAACCTTCCTGCATACCTATGAGAGAGGACTCCCCAACTAAACCCTTCCTTCCAGGAGACATGCATCCTGCTGGCAGTCCTGAGACACGGTGTGCCAGCAACCGCCCATCCCAGGCGCCTCACCTCGCAGAGCAGGATGGGTTTATCCACAATATTCACTTCTTTCTTGGGGTGGAAGAGCAGCTGGATGTGCGTGGGGCGCTTGGAGGCGGTCAGCACGCCCTTCTGCGGCTGGACAGTGAAGTGGGATGCCAGGTTGGGTTTGTTGGTATCTGCGGTGTCCAGCTTAAAACTGGGGTGGGAAGGGAAGGAATGAAGAACTCATCAAGTCAAGTGCAGCTGTCACCAGCACAGACAGGACTTTGCACAAGACTGTAAGAGCAAAAGGGGCAANCACGTCAAGTGCCGCTGCCACCAGCAGACAGGAGTTTGCACAAGACCCTAAGAGCAAAAAGGGCAAGAGCCCAGCCCTGCTTGGGGAGTGCCAGATCTTGAAGGTACTCTGGGTCAGGGGCGTTTCAAGCTGGCCCCGACACCAACTGTTTTCACTCTCTCCTTTAAAGAGTCTCCTGAAGAGAAACGTGCTGACCCCCAAAGGAAGACCGTGAATCTCAGCAGAGAGGGGACAAAATGTGAGGGTGTCTCCTGCTGAGCCGTGCAGAGCTGCTGGTGGGTGGCTGGACTCTCTACCAAAATACTTGAGGTTGAGGAGTTGAGGTGCTGTATTTACCCGAAGCGTGAGGGCGTCAGCCAGCGCACGAACAGGCTCCAGCCCTGGGCAGGAGGGGGATGGTGCCACCACGCACTGGCAGAGCGGGCAGCGGGACCCACCTGTATGCAATGTCGCACTTCCCTTTGTTCCACAGCACCAGCTCTTGCTTCACATCCTCCATGACTCGGAGGGTCCCAAAAGCCACGCTGCCCTTGACACCTGCAGAGCGGGGTAAGGAATGGGCAATATTAGCCAGCTAATCCACACTTGAGCTCTCGGGCGGCACAAAACACCGCTCAGCACGTTTCCCTTCCCAGCAGCTTTCTCCAGCTACTTTGCTCCTTTACTCGAGAGTGTCGGCACGGTTTAGTAGCCCAGGGGCTGAGCTTCCGCGCTCCCAAGCACGGATCAGACAGCTCAGTGTGCCCTGCCGAGCCTCGAGGCGTTGCCAACTGCCTGTTCACATCACTGGTGTTTTCAAAGCCCCCGAACCAATCCCACCCATGATGTTACACGCTTCCAAGTGTGGAGGCAAGAGACTCCGAGGCCGTCTCTGCTTCACTGCACGCAGGAGACGGGCTTCAGTGACACGTGCCAGGCTCACACACCATCTCATCTTGCCTTCTTGGGTTGCCCATTAGCCAAGGCAGCGCACTTGGTTTGGGGGGCACCCACTAACCTTTAGGGATGTTAATGTTCAGAGCAACATTGTAGGCCTCCACTAAGATTTGGATATTTTCTATCTGAGTAACTCCCAGGATGTTCTCTGCATCTGACACCTGAGCTAGGGAGAAACACACACAGCTTCAAACATGCTCCTAAATCCTAAACCACCCGGCATCCTCACCGAAACACAGCCCCAGAACCACGAGAACACCAGCCCCAGAGTCTGTTGCTCCACGTTAAGAGCTCTGGACAGAGTCCAACATGGGCGCAGGGAGCCCGTGGACATCCGGACAACCAGGCACTCAACCATGTGCAGCGGCAAGGCGGTTGTAATGCGGGCTCAGGACACGGCCTCAGCACCCGGCGTCAGCCCCGTGGCAGCCAGGCATCTAGGGGGTGGGGGGTGTGGATGCTCAGAGACGCACCCTGTGTTCTGGAGAACCCAGACGGAGGCAGCAGGAGTCGGGGTGGCAGCACCCCTGTGTCTGTCAGGCACATCTCCTCTTGCCTCCACAAGGGACTCGCCGATGGAGCTCAGCTACAAAAGCACCTTTCCGAGGGCACGGCAGAATGGCATCCCGCGAAGCCTCAACCCTCTCCCCCTCTCTGCAGGGAACCCCCCACCCCTGGGCTGGTCGCTCTGCCCCCTCACCTCCAGGCGGATTTTCTTCATCACGCTGAACACTTTTGAGGCCTTCAAGGACAGATGCACTTCAAGCTCAGCGTGGGGATCAACGATGCCCTTGTCTTGCGACAGGGAGNGTCAGGCACATCTCCTCTTGCCTCCACAAGGGACTCGCCGATGGAGCTCAGCTACAAAAGCACCTTTCCGAGGGCACGGCAGAATGGCATCCCGCGAAGCCTCAACCCTCTCCCCCTCTCTGCAGGGAACCCCCCACCCCTGGGCTGGTCGCTCTGCCCCCTCACCTCCAGGCGGATTTTCTTCATCACGCTGAACACTTTTGAGGCCTTCAAGGACAGATGCACTTCAAGCTCAGCGTGGGGATCAACGATGCCCTTGTCTTGCGACAGGGAGAAGCCCTGGCGGAGGTTTTCCATCCCACTGATCTGCCAGGCCACGGGCAGCGGGGTGCTGTTCTGCAGCACCAGGGTCTTACTGACCCTTCTGCGGAGACAGGAAGATGCTCAGCACCGGCTGCCCAACGGTCACTCTGACCATTTCACATGTAGCTGTGGTTTCCGGGGCAGAAGCCCAAGAGGTTGAGGCCCTGGGAGTGGGGGGAGCTGGGTGCTGCCAGCATCACTACACCGAGGAGCTGCTGGACTACTGGCAAACCAGCAGTCAAGATGGAAATGGCAGCACGGTTTGGGTTGGAAGGGGCCTTCAAGATCATCATGCCCATCGCATGGTGTTGCTGCGGGGCGACGGCACTCATGGCCGTTACAGGCTACTGACCCCAGCCAGGAATGGTGAGCTGGTGACTGGGAGCTGCTAGGAGAAAGAGCAATGACTGACCTGTGCAGGAACACCTTNAAGCTCAGCGTGGGGATCAACGATGCCCTTGTCTTGCGACAGGGAGAAGCCCTGGCGGAGGTTTTCCATCCCACTGATCTGCCAGGCCACGGGCAGCGGGGTGCTGTTCTGCAGCACCAGGGTCTTACTGACCCTTCTGCGGAGACAGGAAGATGCTCAGCACCGGCTGCCCAACGGTCACTCTGACCATTTCACATGTAGCTGTGGTTTCCGGGGCAGAAGCCCAAGAGGTTGAGGCCCTGGGAGTGGGGGGAGCTGGGTGCTGCCAGCATCACTACACCGAGGAGCTGCTGGACTACTGGCAAACCAGCAGTCAAGATGGAAATGGCAGCACGGTTTGGGTTGGAAGGGGCCTTCAAGATCATCATGCCCATCGCATGGTGTTGCTGCGGGGCGACGGCACTCATGGCCGTTACAGGCTACTGACCCCAGCAAGGAATGGTGAGCTGGTGACTGGGAGCTGCTAGGAGAAAGAGCAATGACTGACCTGTGCAGGAACACCTTGTTGAAGTGCACCTCCTTGGGGCTGATCCCCAGCTCCACCTTTACCCCCTCACAGCAGAGGTGGAAAACCACGGGCTCTGGGTTCTCCTTGATGCAGCAGATCAGGTTGTCCTCAATGATGCCGGCCGAAGAAGGGTACGCCCAAATGCTCAGCTCCTGACCCCGTCCCCACAAAGAGAACCACAGGAGAGCATTGGCTGAGCAGCAAGAATGGCTCCAGGGCGCTTCCACCGGCTCTTGCCCTGGCTGTCAGTCTCCTACCTGCTTCTCGTTGGGTTTCAGTGTCATGCTGCTGGGCTCCAAGAGGAACGTGGTGGCTTTGGCATCGTGCTCGAAGAAGAAACGCACCTCTGCTTCCAGGGGGGTGACGTTGAGGATGGTTATCTTCTCGTGGTTGCCAGGAAAGTTCTGCGCCTTGTACCTGGGTGCACAGAAGGGGAACAGGCTGCAGAGGAGACGCCGGGACTGTCACCTTTCCCAGGCACAGGGAGGAAAGTGCAGTGTCCCAGCAGCGGGGGTCTAAGGATCGCTTCTGGGGACACGCTCTGTGCTTCATCCTCGCGTTGCTTTGATGTCTGCCCCTGTAGCCGGTGCCTCCAGCCCAGAGCCAGGCTCCCCTCTGAGGAGGAGTTTACGAAGGCCCGGGGGTCCTTTCTGAACCTCGTGACTCAACGGGAGGGTCTCCCTGAGAGCTTCGTCTGACCCTGTTGTCTGTGCACTACGTCATCACGATTACCTTCCCAGCGAACCTTAACCGCCGTCCCCTTTATTATCAAATACCGTTCTATCCTTTGTTTCCTATCAGTAACCAGACTGTTGCCTCTCTCTTAAGAGTCAAGTGCACCCCTCTTTTAGCGGGTGTCCCTTCTTTCAGGTGTGGATCCAAATCTGGTGTTAAAGGCCAAAACAGCAAAGAGAAACCCGAGACCATTCGTCAGCCTGGCTGAAGGTCCTCTTTCGCTTCTGAAACCGGTTGGGATTTAATAACTCTCTTGGGTTGTCCCAATACCACGAGCTCTCTAGAGCTGCCATGAAAACCAGCACTTCATTCCCACTATTTCCTGGGTTGGGGAGACGTACCAGTCTCTTGACTTCCCATACAGCAGCGGGCCAAAGTGGAACACCCCCGTGTCCATGACGTACTGCTTGGAGATGATTTCATCATCTGCCTTGCTCTTCCTTCTGTGAGGGAACACCAGCCTGGGGAGAGAAAAAAGGGCAATGAGGAGCTGAGAGACGCTTGAAGCGGGAAACCTGGTCAGGAAGCCATAAGCCTTACTGGCGGCTTAGGTACCAGTGCTGGTTCCCAGTGCCGAGCACGGGAAGGGATGCTGGGCTGCTCAGCCGCTCAGCCACCACGTTTGCTCAAGCCAGAAGGTCACAGGGGAACAAGGGACAGCCACGACCCTGAGCTTAGGGGAAGGTAGGGTGGGAGGCCCCCATGGGCCAGCCTTACCGTGGGTCCTGGCTGATGCTGGGGTACAGGCAGGTGCCCCTGCAGTGCAGCTGGTACTGACGGTTGGTCCCCAGCACCTCAAAACGCAGCGTCTGATCAAACTGGCCCAGCACCGTGGGGGTGAAGAGGACCTTCAGTTCCACCTCGCCGTGGGCAGGCACTATCCACCTGTAGCTGCTTGGCCTGGCAATTAGAGAGGAGGCTTCAGACATTGCTAACGACAAGGGGTGAGGGTGTGGACTCGCTTTCCTGTCCCGTGGAGGCACCGGCAGAGTCCCGGCACAGCTGAGCATAAGGCACCTTCTTTGGCAAGATGGCGTCAAGCAGAGGGATCAGCTCGTCCCTCACAGCTCACCTGTCAGCTTTGTGTGGGGACAGGACCATGTCCATGCTGCTCTGGTAACCCTCGGGGGTACATGTGGGCATTGTCGTGCCAGACCCCTGCAGACCTCTCCTGCTGCAGGCAGAGCTTTGCCTCTCCTCTGCGGCCTCCTGGCTGCCTGAGGCTTCCTTCTTCCTCGACCAGGCTGTGGTGGGGGTGACCTGCTCATCTGACTTCTTCTCACCAAGGAGAGAGAGAGAGAAAACAGGGTGAGAGGTGAGCCCTGCCCCGAGACACCCCCACCCCCTTGGGAGAAAGCTACGGGCTTGTCCAGGGCCAGGAGAGTCACAAGCAGCCGGAGTCTGCTGGTTTCACGTGTGCTGGGCACCTGGGTCTCCCTTCTTGGGCTTTGTTCTGCCTACACCAGCTCTCCTCACCCCAGACCCTCTCCTCGAGGGAAGCTGAGGCTTTAGGTGGTTTTAATTTCCATCTCTCTTGGACAGACAGAAGGGACAGACACGGTGCCCCGACATGTCTTCACCACCCTTCCACAGCGAGCCTGCTCCATCCCGCCTGCCCCACCATGTGCCACCCAGCTCGGTCCCCCGCCCTGGCACCTTCACTGCGGGCAAGGTGAGAACATCCATGGGGCTTTCGGTCCCCCCTTCTTCTTCCACAGCGGTGCCTTCTGGCACAACAATGACAAAGTGCCTGAAGATTTCTTCTGCCGCAGGGGCCGATCGCTTCTCCGGGTAGCGGATCACAGAGTAGAAAGCGGTGGGAGGAATGGGAGGCCCTGAGGGACCCAGTCCCAGGTCATCCAGGATCTGAAGCGTAAGAGAAAACCCCGTTGATAGCCTCGTCGCCGTCACCCCCACACTCCTTCCCTAACGCCACCAAGCTGCTGCCAATGGTTTCCATTCACAGGGAGCACAGCGGGGTCTTTGGCCCAGCGAGGTGGGCAGGCTCCAGAGCAGTGCCAGGACCTACAGCTGGGACCCAGAGAGAAGCCTCTCCTCCCAGTGGCTCAGCTGAAGGGAACAAGGGCCAGGAGCTGCCCTGCCCTGGGGCCATTTCCAGGGATCCCAGGCTGAGAACCTCTCTGGACAGACAGGATACCTCAACACCCTCTTCCCACCCACCTGACGGATGCCAAGAACCTTCCCCGGCCATGTGGCCCCTGTGGAGCGTCATCAGTGGCCCGGACAAGGCTCTGTGCCATTCTCACTTGGTGAGACACAAGGCACCGGGACATGGACCACGGCAGGCTCAGCACGGGAGCCTCGCAGGGCTTTACCTGCTCTGCTGCTGGCAGCTTGCAGCTCTCCAGGATCTTCCTGGCCACATCTTCTGGACTCTGTGCTTGAATGTCCAAGCGAGGCACCCCATCATTCTGAGAATGCTGGTCTTCAGCAGAGTACTGCCCCTCCCTTTGGCTCTGAGGGACACCCTGAACCCTGTCCCAGGATGCCAGAGCACCCGCAACCTCTTTCTGCGATGCCTCGTAGATCTTAAACCTCAGGGCCAAGTTCTTCTCGCTGTCACTCAGGGCCTCCTCCCTTTTGGTGTCCCCCTGTTTTGGGTCCGAGGGCTGCACAACCACCTCTGGGGCAGTATCCATTAATGAACGCTTCCTCTTCTGCTTTTTCTTCTCTCCTTTGTCACCAGCAACAGGGTTTGGGTGGTCCTTCATAGATCCCTTCTTGCCTGCCCCATCGGTGACATCTGACTGCTTGCTGGTGGACACATTAGTGGTGCTGGTGGACCGGATCATGTTCTGGGCAGGAGGAGCACAAAAAAAGCAGTGAGCATTTCCAATCGCTGACTCCAATGCTGTAGGAATGTGACTGCCTTTAAAACAGTGCCCCCGGCCTCACACCACGCCCGTGCCAGGTGCTCCACAAAGCCCAATTCCGAATGCTGCTGGTGCCCGGCTCAGCTCAACTGAGACCAAGCTCTCCAGTGTTTGAGGAGCCCAGAAAACCAGCCAAGAACCGGAACAGCTTCCCAACCAAATGGGTTGGTAGGGACCTTTAAAGGTCCTAGTCCCACCCCTGCAGTGAGCAGGGGCATCTTCACTAGAGCAGGTTGCTCAGAGCCCCGTCCAGCCTGACCTTGAATGTCTCCAAGGATGGGGCCTCCATCACCTCTCTGGGCAACCTGGGCCAGTGATCCACCACCCTCAGATGGAAGAATTTTCCTCTAATAGCCAACCTAAATCTCCCATTTTCCAATTTAAACCCACCCCCACCACCTCGACCTATGGCTCCATGCACTTGGGAACAGTTCTTCCCCAGCTTTCCTGTAGGCACCTCTCCGGGACTGGAAGGCTGCTCTAAGGTCCCCCCGGAGCCTTCTCCCGGCTGAACCAGCCCAACTCTCTCAGCCTGGCTCCAGAGCAGAGGTGTTCCAGCCCTTGGATCATTTCTGTGGCCCTTCCCTGGAGGGCCGTGACTGCACGGAGCTGTGCGAAGCCACGATCCCAGCAGAGCGGCTCTACCCATGAGCCCGTGGGAAAAAACCCCGGTGAAGCAGCAGCCGGATCAAACACCGGCTGTCAGCTCCCAGCACGGCCCCATGTGCTGCTCGCAGCCAGGTTCTCGTCCCCGCGGGCAGCTGCCGGCTTCTCAGGGAACGGTGCAGCTCAGCGGGCAGGTCCTTGGGGTTTTACTCCTCTCTCTGCATACACACAACCACTCACCAGCCTGCCGTTCCTCTCCAGAGTATGTCTTCTGCCCTGCTTCCTGGTCTTCTTCAGCGCTTCCATCCTCAAGCATTCCAGCTCCTGCTGTTGCTTCTCCTTAAGCTCTCGAGCCAACTGCTCCCTCCTTCAGGAAACAGAAAAGA
>VXBZ01010662.1:0-10590 GCA_013399135.1 Heliornis fulica
CCGCCTTCCCCCCAGTTTAAAAAGAAAAAAGCAATTCCAAGTTGCAAAATGAAGAACTTCCCAGCATCTGTAGAAAATCTGGCCTCACTTATACCTGTAAAAACAGTTGTTTCCCTTACAGGAAATGGTTTGCTTCAGCACCTGAATTTTGTTTTGTTTTGGATTTTTTTTTTTTTCCTGGTGAGATTTTGATAAATCTCTGCCTGATTTCTCGAAGGAATGGGAAACTCCATGAAAGCTGAGTTATCTGCTTGGCTTGCTGGTGCAGAGGACTTCGCTTTTCCTTATCAGAACCTTGGGTGTTCCCAGTTGAGACTCCAACCAAGCAGGAGGGGTTCGGTGGTGGGCAAACAAAGGAGAGGAGCCAGACAGTGTCCCCAGGAGCTCACAGGGAGAGCAGACAGAGAGGCATGGGGTGAGAGCAGGGACCTTGCTGTTGGGGATGAACACTGGGGCAGAAACCAGAATTTAGCCCTCCTGTCTGTAAGTACCATCTTCATACCCTACATCAGGAATGATGCTCAGGATTGATGTCCCCGAGGTTCGAATGCCCATGTCTGGGCTGGTCACCTGTAGGTGTGTTGGGGATGCCCAGACCTTGTTCTCCTCCGCTCCCGCTGCTGCAGACCACACAGCTCTGGTGGAACAGCACTCTGGGGAGGGGGCAGGAGGTGTTGAAGTCCCTCTCTAAGCAGGGTTGAAGTTGCTGTAGCTTTTCTGTGGTCTGCGGTGGCCGCGTTAGTGATGATGCCGGGGGCTCGGGGTGAAGGCGAGCAGGCGTTCGCTGTTAGGTAGCTTAACTTTTCATTTCCTGTGTGGTTTCATATTAGGTATGGTATGCACAACCAGGTTTAATTGATGCACAAAGTAATGTTTTATGCTCGTGCTGGGCTTCCAAAAATAACTAGGGGTAAGATAGACACATCAGCAAAGGTTTGTCAAAGTCACCGAGAGCCTGACTGCCAGAACTGAGACCATTAACGTTTGGTCTTCAGAAACCTCCTTTAGGTTTTCCCTGCTTTGGATGAAACAGAAGATGAATAATTTGATTAAAGAAACCAAATCCTCCTATTCAAAACAGTCTTGTGTTCTGAAAGAACAGAATTTACAGGGCTGACAAAAGCAAACGAAGTGTTACCGTCGGTGCTCAGGCTTACGGCGAGGCAGCAAGATGTTCCAGGATTGACTTCTCCTGGCTCCCTCTCTTCTCCCCATCATCCCCCATGTTTATGAGGTGCCCGGCTCCGTGATGCTCACCTCCCACTCTGCTACATGACAGGGCTCTGAGAGCCTTTCTCCTGGCTGCCAATTTTTCTTCAGCTTCGCAGCCATGTTAATAAATGGGAGTGTTTGAAGCACATAGCGGTGTAAGAACAGCGTTACACGGCCAGAAAAATCATTTCTTTGAGAAGAAGGAGGTGCTTTCTTTTCCAGGCATGTGTTCCCTGCAGGCTCAAAGGGGCTTTTGAGCCAGGATGTAAAATTGCCACAGAAAAGAGTAGAGAGATGGAGAGACACAGAGGGAAATACTGTGATTCTGTTGAGGTCATTTCCAGTTGGGGAAAGAGAAGGATCAGGGATGATAACCATCTTCTTGGCTGCTGAAGACAGAGGGAAGCAGGAGGTAGGTTTTTTCCTTTCTTCTCCAGCTGGGAAGGAGAGAATTTAAACTGGAAAACTATTCCCCTTCTGTCACCACCACTGCATGCTAAAGGATGAACTTAGGACTCAGCAACTGCATTGCTACTAAGTTATATCCATAAATAAAATGGAACAAGGCTCATCCTACATCCTGGAGTGTTGGCACAGCTCATCTCACTTCGTGCAACTTGTCCTTGCTGCTGTGTGTGAGCAATCCCCGGTGTCTGCTGATCATACCTGGACATTGCCCTGGAGATGGTTTATCAGCACATGCCAACACCCTTCTAGGATATGTCATGGGTCACTGGCCCTATTTATTTTCTTGGTATAGATGTAGCTGAGAATACCAATTCAACATGGCCTTCCTCTCAAATCAGAGTAGTCTCATGTTTGTGTGTTTAGTAGGAAACACAGGAGCCCAGATAAAGAAAGTGGGACAGGACATTCAAGTGTTAATAAAGAAAATACAGAGCTTTCTGCTCAAAATTTGCTTAAGCATCCATAACTTGTGGCAAATGTGCATTTAGCCTTCCTGTAGGGTAGGGACAGTAAATCTGTCACACAAAGTAGAAAGAGAACTTTTGCCAACCCAGTTTAGGTGCCTGGAAGTCAAGCGCTCTGCAGGGTGTTGTAGCCAGAAGAACAGGGCCCTTCCTTTAGGTGCTCCATTTGATGAGGAGCAGGTATACCTGATGCATTTAGGTCATGTCTGCAGGGGAAGCACGCTACTGTGAAGCATTCTGGTGCAGGAAATAATGTGGTCAAGCTTAGCTTCTGCAGGGATAAATGGCTTGCTTTAAGGTTGGTATTTAAGACAAGCTGAGATCAGCAGCAGTTAATGAGCTCCCTGTACTGAGTTATGACTCCAAGGTCTTGCCTTTGTCCATCAGTGGAAAGCAAGGCAAGAACAGTGATCACAGCCTTCAGGTTAGACTGAAGTCTTTCAGTATATCTGTGGGATGATGCCAGGAGCAACAAAGATTTCCTCTACGTGGGTCTCTGCGTGTTGGTGTAATACTGATGCTCTTGACTGTGGGCTTCAACTGCATCTTCCAGGCATGGAAAAGGACTCAACTAAATTGTGTTGGTGGTTTTCCAGGGTAATGCATCTCCTCAGGGCAGGGATGCTTTTTTATGCAATTACTTCACACTGAAGCCACAGTTCTGTGCATTGCAAAAATATCAAAAAACCAAACCCTGACTGGTGATTTATCCATTAGATCTCATTCTTTCTTCTTGACTACCAAATGGTGTGAAATTCTCAGAAATTCCATTAAAATAAAAAGTATGGATTTTATTGCTGTAATGTGACAAGTTCTATGACTCAGAATTTCCCCTCAAATCATCCATCCTTCCCCCCAGAAGTCAAGAAATGGATCCATCTCCTTAAACAAGTCTGTGGCAAAAACAAAACCCCTAAGATCAAACACACGTGCTCCGAGGGCACTGTTGCAGATAGCTTGACTTCTGGTAGACATAACATCTTAATTAAAGTCCATTCTCAATGCATTTTCCCTCCATCTGCTTGGCAGAAATCACTGTGGAGCCTGCAGGATTTCATTCTCTCTCAAGCAGAGGGTCCTGCCACAAAACAAGCTTTTGCGAAGTCCTTACTCAGTATGACTCACAGACTGAAGGAAGTGATGTCTAGACGAGACCCCAGGCTTTTAAGCCACAGCTATGAGTGAGAGAAGTGAGGGATGCCAAGTGGTGTCAGCAGGAGGGATGGACTGCAGAGCTAAGGGGTGTCTGTAAGCGCTGGATTGCCCTGGTGCTCGCGTGGCGCTGCCTTCGGGAGGAGAGCTCACGCTCTGCTGGGAGGTAGTGCTGGCTGGTAGGAAGGATGAAGGCTCTCAGTCCATGATGTTCACTGGAGAGGGTGGTGGTGGTGGGTTTTGATGACTTGGTGTGGAACTTTGGTCCTTTGTCTAGTTCAGCCCTGTCTTGCATAGTCGCAGACACGCTCCGGGCGGCACCAGCACTGCCTACCAACCAGCGTTTGCTTTGGCACGATGGCACAAGGCATCCAGGTCTTGCAAACTCACACTTATCCTGAAATGTAGCCCAGAAGCCCACACACAATCCATGCAGGTTAAGGAGAAGTTGGGTTATTAGGTTGTAAAGAAAATGTCTTTTTAAATAATAACTTAAATAAAAGCCCAAACCCAATGAGCCAATGAATTGAGTTTTACATCATCCCATCTTCTGGCTTCAGAGTTGGGGTTAACGAAGGAAAAAGTCAATCAGCATTTGGATGGGGAGGGGAAGGGAAAGCTCAACTCTAGTATTTATGGGATTGCTCACTCACAGTAGAGAAGGGCTGCGGCTGTATCGACCCAAGGAAGTGACTAACAGTGGGAAAAGCTCAGCTGGGTCAGAAAATAGATTACTATTTTGTCAAGCTATGAGCTAAACAATGCCTACATGGCACAAAAATAATAATAATAAAAGAAGAAATAAAGTAAAAGGTTGGACTGACTTTGGACCAATAGTGTTCCTCATTCAGCAGCATGTATATGCTGATGGTTAAAGGTGGTTAAATATCAGATAAAAGGATCAGAAAGCTGAGTCTGTGCTGATAATTCAGGTTTGGGGCTAAATTTTCAGCACCTTTTGAATTTGAGATGAGCCTGGAGTGAGGGAAACCTTTCTAGTGTGAACAGGGAAAGAAAAATAAAAAACAAAACCCCAAAGCTTTGAAGTCTCAGCTGGTGTTTCCTGCCTCTAAACTGCCCAGTTTTGGTAAAGGAATGGATTTTCTTTCATAAACTCCCAATTGTAGTCAACTGAATGGAATTCTGCAATTTTACTTGGCCGCGTTTCCAAGCCAAGTCAACTGCTTTGTTCTAAAGAGCTGGAAAACTACTTGATCCAGCTAAGAATTGCCTTCTAGGTGTCATCTCGCTGCAGAGAATCCTTTTTCCTTCTGTGTAGGAGCAGACAGATGTATTTCTGGGTTAACAAAAAAAAAAAAATCATTTGAAACTTAGGCACAGTCACAAAAAAATGTCTATAAAGCAATGATATCTCCTGAGCCAAGGACCTTTTTGCTGCCAAACGCCTGCTATTTTGAAAATCTTTGAAGTTTTCAGGGAGATCCAGTAGGATATCTTTCAATATGAATGATTTTGTGCTACAGGAGTATTGCAAAGGAATACATGGCGTGGAGAAGTAATTACATGTGTCTTAAACCCAATTTCTAACTATTTCAAGGTTAAAGACTCCACAGTGCTTATCTAACTATTCAGATTTATCCTCTTGTGAAATTCATTTGACTTAAATTATTTTGTATATTACTTTTAAAAAAGAGAATATATTGTCCTTCCATTCCTCCCCATCCATCAATCTAATCTAATTTAATCTAATCCAGCCTATACTAAAATAATGAAGACAGACAATCCTTCAGAGCAGAATGCAATTAATTCATCCACATCTGAAATGAATTTGGTTTTTTTATTTGTAATTTCCCCATTGAGTTGGACACAGCCTACATTTTAGCCATTAACTTTAGTAGAAACAGGCTATCAACTAGCCCAAAATGTAGTCTGAGTGTAAAGAGAAAACACGGTGCTACTTTTCACAAATTAATTAAGGAAAAATCAAAATATTCTGAAATACAACACTAGTGTCTGCCTTGCTCTGGCTCTCTTCAGGTATTCATTGGTAATGTTAGATGTCCTAACAGGAAATTCTCAAAAGGTAATATGGAGCATTTTTTTTTCCCTTCTGCTACTTCATATTATTACAGAGAATCATGAATTATGAGAGAAATAGTCTTTTCTATGCCTTTTCACTTCAAAAGTCTCGTTTGAGGCTCACCTGGGGCTGGGTGCACCAAGTGCTGGAACAGAGCTGCAGCACACACAGGTCTCAGGCTCGACAAGAGGCACTTTAATATTCTGAGCAGAAGCTGTTATTTCCAGTTCAGAAAATCGTTTTCAGGTTATCTCATGTCATTTTGGAAAAGGTTTAAACAAAAAGCTTAAATGGAAGGTTTAAGTTAAAGGACACAACACATGTCCCCAGGCCACCGTGCTGTTTTGTTGGCTCACTTGTGTGGGTGTAAATCCACCGCTGAGATGTACAAACCTGAGCTGGAAAGACAATCACGGGGCTGGTTAACTGAAATCAGCTGAGGAATAGGAACAATTCAAGCAGAAGAGAAGACAGACAAGGTTAACAGAGAGGGTAGAAATCCTCCCAAGTGCAGTGAAGGTCAGGTTTCTGGAGGATCCCTCTCTGGACCTTGAGAAGTAACTTGGGGTGGCTGCTGTGCTGACCCAGGTATTCCATCACCCCGAGTTAGGTGGGATTAGGGTTTAGTCTGGGCTCACACCAGCAAACCCTTTCACACTTGTCTCCCAGTTCAGCCAGGAACAAAACCAG
The DNA here is from genome assembly GCA_013399135.1 of Heliornis fulica. Lineage (NCBI taxonomy): Eukaryota > Metazoa > Chordata > Aves > Gruiformes > Heliornithidae > Heliornis > Heliornis fulica. Next base: position 6,028 of record VXBZ01010662.1, read on the forward strand.
GAGAAAGGCAGTGGGTGAGGGTTTGTTACTCATTCTCCAGCCATCGCTGGAAGGTCTTGCTTTACAGTGGGGTCTCTATGTATAGAATAATAATGGGATAATGGGCTGCTGTGCATATGTGTGTGCTATAGGGCTCGCCTGTGTCAGGGGAGAGAAACACCACTCAGCACTGTTGTACAAGTGACAGAACACACACTGGACCTCCACACTTTGGGGTGAATCTGCCAAATTTCCAGGCACTGTCCCGGATTTGTAGGCACGCAGTAAGGTTGGCAACCCCCTTCTGTGCATCTCCTGGGAAATCTCCCCATGGAAGCTGAGAGTCAAGGGATGGGAGAAAAATCCCATGGCTTTAGATCTCTGTGGAAAAGCCTGTGAGCTCTGCCTCTGTTGTGAACCCTGTGAACTCCAAAATCAGTTCAGAGAGTTTCATGAACCCTCGAACTCCAGCAGCTTTGCCGTGCCCGGTGGAAAGCCCTCGGTTTCTTGTCATTCCCTTTTTGTTACTTTTGCTCTCTTTTATTAGCAGGGAAGCACAGCTGTACAATCTCTCCCATCTCAGCCTAATTGCATTAGACACTCGGAGGCCGTCGGATTGCCATTCAAGCTGGTATATAATGAATTTACTTGACATGCAGAGGTCCTTATGTCACAAAAGGTTTTCTCATTATATCTAAGCTTTTATTTGTTTATGAAGAGCCTCCAAGCCCTTACCCTCTCCTCACTCACACAGTGGGAAAAGTGCTGCAGGAAACTGCCTTTTAGTGCAATATTCATCAGAAAAAGTCCACCTGGCTGTAACTTTTAGCAGGTTTTATTTGCAGTTTGCAGGGGAAGGTCTGGCTGTAATTTGCTATGCAGAGTTAGCTGGTGGCGGGAGGGCAACATTGATGGGGTGATTGTTTATACCTGACAGTGTGATGTTCTCCCTAAGGTGTGTTGGGACACCAGGGGATTTTATCTGTTTTAAGATTAAACAGTATTCGGACCCCATAGGTACATCCTTGTCCTTATTGAAGGTAGCAGCTGGTCCCATGAACTGGTTGTGACAAATCCTGTGCCATGGTTAGGAACGTGTGGTGGAGCACTCCTAGTCGGTCCTTCCTGGGTCCTGGACTTGACCAGCTCAGCTCATAGGATGGGCTGCACATGGCTCCTTGGCGTGAGGTAAATACTGTCTTGAGCCTTCATCCTTTGGCAAGGTGGGAACAGGGGTTTGATGTCATGGCAATGGGCAGAGATGTGCAGGAAAGCCACAGAAAGGATGCAGTGATGTATTTCTTCATCTGCTCCAGGTCCTATAACCCTTGGGAACAGGCAGGACCATGCCCTCTGGGGTCTGCACCAGTGAGCTGCAGTGCTGGGGGCAGCTGGGTCCTCCAAGAGCTTTTGGTCTGCGAGGGGTAAACTGTAGGCTCAGGCAGTTTGGAGAAATGTCCCCTTAAAAACAATTCCCCAAACCCTCCCCTCTGCAGAAAGGCTCAGAAAGGGGTCTGCAGGGTGGCTTTTACAGCCTCCTTCGGTGCCAGGTCTGCCTGCCCCAGTCCCTGCTGATTAGCCTATCTCTGAGCTGAGCTGGGGTCGCTGCAGCACCTCACCAATAATTCCTGCCTATTGTCCGGGGTCTTTCTGGGAGCGATGTGATATTGTTGCTCCTCTGCAATGCCGGGGGCTCTGGCCGGCTCCTCTCTCCAGCAAGGGCCGGGGTGGGAGCAATGTCTCACATGAATGAGATAAGAGAAGACAAAGCAAATGGGGAAGAAAGGAAGCTTGTAGCTTTTCAAGTTCAATGAGGCTTACCAGGCTTTCGGGGGCCTCTTCAAATCAGAGGCCGAGTTAAAAGAACATGCAGAATTCAAAGCCTGTCCTTTTCCAGGCCCTCTGTGGGCTTTGAAAATCCTCCCAATTCATGTTTACTCTTGTTTCCNGAAATCAGTTCAAAGCAGCCCCTGGTCCAGCGATGCCCGGCTGCGGGAGCAGGTGGGGTGGCTGTTTCCATGCCCCCGGATCCTGAATGTGGGACGTATGCAAATGGCATCAAATGGTGGGCAACATCAGAAAAGGATACAATGGACCCCCTTAATCCCTCATTGCCCAGAGCTGTCTCTCACCCCAGTGAAACACAGCATCAGAATGGGGTATAAACAGTTCCTCTCGCATTGCAAACATTAAAGTGTTTCTTTCGCTGTCAGACAAATACTTTGGAAAGTTGCTGCGATGGGGAGCACAAAGGCTGGGTGCTTTCATCCCAGGAATTACAGTATGAGCCACCACTTTCTGGGAGGAAGCAAGGGCTGCAAGTGGGGGGACCCAGAAGGACAGGAAGGGATGCAACCTCTCTTTATGCTGCCTTGGATAATGATGCCGTGACTTTACTTGCAGAAGGAAGTTGGTGCACCTGAGACTCTTCTGTAGGTCAGGGCTCTGTAGTAAGTGGTGTTGTGTGCCATAAAACTGGCTTAGATGGGATCTGTGCCTGGCTGTTCAAAGGAGAGGAAGCTATCATCTACATGGCCATGGTGACTGGGAGGGTTGGCCACACAACCCAGCTGACCCTCAATAAAACACAAAACAACAGTCCTGTGTTAGGATGGGGCCCCAAAGGCAGGCAGGCAGGCAGGTAGGTATGTAGGTAGATGGAGATGACCTTTGCTCATCTGCTGCTCCATTGTTTCTGCTGCCCAAGGCAGGAGGCAGACAGCTTGTGTCCACCGCACCAGCCTGCCCTGTTGGGAGCACTGACCATGAATTTCTGATGAAAGGCAGTTGAAGATGTGTAAGAGTGGAAATTGTTCATGTACATGAAGAGAACCTCACCTGGGAGTGGTGACTTTTCAGGCTATTGCTACCTGGCATGTCTGTTGATCCCTGATCTGTTTTGCCCCTCCAGAGCCCAGACACTGGTAGTGGGAAGGGTTGTCTCCCAGTCAACCCAGGTGTTTTACCACCTGGAAGAAATAATGAACCAAGTGGGTGAGCCCTGGTACCTGATTCACTGTAGCTTGGCCTCCAATCTCCAGCCAACAGCAAAACATGCAGCTGGGCCAAACCCACCACCTTCCTCTGGCTGCTCAGGGGACATAAAGTCATGAGGATCTGGCCCTGTGTGTTTGGAAAACTTCACCAGCCCCATTCTTCTTCTGGAAATGTGTTGTTCAGCTCTAGGGAAGAACCAGTGCTGGAGGTTGAAGGCAAACTATTGCTAATACATTAATTTTCTTAATTATGGGCTTGGTGCATGTCAAAGGCCATCAGAGTGTTAATTGTCAACTGTTTATACCTCTGGCTCCACACTACTCATGCAATCCTGGGCATAGATCTACAATTACCACCTCCTTTATCAGCCTTATAAAAAGGAGAAGGAAGAAATGGCAAAGCTCACATTGGAGAGTCTGCCTGCTGTCAGCCAGCCAGGGGAGAAGGTGAGACACGCTGTGAAATGCTCCTGCCGATTTCCATCCTCTGCTGCACACAGGTGGCAGCAGGGACATCCCCTCTTGACATAAACCTCAGTGCTGAAAGGAGCAAAGGGACCATCAAGCACCAAGACCAAAGCCCAGCAGGCCAGGAGTGACTTGAAAAGGATGTAGGATTTTTGCTGCTTGTGTCAGGGACCCCTAGCAGAAAAGAGCTGCCACTTCTTGATTTGGTTTTATTTGTGAAGTGGGGGTGCAAATGTGCCTGCAGAGCACTGCACCTCCAAAGCCCTTGCTGAACAATTTGCATGTCAGCTAATGGCATTTTCTAAGACATTGTCCATGGAGTCAGCACTGCAGAGTTTCCCTCCCTTCCCAGCCATGCAAATGAGTTGAAGTGGATGAGGAAGGGGTGGGGGAAGAGCAATGTGACAATCACGGGGAGTCACCAAAGCGGAGGGAGCAAAGCAGCCCCATACGTGAATGCACCAGAGCTGTGTCTCATTCACCACCACGTTGTGTAGCCCCATTGAGGCTTCTGCAGCTGGGTAACACAGAGGTGGATTGTGCCTCGTGGTCTCAGTTGTCAGTGATCAGCAGGGAGATGACAGATCAGGACCAGCTCCTCAGCTAACATGAGTTGCAAAAGTGTCACTGACCTTGTGTGGCCTTTTGTCACTATTGTCTCAGCTCCTCTGAAAAGAAACCCTTGGTCTTGTTCTTCTCCTCGGGGCTGGGAAAGTGATTATTATTATGTCCTGGCCTTTGGTTGATGAAAATATGTGCAGCTTTTGTCACACGTTTCTCTGTCCTGTGTGCATTTTTATTCACTTTGTGTGAATCTGCTGTTCATTAAACTGGCAGAGACTGGGGGGGGTGGGCAGGGAGCTAGGTATACTCAAGCCCTGCATGGCACAACCATGGGGCTATGCCAGTGCCCCCCCAGCACGGTTCTGCCCCCGGACATGTTCCCACCAGCAGCCCTCCCTGCACCTCCACCAGCCCCTCTGGAGTAGCCTTCTGCTGCCAGCATAAATGGTGTGGGAGGTTTCAGGGGGACAGATCCCAGGAAGAGATGAGAAAGCTCAGCAAACCCATTTCCATAAGATGCTGAATCCAATGGTTGGGAGGAGAGGAGAGGAGAGGA